>CM050163.1:238770413-239308069 GCA_027410445.1 Discoglossus pictus
GTGAAACCGTCTGATGCCCCTGGGTTCTGCTCTCGCCAGATGTCCTCCAGGGAGAAGCGGGCGATGATCTCCCGCAGGGCTGACGCAGAAGGCGGGTACGGCTCTGGACTATTCCGGTCCAGAGCGTCGAGGGTGCAGTTGAAATCACCCCCGAGTACCAAACACTCATCTGCGTCAACCGTCTCCAAAAACTGGGACAGTCTGGCGAGGAACCTCACTCTCTCGAGCCCTCCAGCAGGGGCATATATATTAACTAGGTTAATGATGCTACCCTGCTCTCGGACCCGGAGGTGGATTAGACGGCCTGGGATAACAGCTTTCACAAGCAGCAGCTCTGGCTGAAAAGACTCTGAGAACAGGGTCACCACTCCACATGACGCCGATGTGAAGTGGCTGAAGAAGACCCTGCCTCTCCACTCCAGTTGCCACGAGGCCTCAGCCTCTGGAGTGGTGTGAGTTTCCTGCAGGAAGCTCACAGAGTACCCTCCCTGATATAAATAGGAGAGTACCTGGAACCTGCGGAAACTGTCTTGACAGCCATTGGTATTTAGCGTGCTGATGTGCAAAGCCATTACTGCGTGTCAGGAATTGTGCGTTCCTCAGACCCTTGAGACTGCTGATAGGACACGCACATTTTATAGAATTTCCGGACGCGGAGATGCTCCGCAGTCCCAGAATTCTTGGCCCTAGTGCTGACCACTAGATATTGCTGGAGAGAGTGGAGAATAAACAACATATTCTTCCACCTCTCCAAGGCCAGCCGCACCTTCCTTTTCTTTTGTCCATGAAGGGTGCTCTCAAGGAATAGATCTATTTCCTTGACAGGGATAACCCACCCAGAATCTGATGTTCCTTCTAGTGGGTCACCCCTGGGCTCCTCTTGGCTGAGGGCTTTTACTCCATCCTCCCCGGCTGGAGTCAGTTTCCTCAGCTTTATTCTCAGGGACCCCCTCTTAGATGATACAGAAGGAGTCCCTTTAGCACCCTTCAAGGTAAATAATGGACCCTTGGATTGCTGCTGCACCCCTGTAGCTTCAGGAGTGCATTCAGGGGTAGCTGGCTGGACAGCAGTGGCTGGCATGGCTTCCTTAATGGAAGCCTTGGAGGCTTTATATGCCTCCTCTGCCAGTTCCACCGCTGCTTGCTCAGCTTGGATGGCACCGATGTTAGGGTCAGTGGACGGCTGAGGAGGGTAGACAGGCTCTCCCATGATGTTAACAGGAAAACCTGTTTTATCACCCTCCCCCATTTCCACTTCCCCTTGTGCCACATCCCCCCTGACAGACAAATCCATGGGGTCCTGAATGGGGGTCATGCCTATATTCCCCCCCTCCAGTAGTGACTCGGCCTGGGGCTCTAACAAAGCCCGAGGTACGTCACTAGAGAGTGACACTGGAGGAGGAGACTGACTGGTGCCCTTGAAGCTCAGCACCTCAGGGACACTGACTACCCATTCAGCAGGGGCTTTGTTGGGTCCCCCCTCAAAGGCCAGAGGCAGAACCTGATCTTTCTTGTCTACCCCTGCCTCACTTGGGAGACCCTCTTGCCCCTGCTTTTCCTCCAGACCCTTTTCCACATTAACCCCTATAGGGTCTGGAGAGAGAGATGTGTGGTCTGGCACCGGCTGGCTGAGCTTAATAACTGGGCCAGACAATGTCACCGGATGAGGAGGAGATGTTTTGTTCCTCTTCTTGCTTTTAGAGGGAGGTGCTCCACTATAGAGCACTTCCCACTTATCAGCAACCTCCCTGTTGGTTTTATGCTTCCTCTTCCTGGGGACGTCACTCCTGGAAGAGGAGCTGCCACTAGCTGCCTCCCCTGCAGAGGGCTTATTATCCCTCTGCTTACACTGTGCCCCCACACTAACTGATGTAATTATGGTGGGGGCAGATTGGGACTTGGGAGATGCAGCTGTGACACTGGGAGGACCGGTGACATTCTTCCCCTTTTTCCCCGTGTCTGCAGTCTTGCTGGAGACCACAGACACAGATGGCTTTTTTGGGGAAGAAGGGGGTTTGGAGGCCGTGGTGGTGGCTTGAGGAACGGCCTCCTTGCCTGAGCTCTGTGGGGGGGCTATGACCCTTGAGGTCCCCGCTGTTATGGGCTCAGCGGGGATGGGTGCCGTACTGACGGAGGTGCCATTTGCTGGGGCTGGGGCATGATGCTTTACATTAGGGCAATTCCTACGTGTATGCCCCAACCCCTTGCAATGATAGCACTGCACCTCCGTAGTGCTGTAAAAAATCCTGTACAGCACCCCCTCAAATGGAACCCCAAAAGACCCCTCTATGTTTTCTGCGCCCTGAGGCAGGCACATTTGTACCTGCCTCTTGAAAGAGAGCACATGACGAAGTGCTCTCTCTCTGCACCCCAGGGGAATTTTAATAAATGGTGTTTTTACTTCCCCTAGGGTTAGCAGGTGGGGGCGCAGGAGGGAGTCTGGTAGGAAGGGGGGCACATTAGAGAGTGTTACTTTTGTGCCCAACCCTTCCAGGGGTTCTATTGGGACATATAATCCCCCCACTGTGATGCCTCTCTGTATAAGAATGTGTGCAGCAGCCAGAGTACGGGTAAAAAAAAACTGCTTTCCCGTACATTTTGCTGGCTGCTACTATAACAGAGGGGCTGATGACATTAGCTGCAGCACGCAGATAGATATCAATGCTGTAGACCCCAGACATCTGACATTTAACCCCATGCTTCCTGGTGATCTGCCCCTCAGCCCCAGCGGTGGTATTACTGGGGCCAGCAGAAACCACCTGTGACCAGGTATTAGCCACAGGGGTAGGTCTGCTGGCAGAACCACCAGGAGCTGGGGCTGCCTTATCTGCCTGGGGCCTATGCTGTGCAGTGCTGCAGCTGTGATTTTCAGGGGCCATTATTCCCCCTTTTGACCCCTGAGGCTTCTTAATGGTCTTATCCCTCATGTTTAGACCCTTTTTTTTTTTAGTTTATTTGTTTTATTTATTTTTATTTTTTGTTTTATGATTTTCTACTGTTTTCTTTTTTTTTTTAAATATAAAAGTGTGAAAAAGAAACAAAAAGACAAAACTAAGGGAGACAAAAAACTAAGGGAGAGAGAGAGATGATGTTTGGCAGTGGAAGGGTTAATGGCCTGTTGCAAGGTGTTACTAAATGCAACAACACAGAGAACACAGAGGCTTTTTAACCCCTCTGTGTCTCTGTGTCAGATGTTAAAAAAAAGCCTTAACAACAAAAAATCTAATTGTTTTCCCCCCCACTGCCTACAAAGATGTTACTTGTCTTCTCTCCCCCAAAACATAAAACCCAACACCAAACAAACAAAACTTCAACAAAACCTAATAAACTTTTTAAAAGAAAAAAAAGTCAAAGTAACAAAGCTCCAGGAGTGAAGGTGTAGTGCTAAGGGAGGGGTGTGGCAAAGTATCCAGGAGACAGCTCACTCTCCTGGGATAGAGAGTTGAGCCTGACCCCCAGAAAACTAAAACTTAAATTAAACTAAGAAAAAAACCACAAAAACTCCCAAAAATGAACAACACCGTGCACAAAGTGCTTATTAACAAAAAGGTGTATATAAAACTTGTATTTGAGGGACTAAGACCCTAAAAAGCCTTTTGTTTGGAGCTCAAGCATGCACACAACATGCTCTCTGAGCACTGGGCACAGTGTATTTTAAAATTATGAGAAAACATTTTCTGTAAACTAAATAAAAATCATATTAGGAGGTTGAAAGAAAAAGAAACCGGATGGGGGGATACCGAGCAGAGCACACCATCTACAGCCCACTGGGAGACAAACTCATCCATTCCCCCAGTAGACAAAGCCAGGTGGTACTCTGCCCGGATACGGGAGCGCACCAGCACCCGGAACATGGCCTCAGGTGACAAGGGAACCCCCCCTATCAAACACTGCTTCCTGGACTTATATATAGCCAACTTGGCTAATGCCAGGAGCAGGTTGACGAGGAGGTCCCTGGCCTTATTGCCCCGGGACACTGGGCGCCCAAAAATAAAAATGTGAGGGGAGAAATGCAGCCAGAACTGCAGGAGGAGGCCCCTCAAGAGTGACAAGAGGGGCTGCAGTCTGGCGCAACTAAAATAAACATGATACACGGACTCTCCCTTGCCACAGAATGGACAAGTGGAGGGAGAGTCCGTGAATTTAGCTAAGTACTCTCCCGTGCTCAGTGCACCATGGAGCACTCTCCAACTCAAGTCCCCGGTGGGTCGTGGAACTAAATCAGAATAAAGTTCCCTCCACCGGGGCCTCTTGCCCTCGTCAGCTGGTAGGACCCGCCTCCAGATGGTATCGGGACGGGTCACGAGGGCAAGGAAGTGCACTGTATGGAGCACGAGAGAATATAAGCTCTTCCTCGGCATGCCGCGAAAGCATGCCGAGGGTATGTCCCTCAACCTCGAGAGGTTGGGGACAGGAGGAGCCTGAGGGGAAACACGGGGCTTGTGTCCAATGCAAACAGCCGGAGAAGGGGTGTTGAAAGGTGCATGTGGCACTCCGGCCTGCAAAGCCCCGCGAAGGAAGGTGCGCGAGTCGGGGGAGATGGCATCTCTAATCTCCTGGAGCAAGCGCCCTGAGACTTTGGGCGTCACATATCCCAAACGGAGCGCAAGCTCCTGGGGTGACACCCAATCAGAACGCCCGTATTCCAGGAGATCCCCGACTCGGGTCATCCGTGCATGACTAAGGCGGCGGATGATACTGGGGGACTGTAACATTGGAGCCCCCACTGCTGCATTAAATAGCAGGGGCTCTGTGAATATTTCATCCCCCAAAGGCACGCCCTGCCTGGTCACGGAGACCATGCTCCAGGCCTTGAGGGTTTCCTGGTAGTATGCCGGCAACACAGAGAGGTCTCTCCCAAACCCCTCGGGCCTGATCAGAAATAATTGCCGGTCATACCCCAGGTTGCGCAACTGGCGATAAAAGCTGGATGCCAGTGCGCACCACTGCGGAGAGGGATCTGCATATAGGTATCTCTGCAGGTACTGAAGGCGGAAGGTGGACAACTGGGAGCACACACAAACTACTCCCTGTCCACCCTCCACCAAAGGCAGACTTGCCACCCCTGCAGAGACCCAATGCCTTCCCATCCAGAGGAAATCTAACAAATTCTCTGGATATTGGTGACAAACTCGGGGGTCGGACTCAGACAAATCAGCCGGTGCCAGATCTGAGAAGCCACCAGCTGATTCACCACTAGAGTCCGCCCCCTAAGGGAAAGCATTTTTGCTAGACCCCTCCATCGTCCCAGACGAGAGAGGACACTGCCCTCTAACTCCCTCCAGTTGTCTGGGACGGAAGCGTCCGCAGCGGACAGGTAGACCCCCAGATATTTAATGACATCTGCCTCCCACGTGATGTCACGAAACGTGGGAGGCAAAGAGTCCTACCTGTAAATTACCCTCTAAAAGGCCTGTGCATTTGGACCAGTTGATCTGAGCGGAGGAGGCAGCTGAATATACCTCCTGGCACTGTTTTGCCAGCTCAAGATCAACTGGATCCTGGGCCACGAGGAGCACATCGTCAGCATAAGCTGACAGGACAATCCGCATGTCTGGATCTTTTAGCACCAGCCCTGTGAGCCTTTTCCTCAGTAGGCAGAGGAAAGGCTCAATGGCCAGTGCATATAACTGTCCAGACAAGGGACATCCTTGACGCACCCCTCGTCCAAATACCAAAGGTGCTGTTAGGGACCAATTGATTTTAAGTAAACACTCTGCAGAGGCGTACAGCGTTCTTATAAAGCCCACAAACTGTGGGCCAAAGCCGTACGCTTGCAGAGTGGCTATGAGGTAACCATGGTCCACCCTGTCAAACGCCTTCTCTTGATCTAAAGAGAGAAAGGCGAGTGACAGACCAGTCCTGCGAGAAAAATGCAATAGATCCCGGACCAGAAAGATACTATCAAAGATAGTCCGGCCCGGGATCGCATAGGACTGGTCAGGGTGAACCAATTCTGCCAGCACAGACCCAAGTCTAAGCGAGATGGCTTTAGCTACAATCTTGTAGTCCGTGCTGAGCAGAGAGACCGGTCGCCAGTTCTTAATAAGCCGGAGATCCCCCTTTTTGGGCAGCAGGGCAAGTACTGCCCTGCGACAAGACAGGGGCATCTCCCCGGTCTCCAGGGCTTCCCCAAGGACCAGATGGAAATCAGGTCCCAGAGTCTCCCAGAAAAATTGGAAAAACTCTACAGTCAGTCCGTCCAGTCCTGGAGACTTCTCACAGGACATGGCACGGAGGGCTTCAGAGAGCTCTTGAAAAGATAGTGGTATATCAAGCCGCTCTCTTACACCCTCACTGACTGTGGGGAGCCCCTCCCATAGCACCCTGCAGGCGTCTGGAGAAATGGGATCCGGAGAGTAAAGATCTTTATAAAAGTTCCGGGCTCTATCCCGGATACTCTCCGGATCTGTAAGGGGGGCACCGTCTTCATCTAGAAGACAGGTGATGTGCCTACTGTTACCCCCCTTTTTCTCCAGTGAGTAGAAGAGGCGCGAGCCGCGGTCTAGATCTTTGAGAAAACCTAAGCGGCTGCGCACGTATGCCCCCTTGGCCTGGTGTCGTTCCAGGTCACAGAGGACACCCTTCCTCTCTACATACTCGCTCTGCAGGGATTGGTCCCTACAAGTGAACAGCCTCTGCTCCAGATGGAGTACCTCCCCCCGGAGTGACTCCAACTCAGCTTCGCGCTGCCCACTCGCACCCTTGGTATATTCCTGACACAGAAGTCGCAAATGAACCTTGCCCACGTCCCACCACAGTTTTAACGTGGCAAAGTCCCCCTTGCAACTCCTCCAGTCCGTCCAAAACTCCCGGATCAATGTCACGAGCCCCTGGTCCTTCAACAAAGCATTGTTGAAGTGCCAATAGGCGGCTCGTGGCGCTGTTGGCGTAAGCGCCACTGTCACAGACACACAGTTGTGGTCTGTGAACGGAGCCAGCCTAATGACACAAGAACCGACTCGTGACATATAGTGACTAGATATATATAGTCTGTCGATCCGGGAGTGGGACAACAGACCGGCTCTCACCCTGACATAGGTGAAACCGTCTGATGCCCCTGGGTTCTGCTCTCGCCAGATGTCCTCCAGGGAGAAGCGGGCGATGATCTTCCGCAGGGCTGACGCAGAAGGCGGGTACGGCTCTGGACTATTCCGGTCCAGAGCGTCGAGGGTGCAGTTGAAATCACCCCCGAGTACCAAACACTCATCTGCGTCAACCGTCTCCAAAAACTGGGACAGTCTGGCGAGGAACCTCACTCTCTCGAGCCCTCCAGCAGGGGCATATATATTAACTAGGTTAATGATGCTACCCTGCTCTCGGACCCGGAGGTGGATTAGACGGCCTGGGATAACAGCTTTCACAAGCAGCAGCTCTGGCTGAAAAGACTCTGAGAACAGGGTCACCACTCCACATGACGCCGATGTGAAGTGGCTGAAGAAGACCCTGCCTCTCCACTCCAGTTGCCACGAGGCCTCAGCCTCTGGAGTGGTGTGAGTTTCCTGCAGGAAGCTCACAGAGTACCCTCCCTGATATAAATAGGAGAGTACCTGGAACCTGCGGAAACTGTCTTGACAGCCATTGGTATTTAGCGTGCTGATGTGCAAAGCCATTACTGCGTGTCAGGAATTGTGCGTTCCTCAGACCCTTGAGACTGCTGATAGGACACGCACATTTTATAGAATTTCCGGACGCGGAGATGCTCCGCAGTCCCAGAATTCTTGGCCCTAGTGCTGACCACTAGATATTGCTGGAGAGAGTGGAGAATAAACAACATATTCTTCCACCTCTCCAAGGCCAGCCGCACCTTCCTTTTCTTTTGTCCATGAAGGGTGCTCTCAAGGAATAGATCTATTTCCTTGACAGGGATAACCCACCCAGAATCTGATGTTCCTTCTAGTGGGTCACCCCTGGGCTCCTCTTGGCTGAGGGCTTTTACTCCATCCTCCCCGGCTGGAGTCAGTTTCCTCAGCTTTATTCTCAGGGACCCCCTCTTAGATGATACAGAAGGAGTCCCTTTAGCACCCTTCAAGGTAAATAATGGACCCTTGGATTGCTGCTGCACCCCTGTAGCTTCAGGAGTGCATTCAGGGGTAGCTGGCTGGACAGCAGTGGCTGGCATGGCTTCCTTAATGGAAGCCTTGGAGGCTTTATATGCCTCCTCTGCCAGTTCCACCGCTGCTTGCTCAGCTTGGATGGCACCGATGTTAGGGTCAGTGGACGGCTGAGGAGGGTAGACAGGCTCTCCCATGATGTTAACAGGAAAACCTGTTTTATCACCCTCCCCCATTTCCACTTCCCCTTGTGCCACATCCCCCCTGACAGACAAATCCATGGGGTCCTGAATGGGGGTCATGCCTATATTCCCCCCCTCCAGTAGTGACTCGGCCTGGGGCTCTAACAAAGCCCGAGGTACGTCACTAGAGAGTGACACTGGAGGAGGAGACTGACTGGTGCCCTTGAAGCTCAGCACCTCAGGGACACTGACTACCCATTCAGCAGGGGCTTTGTTGGGTCCCCCCTCAAAGGCCAGAGGCAGAACCTGATCTTTCTTGTCTACCCCTGCCTCACTTGGGAGACCCTCTTGCCCCTGCTTTTCCTCCAGACCCTTTTCCACATTAACCCCTATAGGGTCTGGAGAGAGAGATGTGTGGTCTGGCACCGGCTGGCTGAGCTTAATAACCGGGCCAGACAATGTCACCGGATGAGGAGGAGATGTTTTGTTCCTCTTCTTGCTTTTAGAGGGAGGTGCTCCACTATAGAGCACTTCCCACTTATCAGCAACCTCCCTGTTGGTTTTATGCTTCCTCTTCCTGGGGACGTCACTCCTGGAAGAGGAGCTGCCACTAGCTGCCTCCCCTGCAGAGGGCTTATTATCCCTCTGCTTACACTGTGCCCCCACACTAACTGATGTAATTATGGTGGGGGCAGATTGGGACTTGGGAGATGCAGCTGTGACACTGGGAGGACCGGTGACATTCTTCCCCTTTTTCCCCGTGTCTGCAGTCTTGCTGGAGACCACAGACACAGATGGCTTTTTTGGGGAAGAAGGGGGTTTGGAGGCCGTGGTGGTGGCTTGAGGAACGGCCTCCTTGCCTGAGCTCTGTGGGGGGGCTATGACCCTTGAGGTCCCCGCTGTTATGGGCTCAGCGGGGATGGGTGCCGTACTGACGGAGGTGCCATTTGCTGGGGCTGGGGCATGATGCTTTACATTAGGGCAATTCCTACGTGTATGCCCCAACCCCTTGCAATGATAGCACTGCACCTCCGTAGTGCTGTAAAAAATCCTGTACAGCACCCCCTCAAATGGAACCCCAAAAGACCCCTCTATGTTTTCTGCGCCCTGAGGCAGGCACATTTGTACCTGCCTCTTGAAAGAGAGCACATGACGAAGTGCTCTCTCTCTGCACCCCAGGGGAATTTTAATAAATGGTGTTTTTACTTCCCCTAGGGTTAGCAGGTGGGGGCGCAGGAGGGAGTCTGGTAGGAAGGGGGGCACATTAGAGAGTGTTACTTTTGTGCCCAACCCTTCCAGGGGTTCTATTGGGACATATAATCCCCCCACTGTGATGCCTCTCTGTATAAGAATGTGTGCAGCAGCCAGAGTACGGGTAAAAAAAAACTGCTTTCCCGTACATTTTGCTGGCTGCTACTATAACAGAGGGGCTGATGACATTAGCTGCAGCACGCAGATAGATATCAATGCTGTAGACCCCAGACATCTGACATTTAACCCCATGCTTCCTGGTGATCTGCCCCTCAGCCCCAGCGGTGGTATTACTGGGGCCAGCAGAAACCACCTGTGACCAGGTATTAGCCACAGGGGTAGGTCTGCTGGCAGAACCACCAGGAGCTGGGGCTGCCTTATCTGCCTGGGGCCTATGCTGTGCAGTGCTGCAGCTGTGATTTTCAGGGGCCATTATTCCCCCTTTTGACCCCTGAGGCTTCTTAATGGTCTTATCCCTCATGTTTAGACCCTTTTTTTTTTTTAGTTTATTTGTTTTATTTATTTTTATTTTTTGTTTTATGATTTTCTACTGTTTTCTTTTTTTTTTTTAAATATAAAAGTGTGAAAAAGAAACAAAAAGACAAAACTAAGGGAGACAAAAAACTAAGGGAGAGAGAGAGATGATGTTTGGCAGTGGAAGGGTTAATGGCCTGTTGCAAGGTGTTACTAAATGCAACAACACAGAGAACACAGAGGCTTTTTAACCCCTCTGTGTCTCTGTGTCAGATGTTAAAAAAAAGCCTTAACAACAAAAAATCTAATTGTTTTCCCCCCCACTGCCTACAAAGATGTTACTTGTCTTCTCTCCCCCAAAACATAAAACCCAACACCAAACAAACAAAACTTCAACAAAACCTAATAAACTTTTTAAAAGAAAAAAAAGTCAAAGTAACAAAGCTCCAGGAGTGAAGGTGTAGTGCTAAGGGAGGGGTGTGGCAAAGTATCCAGGAGACAGCTCACTCTCCTGGGATAGAGAGTTGAGCCTGACCCCCAGAAAACTAAAACTTAAATTAAACTAAGAAAAAAACCACAAAAACTCCCAAAAATGAACAACACCGTGCACAAAGTGCTTATTAACAAAAAGGTGTATATAAAACTTGTATTTGAGGGACTAAGACCCTAAAAAGCCTTTTGTTTGGAGCTCAAGCATGCACACAACATGCTCTCTGAGCACTGGGCACAGTATCAGTTGTGAGCCTGAGAAAAAACACAGAATAGCTGTCAGGCAAATGAACTTAGATTTAACAAAATACAATTTCGGGTTTTTAAAAGTTGACTGCTGGTACACCACCAGATTGGATTGATTGCACTGGGCACAGTATCAGTTGTGAGCCTGAGAAACACACAGAATAGCGGCCAGGCAAATGAACTTAGATTTAACAAAATACAATTTGGTTTATTTTAAATGTGCACTGCTGGTACACCACCAGATTGGATTGATTGCACTGGGCACAGTATAAGTTGTGAGCCTGACACACACACTGGCTAGTAGGCAGGCAAATGAACTTAGATTAGACAAAATAAAAGTTTTGTTTTTTAAATGTACACTGCTGGTAGACCACCAGATTTGATTGGTTGCTCTGGGCACAGTATCAGTTGTGAGCCTGAGACACGCACAGACTAGCTGTCAGGCAAATGAACTTAGATTTAACAAAATACAATTTTGGGTTTTTTAAAGGTATACTGCTGGTTCACAACCTGATTGTATTGGTTGCACTGGGCACAGTATCAGTTGTGAGCCTGACACACACACTGGCTAGTAGGCAGGAAAATGAACTTAGATTAGACAAAATAAAAGTTTTGGATTTTAAAAGTAAACTGCTGGTACACCACCAGATTGGATTGGTTGCACTGGGCACAGTATAAGTTGTGAGCCTGACACACACACTGGCTAGTAGGCAGGCAAATGAACTTAGATTAGACAGGAAAAAAAACAAAAAAACAGACTGATGTGTTTAGGACTAAAAAGGGCTTTTTGGGGTGCTGTCCTTGCAGCAGAAATCAAAAGAGTCCTTCAGTACTGTATTGGACACTGTGTACAGTAGCCTAGCTATGGTTTTCCCTATTGAATTAGTATCACCTACACTCAGCCTCCTCTCAGTAAGACTGCAAGTTAGTTATGATTCCAAAATGGCTGCTGTCCATGAGGTTGAAGGGTCTGGAAGGCAGGGTATGATGCTGATTGGCTGGAATGTGTCTGCTGACTGTGAGGTGCAGGGTCAAAGTTTGTTTAATGATAAAGTATGGGGGCGGATCGAACTATTCACGACATCTCTACTTCAAGGGTATGTAAACATTTGATCAGGGCCATTTGGGTGATTTCTGTTGTCATTAAGATTTAAAAAGGAGCCAAACAACTATGATCGGTCATATTTTCAAAATAAATGTAAAAATGGCACAATTTCTACAAGGGTGTGCAAACTTTTGAGCACAACTATATATATATATATATATATATATATATATATATATATATATATCAATTCATTCACACATTTGTATTGTATTTTTTCACAAGTCGTATCATTACTATCACAATTAATTCACAATATAGTTGTATGAGGGATTAGGAAAAACACATATTCACATACTCCGAACCCCAGTCATGGTAACAAAAAACAGAATCCTCTGGCAATTTTCTCATTATTAGAGTTTATTTAGAAAAAATGTGGATCAGTAACAAAAGCACCCAAAATGGCTGCCACCGACTCGCTCACTGAGCTGCTACTGACAGAAATATATCCAGATACAGCTTTTATACTGGTTTACATAAGACAATGAAATAATGCATCTTTTCCCCCTCAAGCATCATGGTACAACCCACCAACAACAAATTAAAGTTTATTTATATTAGTAGTACCAATCAGTAATCTGCATGTGCAAATAATGCAGTGAAAGCATGCCCCTAGATGCGCATAACACATTGTCAGATATGACATCATGATCGTCCTTGAGCTATGCCCTTGTATATGACTAAAAAACATAATTTATTTAGACTAATATCCGTTTTACTGTCTCTTACTGAAACAGCTAGATAAATGGGTCATGTAGACTTAACTATTTCATAACTAATGCCTTACAATGGAAAATTACTGTTTCAAGACTAAAATTCACAAGTGTCACAAAAGTGATGAATGATATATATATACTAAATAATGTAACAATATTTGTATTTTCCACAACATCAGTCATAATTAATACGAACACTGTATGTTATTTTACAAGTTTACTTTATTGTATAATTTGTAGATTCACACATATCACAATAATAACACAGAACCACATATTAAGAAAACATTTGATCATTTACTTGGTCTGGAAAAATACAGCAGAGTAAGATTGTCTTACATATATTTACAAATATAAAAAAGATAAGAAAAAAGAGGCTGAGCCTGGCTGGCTACAGTGGCTAGACAAAAGATGTACATGTATTGTTGCTTATTATTGGACATTTATGGTTCAATACTATTTTTTCTTTCTAGGTGATATAACATGATAAGTCCAGTAGAGTTTTCAATGATCTTGTGAGTGAAATTTAAACTATTGGTTAAGTCTTAAGTCGATACAAATTTCCAGTTGTATAATCAATTTCTGCCTCTCTGCATAGTACATTACTTCTTTTTTAGTGATGTCACGAACAGTTCGCCGGAGAACTATTCGCAGCGATTTTCGCATGTTCGCGTTCGCATCGAACGACGAACACATGCGTTTTTCGGCCTGCCCCCTATTCTTTATCATTAAGGAAACTGTGACCCTGCACCTTACAGTCAGCAGACATATTCCAGCCAATCAGCAGCATACACTCCCTTCCAGGGACTTCCATCTGAAGGACAGCCTCCATTTTAGAATCATTCTGAAGCTATATTCGTTGAGAGAGGACATATATTCTACCTGCTGCTGATTTAATAGGGAAATAGATAGCCAAGCTGTGTATTTAGCTTTCACTACACACCTGAAGGACTCATTTGATATCTGCTGCAAGGACAGCAACCCAAAAAGCCCTTTTTAGGGCTAGAACATCATTTATTTTATTTTATTATTTTTTTCTGCTGATTTAATAGGGAAATAGATAGCCAGGCTATGTATTTAGCTTTCACTACACACCTGAAGGACTCATTTGATATCTGCTGCAAAGGCAGCAACCCAAAAAGCCCTTTTTAGGGCTAGAACATAATTTATTTTATTTTATTATTTTTTCTGTGTAATCTAATTGCATATGCCTGCCTGCTAGCGTGTGTGTGAGGCCTATTGCATCTACTCTGCCAACTTTTGCCAGTGCACAGTGACACTCATATCTAGTGCAACCGTAGTGTACAGTGACATAAAACAACCCTTTTTTGACTGTAATCGATTGAATATCAGTTGCCTGCGTACAGGCGTGTGTGTGAAGCCTATTGCATCTACTCTGCCAACTTTTGCCAGTGCACAGTAACACTCATATCTGGTGCAACCGTAGTGTACAGTGACATAAAGCAACCCTTTTTTGACTGTAATCGATTGAATATCAGTTGCCTGCCTACAGGCATGTGTGTGAAGCCTATTGCATCTACTCTGCCAACTTTTGCCAGTGCACAGTGACACTCATATCTAGTGCAACCGTAGTGTACAGTGAAATAAAAGAACCCTTTTTTGACTGTAATTGATTGAATATTAGTTGCCTGCCTACAGGCGTGTGTGTGAGGCCTATTGCATCTACTCTGCCAACTTTTGCCAGTGCATAGTGACACTCATAACTAGTGCAACCGTAGTGTACAGTGACATAAAACAACCCTTTTTTTACTGTAATCGATTGAACATCAGTTGCCTGCCTACAGGCGTGTGTGTGAAGGCTATTGCATCTACTCTGCCAACTTTTGCCATCCTCCTCCTGGTCCAGCATCTTCAGCCACGTCAACCACTGCTGTCCTGCTTGCCCCCTCTCAACCATCCGACACTACGTGTCTCTCCCTGAGCAGTCCCTGCTCATCTGCCCACAGTCAGGTGTCTGTCAAGGACATGTTTAAGCGTAAGAAGCCAATGTCACAAAGTCAGCCCCTTGCCCGGCAACTGACATCTGGCTTGTCTGAACTCTTAGCCCGCCAGCTTTTACCATACAAGCTGGTGGAGTCTGAGGCATTCAAAAAATTTGTAGCTATTGGGACATCGCAGTGGACGGTACCCGGACGAAATTTCTTTGCACAAAAGGCAATCCCCAACTCAATCTCGATTGTGCAAAAGGAAGTAATGGCATCTCTGGCACACAGTGTTGGGGCAAGGGTCCATCTGACCACGGATACCTGGTCTGCAAAGCATGGTCAGGGCAGATATATCACCTACACTGTGCATTGGGTAAACCTGGTGACGGCTGCCAAGCATGGAATACGTGGCTCTGCAGAGGAGTTGGTGACACCGCCACGACTTGCAGGCAGGCCTGCTGCCAGCTCCTCTACTCCTCCTACTCCATCCTCTTCCATAACTTCCTTGGCTGAGTCCTCTTCTGCTGCTGCTATGTCTTGCAATGCTGAGTCCTCTTCTGATGCTGCAATGTCTTGCATTAATGTCCACATCAACGGCATCCCCCAGCTCCCCAGGTAATATTCCACATACCGGATACGGCAGTTTCACGTCATCTTGGGGTTGACTTCACTGAAAGCAGAGAGTCACACCGGACCAGCACTCCTGTCCGCCCTGAACGCAAAGGTGGATCAGTGGCTGACTCGGCACCAACTGGAGATCGGCAAAGTGGTTTGTGACAACGGAAGAAATTTGTTGGCGACATTGAATTTGGGCAAGTTGACACATGTGCCGTGCATGGCACATGTGTGTAATCTGATTGTACAACGCTTTGTGCATAAGCACCCAGGCTTACAGGACATCCTGAAGCAGGCCAGAAGGGGGGGGGTTGGGGGCATTTCAAGTGTTCCTACACAGCCATGGCGCACTTTATCACCAGAAACAGCCTTATCAGCATCGCTTGCTGGACCTGCGGCAACACTGGAAGAGGATTGTGAGGAAGAGGAGTCAGAGGAGGAATGTGGCTTTGAGGAGGAGGAGGAAGACCAACCACAACAGGAATCCCAAGGTGCTCGTTGTCACCTAGCCGTGGTGTTGTACGTGACTGGGGGGAAGAACATACCTTCAGTGAGATCACTGAGGACGAGGAACGGGACATGACTAGCTCGGCATCCAACCTTGTGCAAATGGGGTCTTTCATGCTGTTGTGCCTATTAAGGGACCCTCATATAAAAAGGATAAAGGAGAATGACCTGTACTGGGTGTCCACGCAACTAGACCCCCGGTATAAGCAGAAAGTGCCTGAAATGTTACCAAATTACCACAAGTCGAAAAGGATGCAGCACTTCCAAAATAAATTTAAAAGTATGCTTTACACAACGTTTAAGGGTGATGTCACAGCACAACGGCAATCTAACAGTGGAAGAGGTGAACTTAATCCTACTCCTCCCACGACCACGCCGGCAAGGAGAGGACGCTTTACAGACGTGTTGTTGATGGAGGACATGTGGAGCTTTTTAAGTCCTATGCATCGCCACAGCCCTTCGGGGTCCACCCTCAGAGAATGACTCGACCGTCAGGTAACAGACTACCTCGCCATAACTACAGATATTGACACTCTGAGGAGCGATGAACCCCTTGACTACTGGGTATGCAGGCTAGACCTGTGGCCTGAGCTATCCCAATTTGCAATTGAACTTCTGGCCTGCCCCGCTTCAAGTGTCCTGTCAGAAAGGACCTTCAGTGCAGCAGGAGGTTTTGTCACCGAGAAGAGAAGTCGCCTAGGGCAAAAAAGTCTAGATTGCCTCACCTTTATAAAGATGAATGAGGGATGGATCCCAAAGGGACTGACAGTGGGCGAAGCATTCGATTAAAAAAGGCCTGATACATGAGCTGCCTTGAGCTAATAATGGTCCACACGCTGCTGTATTTTATCCCTGAATGCCGGATGACTTGCGTGACTTATCCGCCACCAACTAGGGTTCAAGACGCAATGTTTTAGGGCACTTTCTGCCTGGCAAACTAACATCAATTTTTCTGGTCGCTGCAACAATACAATTTTTGCATTTAAATTCTTTTATTGTCAGAAGGCGTACAGCATGTAATGAAAAATAAAGCATTTTTGAACAGTCTTGCATAACAGTTATGCAAAAATACATACAATAGAGACATTTTGTGAAAGTTAGCTGGCTATTCCTTCTTATTTTTACTTTTTAGGTTAATAATTTTTTCTTATTTTTTTATGTGATTGCAATTTAAGAGATACCTAAAACATGGTAAAACAGACAATAGTAAAGAGTATATCTGCAGTAAACACCAAAGTCCTATTAGCTATCATCCCTCCAGCAGTATTAGCTTATTATTTACAATATCTAACCTGGGCAATCACCCTTGGGTTACCCTAAAGCAGGCTTCAGTAAGCGACCTCTCCTTTCCTGGGATGATTTTGCAGCCGGTTGCTTCTGAAGGGTCTCCAGGGCTCCCCCACTCCGGTCCTTCCCCCAGTGTCGCTTCAACCAGTAACAAATGTTTTATATTTGTAAAGCGACCCAATGATCCCCCTTGATAGAGGTTTATCTTTAAAAATTTTGGAGAACCAATTTAAGACCGGTGTCCCCTGTTTCTGGGTCAGGGAGTGTGTGAAATGCCTCAGCCTACAGTAATTGTAATGTTCTGACAGCGGTAGCTCATGCTTGTCCCTCAGTTCCTCATAGGTGAGCATCTGGCCCTTTACTAACCAGTCTCCCAGTCTATCTAGTTTCCTTGACCTCCACCAGTGTTGTGATGTTGTGCTCATGTGTTTCGGGGCCTGAGGGTGGTCAAGAATTGGGGTCATTTGGGTGGATCCAGGGAACAAACCCGTGTGTTTCTTGGCCCATTTCCAGTATGATAGTGAGTGTCTGATTAGGGGGTTTGGCGAGTTTTTAAGGTTCTGAGGCAATTCTGATAGCCAAGCCACCTTGTCCCAGGTTAAGGGCCTTAAAGTGTGGTTCTCTAAATACACACAGGCCAGTTGATGACATATAGAATGTGCTATTGGGAGGAAAGATAGGTGACGTAACAGGTATTAAACTGATAGGAATGAATAGTACAACTTAATACACCACTCCTATCTGGTGGCACCTTAGATTGCACACGCAGTGCCCCAAATTAGAAGTAGGAGGTCCGACCAAGCATCCTTTTCCATCCCCCTGTTCCAAAAATCCATGCCATATACACATCCACTAATAGTGGACGTAACAGGGATTAAACCGATAGGAATAGTACTACTTAACAGAACACACCTTATAACGCAGACAGAGGCAACGCAGAGACAGGAGTCTGAAGAAGAGGAGTCAAAGAAGGAAGGTGGCTTTGAGGAGGTGGAAGACCTAACACAGCAGGCGTCCCAGGGGGCTTGTTGTCACCTTTCGGGGACCCTTGGTGGCTGGGTGGAGGAAGAGACCTTCAATGACATCAGTGAGGACAAGGAACGGGACATGGCTAGCTTGGTATCCAACCTTGTGCAAATGGGGAGTTTGCGGTTGTGCAAAGGCACTGTTTGCGGTTGTTTGCGGTGCATTAAACGGGGATATTGGTCTGTTACTGTGAAGCGGGTGTAACCCTTACACTACCTGATCGATACAACATCATACCTGATGTTTTAAAGCATGTTATTCCAAACAATTTAGGAATGTTAGGTGATTTATGCCCTTTATGGCTTAAAACCAGACTCTGCATCAACTATGTAATTTTCCATGGGAGTTTTGCCATGGATCCCCCTCTGGAATGCCACAGTCCAGGTGTTAGTCCCCTTGAAACAACTTTCCCATCACTATTGTGGCCAGAAAGAGTCCCTGTGGGTTTTGAAATTCGCCTGCCCATTGAAGTCTATGGCGGTTCGCCGATGTTAGCCCGTGAATTTGATGTTCGCAACATCACTACTTCTTTTTATTTCCAAACAGTGCCCAGGCTTTAGTTTATCTAATGTCTAATTAATGTAGACTACAGTAGATTATAGAGAATGCAATGCAATCCTAGCAATCTCTAACAAAAATATATGACTAAAGGGCAAACAAGGAGACTAGATGTAAAGCATTTAAATTACTTACTTTTTGTTTTATTTTATTGTTTTCGATACAAAAAGAAGCAAATTACAAGTATACAATAAAAGAGCATACAAAAAATAAAAACAGGTTGTTTTTTTTTGGAGGGCAATATTAGATATTTGACTTTTATACAAGTGGAAGGCAAGGAAAAGAGAAAGAAGGAGAAAGCTTTAGGCTGGGATACCTCAAAATTGGCTTACTTGATAAGATAAAATAAGTAAAGGATTCATATGGCTTGTACATGTCACTGTTCCTAATATATCAGGTCAACCCCCTTTTGGTCTTGTTTAATCATATCAGTTACAGGGTTACGATTACCACATCAACAACTGAGTCACAATATATATTTAAAAAAACTAGCAAATTGTGTATTAAACATACAAAAAGGTTTGTGAGCTGGTTTGGGGCCTGTTTACAAGTGGATTTACCTTACAAGTAAAGGCTGATAAACTGCAGGGTGCACTAATTGTGTCCAGGTGAGAGGGGTGTGGTTTGACTGTTAAACTTGTATAAAAGGTTTGTGAGCTGGTTTGGGGCCTGTTTACAAGTGGATTTACCTTACAAGTAAAGGCTGATAAATTGCAGAGTGCACTAATTGTGCCCAGGCGAGAGGGGTGTGGCTTGACTGTTAAACTTGTATAAAAGGTTTGTGAGCTGGTTTGGGGCCTGTTTACAAGTGGATTTACCTTACAAGTAAAGGCTGATAAATTGCAGTGTGCCCTAATCGTGCCCAGGTGAGAAGGCAGAAGTTAATATAAACAGGAGAAGGGGAACTTGTGAGCTTGCGAACATTTTCAGTATCAAGTGCAATTCTAGTAAAAGCCTAGGAGTTGAAATAAAAGGAGGGACTTCAAAGAAAAGGGAGGGCAGATTTATAGTGCAAAGGAGGAAAACTTTATATACATATATTATTTTAAATTCTTTATTTTTCCCACTGAAATTTTGTAGACAATAATAATAATTATGAGTCAGTCCAGTGGCAACCTTATTCAGTGTACATCCTGTCATATGTATGCAATACTGGAACAGATGATCCAGGGTCCATACCTCTGTGAGAGGTGTGAGCATGTTGCCTCTCTGGAAGCTCAAATTGGAGATATGGAGAGGAGAATTGCAGCACTTAGTGACATTGCTCCACTGGAAAGGGGGTTGGTGCTCACTGAGCACAGTTTAGCTGGGCCTAGCATGGAGGGTGGAGCTGGGGCTAGTGAGGATGTCCAGGGAGGCAGCTGGGTTACAGTTACAAGGGGAAGCAGGGAACAGGAGGCGGCAGGCCAGTTCTGAGTTGGCAAACACCAACAGATTTGCCAGATTGAGTGAAACTGTTGGGGATGTCCATTCAGGAATGGCAATGCCAGATAGAGCTGTTCCCTCTAACAGCCGGGCAAACAGCTCTACTGGAGGAGAGGGAGGACAGAATAGGCAGAACAACAGACAGGTTTTGTTTGTAGGGGACTCTATTATTAGGAAGGGAGACAGGGTGATTTGTCACCCAGATCCCAGCAATCGAACAGTTTGCTGTCTCCCGGGTGCTCGGGTTTGTCATGTTGTGGATCGGGTAGACAAATTATTGGGAGGGGCTGGAAATGAACCAACGGTCTTGGAACATATTGGAACATATTGGTACCAATGACAAAGTTAGTGGAAGATGGAGTGTCCTAAAGCTGAAGGCAAGGACCTCCAAGGTAGTATTTTCTGAGATACTACCAGTGCCACGTGCTAGCCCAGGGAGGCAGAAGGAGATTAGGGAGGTTAATGCGTGGCTAAAGATGTGGTGCACTAAGAAGGGGTTTGGCTTTGTAGAGCACTGGGCTGACTTCTCACTTCGGTACAATCTCTACAGTAGGGATGGATTGCACCTTAATGACGAGGGAGCTTTTGTGCTAGGTTATAGGATGGTAGAAAGGCTGGAGGAGTTTTTAAACTAGTAGGTGGGGGGGAGGGACTATATATAAGTAATGGGGTAGAAAGTGTAGAGGGTATAAGGGATGAATTAACAACTCATAGCGGAGGAGATAGGGGGAGGGGTAGAATAGTCAATAGGGAGGTAGTACTAAGTAATTCAAGTACAGTGGCAGGCACTTCAGAACTACAGACTCATAATATAAGGTGTATGCTTGCTAATGCCAGAAGCTTGCCAGGAAAAATGGGAGAGTTAGAATTATTAGCAATTAATGAAAAATGGATTTAATAGGCATTACCAAAACGTGGTGGGATGAATCTCATGACTGGACTGTTCATCTGGATGGTTATAACCTATTTAGGAAAGATAGAGGCAATGGTAAATGAGGAGGAGGGATTTGTCTGTATGTTAAGCCTGAATTTAAGGCTATAGTCAGAGAAGATATTTATGGTGGACCTAGTGATAAAGTTGAATGTTTGAGGGTAGAGTTAAATAGCGGAGCAGCAAATTCCAAAATAATATTAGTAGGAGTATGCTATAAATCCCCAAATATAGCTGAAAGTGAGGAAATACAATTATTGTTACAGATTGGAAATGCAGCTAAGCACGGGCAAGTTCTAATAATGGGAGATTTTAATTCCCTTGAAATAAACTTGATGAGACCAGCAGTTCAGCTAAGGGGAGCAGGTTCTTGAGTACACTCAGGGATCATTATCTGGCCCAGGTTATACAGGAGCCTACCAGAAATGAAGCCATCTTAGATTTACTCATCACAAATAATATTGATATAGTATCAAATGTTGAAATAGGGCAACCTTTGGGAAACAGTGATCACAACACAGTCTCATTTGAGATTGAATAAAAAAAAAACATTTTAAGGGGCCAACAAAAACTCTTAATTTTAAAAGGGCGGATTTTAACGGTCTAAGGGCAGCAATACAAAGTATAGACTGGGACAGAGAACTGATAGGTATAAACACTGCACATAAATGGACAACATTTAAATCCTTACTAAATATACATACACATCGGCATATACCGTGTGGGAATAAAAGTAAAAGGAGTAAATCCCATCCAATGTGGCTTAACAATGATTTAAAGATCAAGATACGGAGTAAAAAACAGGCATTTAAATTATACAAACAAGAGGGGACAGAGACTGCTTTACGAGAATACAAGGAAATTAACAAGGCTTGCAAAAGCGCGATTAGACTGGCTAAAATAGAAAATGAAAAATGTATTGCAAAAGAGAGTAAGACTAACCCTAAAATATTTTTTAAGTATATTAATGGGAAGAAGGTGAGGAAGGAAGCTATAGGAACATTAGAATGTGAAACAGGCTGTCTGAAAATTAGTGACCAGGAAAAGGCAGATGACCTAAATAGGTTCTTTTCTTCGGTATACACAAGGGAGGTACAAGTGGTTGGGACACTGCAACATAATGGGGCTACACTTCCTTTGCCAAATAATTGGTTAACACAGGAAGTAATCCAAAAGAGGTTGGAAAAAATAAATGTTAATAAAGCCCCGGGTCCTGATGGAATACATCCAAGGGTACTAAGGGAACTGGGTTCTGTAATAGCCAAACCATTATATTTAATTTTTCAAGATTCACTCAACACAGGGTCTCTACCAGATGACTGGAGAAAAGCTGATGTGATACCTATATTTAAGAAGGGAGCAAGAGCAAATGCAGGGAATTATAGACCAGTGAGCTTCACTTTTGTAGTGGGGAAGCTTTTAGAAGGGTTAATAAGGGATAATATACAAGAATATGTCTATTTGAACAGGATTATAAGTAGGAGTCAACATGGATTTATGAGGGATAGGTCATGTCAAACAAATCTAATTAGTTTCTATGAGGAGGCTAGTAGGAACCTGGATCAAGGCAACTCAGTGGATGTAGTCTTTTGGGATTTTGCAAAAGGTTTTGAAACAGTGCCACATGGGAGACTATTGGGCAAACTAAGGGATACAGGAATTGCAGTAAATATCTGCTCATAGATTGAGAGCTGGCTAAAAGACAGGAAGCAAAGGGTTGTTGTAAATGGAACATACTCCGATTGGACTAATGTGGTAAGTGGGGTTCCTCAGGGTTCAGTATTAGGTCCTCTCCTTTTTAACATATTTATTAATGACTTAGAGGTAGGATTGGAGTGTGGGGTCTCCATTTTTGCTGATGACACGAAGTTGTGCAAGGTAATTAAATCAGATAATGATATGCTTTCCATCCAAGGAGATTTACAAAAAATTGAGGAATGGGCATCTAAATGGCAGATGAGATTTAATACAAATAAATGTAAGGTTATGCATCTGGGAAGGAAAAATAGCCATGCAATTTATAATCCTAATGGAGCAAATCTAGGTGTATCAGATATTGAAAGGGATTTGGGAGTGCTTGTGGACAACCACCTAGGTAACAGTGCTCAAAGCCAAGCAGCATCTGCAAAGGCCAATAAAATATTAGCATGTATTAAGAAGGGTATAGAAGCCAGGGAAGCAAATATAATTCTGCCACTATACAAATCTCTAGTACGCCCTCATTTGGAATATGGAGTACAATTTTGGGCACCACTTCATAAAAAGGACATTTTAGAGCTGGAAAAGGTACAGAGAAGGGCAACAAAACTAATAAGGGGAATGGAGGGGCTAAGTTATGAAGAAAGACTAACCAAATTAAACTTATTTTCTCTAGAAAAAAGTCGTCTAAGAGGAGATATGATTACCTTATATAAATACATCCAGGGTCAGTATAAAGATTTGTCAGGGGAGCTTTTTGTGCCAAGAGGTTTTCAACTGACAAGAGGACATCCCTTGAGGTTAGAAGTAAAAAGATTCCACCTCAAAGAAAGAAAAGGGTTCTTCACAGTAAGGGTGGTTAATCTGTGGAATTCTCTACCAGAGGAGGTGGTGACAGCGGATTCGATAGATAACTTTAAAAGGGGACTAGATTAATTTCTAATTAAAAAGGGAATTCAGGGTTATCATGGATAATTAGAGAGACAGGATTGATCCAAATTTTTTACATTTCCCTTTGAGACAATTGGCTAAGTCTCGCTTGTGTTTTTTTTTTTTTTTTTTTTTTTTTCTATTTTCCTTCCTCTGGAC
Source organism: Discoglossus pictus (assembly GCA_027410445.1). Lineage (NCBI taxonomy): Eukaryota > Metazoa > Chordata > Amphibia > Anura > Alytidae > Discoglossus > Discoglossus pictus. Next base: position 238,794,013 of record CM050163.1, read on the forward strand.
TAATTAATAAAAAATAATAATAATTGATTAATAATTAATTAACAACTAATGAATTAATAGTTAATCCTCATAATGCAGATCAGAGGAGATCTTAAAAGGTTGAACTTGATGGACTGAAAGTCTTTTTTCAACCTTAAATACTATGTAACTATGTAAAAAAGGATACAAAGCAACATTCCAATAGATTGATTAAAATAACAGGAAATAATGTAAGTATAAAATGTTATAAATAATTGTAATAAATTATGTAAATAATTGTCCATTTTCAATGTTGCACAGGAAATTATGTCACTTCTGATCCAGGGGACAAAAAGTCAAAAGCAATGTAAAACAAATGTGTATATTGTTGATTTAACAAATTGACACAAAGTCATATTTTAAATAGGTTATACAATGTTATAAACAATGTTATAAACAATGCTGATATAGATTAAATAATTACCATTTTTTAATGTTACAAAGGAAATTATGTAAATTCCTGTCGAGGGATTTTGAAATCCCATCAATACTGCGTTTTTTTTTTCACTATAGCATTAGCCTTTTCAAAAGCCACTTTAGAGGTAAAACAATTAAAAGGCTTTCCATGTGAGGGCAATAATTTACCCATTAGCCATTAATTAGTTATGTGTGAGGTTTCCTGAGAGAGCATCAGTAAACTTGGCTTTGATGTTATGCCCTATGAATAACGTTTATTGATATATTCAGAATTTACTCCATTAAGATTATAAATTGTGGGCTTATTTTTAACCGTCGGGGCCTTTTATGGAGTGTTTCTAGCTGGTTGAAGTGAGAATGAGATCCCTGGTTCTGTCTCAGAAAACGTTCAACTACATCTTTGGGAAGTTCTTGGTTTTTGTAAGCTCCCAGGACTGTTCAATTCCCAAAATGTTCTCTGGTACGTCTGGTAATATATTGCTAATAAAAGCTCTTATTAATGAGTGAGGTCTGGGACTGATCTGGGGATACCCCTGATGTTATGCCTTCTTGATCTGTTCTCCAAATCATACATTTTTTCTTCCAAGCTTCTGATCTTCAAGGCAATTTGGGAGATTTCGGCTCTGTCATGCTCTTGAGCCTCTAGAATTTGGTCTATCGTCTCTTCTAATAGGTTTGTTCTTTGGCCTAGATTGTTTAAGTCTTTTTTAAGGACTTTTATTGTATGTGCAAGATTGGTTTGAAGCATCCACTCAGCTCTGGCCATCGATTTGTCAGAAACATCCATGTTGTGGGTGGAATTTGTTGAAGCATCTTCAGTATCTGAGGTGTCTGAGTGACCAGAAGCTGAGGAGGCAGAGGGTTTAAAATGCCCAGGAATGGTTTTAGTTTCAATGCTTCGCTTAGTTTTGCCCATCTTGAGGTTCTTAAGAGTAGTGTTGAAAACTATTGGAGTTAGCGGGATATAAGATGTCACAGTAGTGCCATTCCAAGAATGTAATAATCAGTGCATAATTGGGTGAGAAGACTGCTTATGGTCTGCAGGCTCGGTGGACACAAAGGGACCTTACTGCTTAGGCCTTTATTCAATTTTCATAGAGGAGGTATGTCCATGGTTAGAGTCTAATAACTTTAAAATAGGGTAAGTAGTAGTTTTGTCTTCTTGTCCCCTAAACTGAAGTTCCATTAGGGTGACAAACAGATAGGGTTTTAAAGTTCAATTGTGATGCTTCACTGCTTTGTCTAGCAGGTGTCTAATTTGAAGGTAATATATTCTGTCTTGTTCGATGTGGTTCCATTACTGTTTAATGTCTTCAGACATTTATGAGGGAGTGGTCTTGTATCCAAAGCTTCAGTTGTTTATTCCCTCCACTTGGTTCGGCTAAGATCTATACCAATCTAGTATGGCTCCTCTCCAGAGTTGGGAATTATACTGCATTCTAGTCTCCTGTAACAGTTAGTGCACCTGTTGCATATTGAATACCAATCAGGCAGCTTGTTGAATCACATACGCTTTACTTGAAATAACATCTAAAGGAAATGTTTGTGATGGCTCAAAAGGTCCTTCTTTCATGTCAGTTCCTTTACTGATTCTATTATCTTCCTCTGAACATGGTTTACTCCAGGAGCAATATGGGTTTAAGCTGTTCCTGATTAATATACTAATTTGTGTCTGGGAAATCAGGTGGGAGGTTTAGAGATGGGTGGTTACTGTGGCGCTGCGTGAGTCCGGTGGTATAGTGGTGTTTTCCACGCTGGTATGTGTTTCAAATGTCCACCGAAATTTTGTGCAAAGCCCTCTGATGTTATGGTAGCAGTCTCCACTCTGCTATGTGAGGTGCAGTTGCCAGGGATGTCAGGCCTATCTACTCCACTAGAATGTTCCGGTACTGGGTTGGGAGTTCAAATATCAGAACTGTTTTTTAAATGTTTTCTGGAGCTTTATGGTTGTTGAGGCTTTGTTTTATAGGAGTTTTGGGGATGTTCAACTCCTAATAGGTTGATTTTTTAAGCCTTTAGCTCTTATGAGAAAAGTTCTCTTGCTTCAGCACTTGGCTGTCTAGACCACACCTCCACCCAATCCATCCCCAGTTAATGGCACAATCAGAAAATACAATTTACCTTCCAACACGTAATGGTTAATTCAGAATACAGGCTAGTAACCCACAATGTCAAAGGTTTTAACTCCCTCTTTAAAAGGCAGAACGCATTCAGGGGACGGTGTAAAAGCCGGAACGGAACGGAACAGGCCGGAACAGGCCATTTATAAAAGAAATCAATGACAATATCACTGGGATGTGTTAGATATTATTGAGAACAATATTTAAGAACCAAAACAAATTCAATATAATACTTTTTTAACCCTTTAAAAACCCAAAAATCAAACGGAACAGGAAAAAACAGGCCGGAATGCACACTTTATGAAAGGAATCCATGCTAAAATCATTGGGATGTGTTATATATATTTGAGAACTATATTTAAGAGCTAACCCCAATCTAATAGTATGCTTTATTAACCCTTTAACATGCCAGAATACAATATTTCAAAAAAATTACCCAGAACGGCGGCTTTCCAGATGGTCAAAAATACCAAACTCACCGAATACACATAACTAGGTGGGATTCATGTAATAACCTTCATAAATTCCTCAGAAACCCATTTCAAGTACCCATTCCGGGCCAAAATACAATATTTTGCAAAATGACCCGGAACGGCGACTTTTTAGAGGCTCAAAAATACCAAATTCACCAAATACACAGAACTAGGTGGCATTCATGTAATAACCTTCACAAATTCCACAGAAACTCATTTCAAGTACCCATTCCGGGCCAAAATACAATATTTTGCAAAATGACCCGGAACCGCGACTTTTTAGAGGGTCAAAAATTCCAAATTCACCAAATACACATAACTAGGTGGGATTCATGTAATAACCTTCATAAATTCCACAGAAAATAATTTCAAGTACCTGTTCCGGGCAAAAATACAATATTTCACAAAATGACCCGGAACGGCGACTTTTTAGAGGGTGAAAAATACCAAATTCACCAAATAAACAGAACTAGGTGGGATTCATGTAATAACCCTCATAAATTCCACAGAAACCTATTTCAAGTACCTGTTCCGGGCAAAAATACAATATTTCGCAAAATGACCCGGAACGGCAACTTTTTAGAGGGTGAAAAATACCAAATTCACTAAATACACATAACTAGGTGGCATTCATGTAATAACCTTCACAAATTCCACAGAAACTCATTTCAAGTACCCATTCCGGGCCAAAATACAATATTTTGCAAAATGACCCGGAACCGCGACTTTTTAGAGGGTCAAAAATTCCAAATTCACCAAATACACATAACTAGGTGGGATTCATGTAATAACCTTCATAAATTCCACAGAAAATAATTTCAAGTACCTGTTCCGGGCAAAAATACAATATTTCACAAAATGACCCGGAACGGCGACTTTTTAGAGGGTGAAAAATACCAAATTCACCAAATAAACAGAACTAGGTGGGATTCATGTAATAACCCTCATAAATTCCACAGAAACCTATTTCAAGTACCTGTTCCGGGCAAAAATACAATATTTCGCAAAATGACCCGGAACGGCAACTTTTTAGAGGGTGAAAAATACCAAATTCACTAAATACACATAACTAGGTGGGATTCATGTAATAACCTTCACAAATTCCACAGAAACTCATTTCAAGTACCCATTCCGGGCCAAAATACAATATTTTGCAAAATGACCCGGAACGGCGACTTTTTAGAGGCTCAAAAATACCAAATTCACCAAATACACAGAACTAGGTGGCATTCATGTAATAACCTTCACAAATTCCACAGAAACTCATTTCAAGTACCCATTCCGGGCCAAAATACAATATTTTGCAAAATGACCCGGAACCGCGACTTTTTAGAGGGTCAAAAATTCCAAATTCACCAAATACACATAACTAGGTGGGATTCATGTAATAACCTTCATAAATTCCACAGAAAATAATTTCAAGTACCTGTTCCGGGCAAAAATACAATATTTCACAAAATGACCCGGAACGGCGACTTTTTAGAGGGTGAAAAATACCAAATTCACCAAATAAACAGAACTAGGTGGGATTCATGTAATAACCCTCATAAATTCCACAGAAACCTATTTCAAGTACCTGTTCCGGGCAAAAATACAATATTTCGCAAAATGACCCGGAACAGCGACTTTTTAGAGGGTGAAAAATACCAAATTCACTAAATACACATAACTAGGTGGGATTCATGTAATAACCTTCACAAATTCCACAGAAACTCATTTCAAGTACCTGATCCGGGCCAAAATACAATATTTTGCAAAATGACCCGGAACAGCGACTTTTTAGAGGGTGAAAAATACCAAATTCACCAAATACACAGAACTAGGTGGGATTCATGTAATAACTTTCATAAATTCCACAGAAAATAATTTCAAGTACCTGTTCCGGGCAAAAGTACAATATTTCGCAAAATGACCCGGAACGGCAACTTTTTAGAGGGTGAAAAATACCAAATTCACCAAATACACAGAACTAGGTGGGATTCATGTAATAACCTTCATAAATTCCACAGAAACTTATTTCAAGCACCTGATCCGGGCAAAAATACAATATTTCGCAAAATGACCCGGAACGGCAACTTTTTAGAGGGTGAAAAATACCAAATTCACCAAATACACAGAACTAGGTGGGATTCATGTAATAACCTTCATAAATTCCACAGAAACCTATTTCAAGTACCTGTTCCGGGCAAAAATACAATATTTCGCAAAATGACCCGGAACAGCGACTTTTTAGAGGGTGAAAAATACCAAATTCACTAAATACACATAACTAGGTGGGATTCATGTAATAACCTTCACAAATTCCACAGAAACTCATTTCAAGTACCTGTTCCGGGCCAAAATACAATATTTTGCAAAATGACCCGGAACGGCGACTTTTTAGAGGGTGAAAAATACCAAATTCACCAAGTACACAGAACTAGGTGGGATTCATGTAATAACTTTCATAAATTCCACAGAAAATAATTTCAAGTACCTGTTCCGGGCAAAAGTACAATATTTCGCAAAATGACCCGGAACGGCAACTTTTTAGAGGGTGAAAAATACCAAATTCACCAAATACACAGAACTAGGTGGGATTCATGTAATAACCTTCATAAATTCCACAGAAACTTATTTCAAGTACCTGTTCCGGGCAAAAATACAATATTTCGCAAAATGACCCGGAACAGCAACTTTTTAGAGGGTGAAAAATACCAAATTCACCAAATACACATAACTAGGTGGGATTCATGTAATAACCCTCATAAATTCCACAGAAACTCATTTCAAGTACCTGTTCCGGGCCAAAATACAATATTTCGCAAAATGACCCGGAACGGCGACTTTTTAGAGGGTGAAAAATACCAAATTCACCAAATACACAGAACTAGGTGGGATTCATGTAATAACTTTCATAAATTCCACAGAAAATAATTTCAAGTACCTGTTCCGGGCAAAAATACAATATTTCGCAAAATGACCCGAAACGGCGACTTTTTTAGAGGGTGAAAAATACCAAATTCCCCAAATGCACACGACTAGGTGGGATTCATGTAATAAAATTATTTTCTGTGGAATTTATGAAGGTTAAGTACCTTGTCTTGGCAGAATACATACGAACTGCTACTTCGCAAAGTGTGGGAGATACCCCCCCTTCCCCTGCAAGGAACAGAGTGAGGGGGCAGGGAAAGAGGGGAGGAAAAGGAAAGAGGGGAGGAAAGGGGGAAAGAGACACAGGGAAGGAAGGGGGGTAAGTGGGGGATGAGACACAGGAGAGGTAGGGGGTAAGTGGGGGATGAGACACAGGGGAGGGAGGGAGGTAAGTTGGGGAAGAGACACAGGGGAGGGAGGGAGGTAAGTGGGGGATGAGACACAGGGGAGGGGGGTAGTGGGGGATGAGACACAGGGGAGGGAGGGAGGGAGGTAAGTGGGGGATGAGACACAGGGAGGGAGGTAAGTGGGGGATGAGACACAGGGGAGGTAGGTAAGTGGGGGATGAGACACAGGGGACAGAGGGGGGTTAGTGGAGCATGAGACACAGGGGAGGGGGAAAGTGGGGGATGAGACACACGGGATAGAGAGGGAGGAAAGTAGGGGATGAGACACAGCAGAGGGGGGGTAGTGGAGCATGAGACACAGGGGAGGGGGAAAGTGGGGGATGAGACACACGGGATAGAGAGGGAGGAAAGTGGGGGATGAGACACAGCGGAGGAGGGGTAGTGGAGCATGAGACAGAGGGGAGGGGGAAAGTGGGGGATGAGACACAGGGGAGGGAAGGTAGGATATGAGACACTGGAAGGAAGGGGGGATATGAGACACAGGGGGGAAGAGACACAGGTGGGGTATGAGACGGGGTGAAGGGGGTGATATGAGACACAGGGGGGAAGGGGGGTATGAGACACAGGGGATAGAAAGGGGGGTATGAGACACAGGCGCTTATTGCAGTGTGGTAGTGGCAGTCTGCAATGAGTGCAAAAGGCCCTTATTACAGGCTGCACTGCAATGAGCGCCTTCAATCATGTGGCAGCCTGCAATCAGCAACGAAGGCACTCATTGCAGGCCGCCACATGCGAGCCTCGCGAACCCAAAACAACATTTCCAACCATTACTTCTAAAACCCGTATCATATGTGTATCACCATATGCGCTCCATGCACCAACATAGCACAGAAGCGCCAAACGCTTAAAGATGTCTGCGTGAATAGCACGCACACACACACGGTTCTTTAAACACAACATGCAAGTAGCGCATTTTTAAAAAGCCCCCAAAAAAGTAGATAAAAACATTAAATTATAAGTACTCACACGCACAACCAGCGCATTTAAAAAGACACAAAAAATAATAATAAAAAAATATATATAAGTACTCACATCTAACTCATAACTAGTGATGTCGCAAACATAAAATTTTGGGTTCGCGAACGGAGAACACGAATTTCCTCAAATGTTCGCGAACCGGGCGAACCGCCATAGACTTCAATGGGCAGGCGGATTTTAAAAACAACAGGGACTCTTTCTGGCCACAATAGTGATGGGAAAGTTGTTTCAACGGGACTAACACCTGGACTGTGGCATGCCGGAGGGGGATCCATGGCAAAACTCCCATGGAAAATTACATAGTTGATGCAGAGTCTGGTTTTAATAATAATATCTAACACATCCCAGTGATATTGTCATTGATTTCTTTTATAAATGCCCTGTTCCGACCTGTTCCGTTCCGGCTTTTACACCGTCCCCGCATTCAGTTCTCTTTCTAGAAAAGACTCCCTTTGCCTACAATAAAGTCCACACCTATTTACACAAAGATTACCCTAACTTTTATACAACTCAGAGGAGGAGCTACCACTGGTGCAGTCAGTGTGGTGCACAGAGACCCTGGCCTTTATCGGAGCCCTTGGAGCCCTGCCATTAAGACATGTTTTTTTATTATTTATTTGTTTTTAAATAGTTTTACTCCTTTTCTGCAGTGTAGCACAGTCTTTTGTATTTTGTAGTGTAATAAAGTTTTTTTTAGTCTGTAGTGCAGAGCGGGAGGGTCGGGGGAGGGACTGAGAAGACCCTGCACTATCTAGAGGTAAGTTTGGTGCCTGTGCCTACTCCCTGCAGCCATTAAATATTCTCGTTTGCCCTCCTATGTCTTTCCCTGATTCTCTCACTCTTTTCTCCACTATCCTCCCTCTCCCCCTTTCCAGTGTGGGGTTGTATCGTACCTAGTGAGCCTGAACATGGTCCGTTTGAGGGAAAGAGACAGGTGGAAGGCATGTGAGTGTGAGGTATACATGGGCCAGGGGAGCTATGTGTATGTAGTGTGTGTGTGAATATGTTTGATGTGTACATATATACTGTTATAATATCATGTGTAAATGTGTGTGACAGTTAGCTATACCTGGACTAGAGACCTATGTGTATGAGGGATAGTGTGTGTGTGTGAATGGATATGAAGAATACATATATACTGTTATAATATCATGTAAATAGATGTGATTTACACTAATATATAAATATACTGTTAAAATATAATGTGTAAATGTGTGCGTGATGTGACTGTAAGTTATACATGAGCCAGTGAAGCTATATATATGTGATGGATAGTGTGTATGTGAATTGATATATATATATATATATATATATATATATATATCATTTACTATAATACAGTGTGTGAATGCATATGTATGAATGGATGTAATGTGTACAAATATGTAGAAATATATACTGCTTGTGGAAATATCCTATAATAGAATGTATAAATATAGTAAATGTGTGTGAATGGATATCATGTATGCAAATGAATACAAACATAAAATATTGTCTGCATTTTTTATATATGTACTAGCGACTTGCCCGTCAAAAAATGACGGCAAGATCACGTTTTTTCCCAAACATTTCTCTCTCCCATGTCTCTTTCCCTCCCCCCTCCTGTCTCTCTTTGCCCTCTCTCTCCCTCCCTTGTCTCTCTTTGCCCTCTCTCTCCCTCCCTTGTCTTTCTTTGCCCCCTCTCCCTCCCTGTCTCTCTTTGCCTCCTCTCCCTCCCTGTCTCTCTTTGCCTCCTCTCCCTCCCTGTCTCTCTTTGCCCCCCTCTCTCCCTCCCCTGTCTCTCTTTGCCCCCCTTTCTCCCTTCCCTGTCTCTCTTTGCCCCCTTTCTCCCTTCCCTGTCTCTCTTTGCCCCCTTTCTACCTTCCCTGTCTCTCTTTGCCCCCTTTCTCCCTTCCCTGTCTCATTCCCTCCTCTCTCCCTCCCCTGTCTCTCATTCCCCTCATCTCCCTCCCCTGTGTCTCTTCCCCCTCTACCTCCCCTGTGTCTCTCTTTGCCCCCTCCCACCCCTGTGTCTCTATGCCCTCCCTTCCCCCATCCTGTCCCTCCCTTCCCAGTGCGGCAGGGGAAGCTGTGCAGGCTCCCGGGGTGCGGTGAGCCGCAGCCCTCGTAGGCCCTCGCTACGCGAGCCCGCAAGCATGAGCAACGGCCCAACTACATATGTGATATCCCTTTTTTTGTTTCTCATTTTATTTCTCCCCATTCTCTCTCTCCTCTCTCCCACTCCTTTATCTCTCAACCTTTCCTCTATCTTATTTTCTCACCACCTTTATTCTCTCCTAATCTTTTCTTGTCTTCTCTTACTCTCATATTAATATTACTTTATTTTCCTCTATCTCTTTCTTCTTCTATTCTCTTCTTTTTTTCCTCTTTTGTATACTTTCACCATTTTTGCCTTTCTTCCTGTTTTGTTCCTTGTTCTACCATTTTCTCTGACTCTTCCATACTTACAATCTCCCTTGCTATTTATTCTCTCTACCTCTTTACATCTTTTCTTTGTGTCCTTTGTTCCATGTTCATCTCCCCTTTATGATCTTAACATTCTCTCTCACAGCTGCAGGGAGAGGTTTCATCTATATTGTAGGAGGATAGGGTATCTGTACCAGAGGAGGACCATGGGGAATGTACAGGAGCCTGCAGATCAGAGTACATCAAACTTATTAACAAGTAAGGTAAAGGGGGTGATATGTTAAAGGTTAAAGGATCACCATATAAATATATTTATTTTTAAACTTTAAGTCTGACTCAGAGCTTCTGCTTCTAGGCCAGTGAGTGGTAATGGGTGTTGTTTCTATTTCAGTCTTATCCATTTATCTTTAAAATGTCTCTCTGTTCCCTCCTTTGCTACCCTTTCTCCACTGATAGCAAAACATGCACCCCCATAATGGGGTGTAACAAACACCTATACTCATAAACAGGGCCTTCAAATATTCTGATTTTTCAAAAAAATGTTTTATGTCAACTGGTTAAACAGTTGCTAATATCGTTAAATTGGTACATACTTGACAAAAAATGTTTTTAGTTTTTTGTGAACTGCACTGATCATTTAAGTAAGAGAAGAACAAGTGAACTAGCTGTCCATGATACAAGGACACAAATGTAATTTTGTTTTACTATTGTGAATACATGCTGGAGGGGGCCCCACATTTTTTTTGCACTGGGGCCCTGCATTCCCTAGTTCTGCCTTTGATACAACTAGTCAAAAATCTAAAAAAGCCGGTACAGCTATCCTGCTGCATAGGGACTTACTATTTAAATGAGATCATAAAAGAACAGGCAAAGAGGGAATCTATAGAATCCTGTCAGGGACACTCTTGGACATGAAGCTGACCCTAGTCTCAATATATGCACCTTTTACTGCCCCCTACAACGTGCTTATTAAACTTTTAAAATCTTTTGATTTCCAGGATGTAGGCAATTGATAGTGAGAGGAGACTTCAATTTAGTTCTAAATCCACAAATAGATCGATCCAGAGGGGTGACCAGTACCCGCTTCTCTCATAACATGAAACAAATTAAAACCCTTTTGCTCAAATTGGGCCTGGTTTACGCCTGGAGGGGACAAGCTCCTGGTCAGATCACAACCTTGTATCCATATCTCTAAGAAGTCCTAATTTAAAAATCCTCTACTCATGGAAGATCAATGACATGCTACTGTCCAACCCAATCCTACAAGAACAAATTGCCAAAGAGATAGAGCTTTATTTTGCAACTAACACCAACCAAGAAACAAGTATTGGCTGGCTGTGGGTTGCACACAATGCCTTTATAAGAAGAACATGCATTTGAGTGGCTTCCTCTTACAAAAAAAAAAAAAAAACAGACATAGGGAATCAGATCTATTCAAAGAGTTAACTGAACTTGAAAAACAAAATCAATTCCACCAAACAGACATTATTAACCAAAGGATTGATAATGTCAGGGTGGAGTTGGACAGAGACAGCCTTAAGAAGAACCCAACATAAATTCTACTCCCAGGCAAACAAGCCTAGTGCCCCACTCACAAACAGATAAAACTAAATATAACCAAGCTAAAATTATTCAGGTGAAAACTGCCTTAAGTTTAATAACCATGAGACAGACGCAGATTCAAGAAACCTTTCTTAAACACTATAAGGGCATTTACTCTTCCAGCAACCAAATTAGGGATTTTATGCTTCATAATTTCCTTGGTAACTCAACCTGCCCTCTCTGAATTAACTAAAACTAGATCAGTTTAATGCAGAAATAACTTATGAGGAAGTTAGAGACCCCATTAAATATATGACATTAGGCAAATCTCCAGGACCTGACTGCTTTTCCCATTTATATTCTAAGAAATTTGCGGATCTTCTCACTCCCTAATTGGTAAAATGATTCAATGTAAATCTGAGAGGCGAACAATTGCCTCCTGAGTTAAATCAAGCAAACTTAGTTTTATTTCCTAAAGCAGGCAAGGACCCACTGGAGGTCAAGAATCTTAGCCAAAATTATAGTCAAAAGGATCTCTCATTTTCTTCCTAGGCTTATACATAAGGATCAGCCAGTGGCGGCTGGTGACTTTTCAAGTTGGAGGGGCGATAGGGCAAAACATAGCCACTCCCCCTTTTTCAAACCACACCCATTTTTATAACTCCTCCCCCTGACGTCATAATGACCTTTTTAAGCCCCGCCCAATGACCTTATACTTGTAAAGCCCATTGAAATACATGATCAGCAATGCAGAAATGTCAAGAAGTAAAGTAACAATGTGTTAAATTCATTGGTATACAATATAGATTGAAAAAAACTCATGTGACAAGACTACAGCAATATCATAATTGCACCTATATGTATTAACAGAAAAATTAAAGGAGTGACACCTACCATTAGTCGGGTCTTCTTCTCAGGGTATTCATGTTCATTAAGTTGACCAACGAGTAGAAACAAATCTGCAGCCACATAGGGTTTGCACCTGTGGTTGAAAGAAAACAAGCAAATCAATCAGACCATTCAAGAACAAAACCATACTTAAAAAACATTAAACGACCAAGTGGAACCATATAGGCCCCAAACATACCTTAGAAGACCAAGAATGACCATAGGCCCCAAACATACCTTAGAGGACTAAGTGGAACTATATAGGCCCCAAACATACCTTTAGAAGACCAAGTGTGACCATAGGCCCCAAACATACCTTAGAAGACTAAGTGGAACTATATAGGCCCCAAACATACCTTAGAAGACCAAGTGTGACCATAGGCCCCAAACATACCTTAGAAGACCAAGTGTGACCATATAGGCCTCAAACATACCTTAGACGACCAATCAGCACTGCATAGGCCCAAATCAGTGGATCTTGGGATTCAAGAAAACAACAACATTTAACTTCTGTTTAGACAACACAATAATCAATGTCAAACAAGCACGTTGAATTAGCATATGGATAACCATATGAGCAGTAACGCCACGCCAAGGCTTCAACAATTGTTACTGACCATTCACACACCTTTCATAGCTCCTTCAATATGCACACCCACACACCATTCATACTTTACTTACCACTAGTTATTTTTGGTAGTGAGGTGGTGCCATTTCTGAGAACTTTACATACCCTTGAAGGTGCCTCCAATTCCTTCAAACCAATGCATTTAACCGCTACAGGGCCATGGTGCTTTTTAATTACTTTTTTGATCCTCTTCAATGTGGAGAAGCATCTTTCTGGTTCTTTAGTAGTCTTCGTTGTTGTAAGCAGGATTCCTTATAGCTTCATTCACTCTGTTAAATTATGTAGATTAAATTGATGCTAAAGTTGCTGCAGAGCAACAGCACTTGTACAGACATGGAATTCTTGCTTCCCGTACACAAGTGACAGCTACCCTTGGAAGTGCCTCCAATTCCTTCAAACCACGCCAAGGCTTGTTACTGACCATGCACACACCTTTCATAGCTCCTTCCATATGAACACCCACACACCGTTCATACTTTACTTACCACTAGTTATGTTTGGTAGTGTGAGGTGGTGCTGCTTAACGCAGTTTATCTTTGCACACCTTGGGGGTATGCATTCTTCTTTGCTTCAATCACTTGTATTTTAATTTTGCACGGCGATCTTTCAAAGAAGAAAACTTCTCAATGGTTTTTTCATTGAAGTCTGGGATCTCGGAAATCAGTTGCTTTTCCATTGAGAGCATCGCCAATGCATTCAACCGCTCCAGGGACATGGTGCTTCTTAAAAAGGTTTTTATCCTCTTCAATGTGGAGAAGCATCTTTCTGATTCTGCAGTGGTCATCGGTGTTGTAATCAGGATTCTTAATAATTTTACTGTCTCTGTGAAATCATTCTGCAGATTAAATTGATGGAAAAGTTTGTGCAGAGCAACAGCACTTGTACAAGTATGAAAATCTGTCTTCCCATACAGAAGTGACAGCTCAGTGCGTAATTGTTCCTTCTTCAGTATTGGATATGCTTGCACGGTGTCTTCCAGAGCTTGGGTTGGAAAGCAAGTGTCATGGGTTTTATACAAGTCACTTTGAACAAGTTTGGCACTGACTAGGTGATTTGAAAATGAAAAACGTTCTTTTGCATGAACCACCACTATGTCACATACCTCTCTTGAAAGTTGTCTCAAGGTTGAGATCTCCGCACTCCGTCTGTTGACTGTTAGATCGCTCGGCAAACTTGCTTCTATCTCTTCCACAGAATTACGGATTTTCTGGATGCTGGCGACAAAGTCTTCTGTGACTTTTTTGATATAAACAGTATCCGTGTCTCGCTTCTGAAGCTGACTATAGAGGATGTCAACATGTGGCATTATTAAATGAAATAATTTAAGGAAGTAAAGGAACTCCCTGTCTTCCAGCATTCCAATGAAACCTGCGGCTTCCCGTATAGATGTTGGATCAAAGTTTTGACATGCTTCAATTGTCTGGAAACACTCAAGTAGCGCATCTCTGTTCTCGTAGATCACGTTCACGGTCCTAACGTTGAAGTTCCATCGTGTTGGTGCACCTCTTGGAAGTCTTCTACCAACTACCTCATCCACAACTCCAGTCCTTTTTGGAGAGCGTGAAAAAAAAGATGGTATGCCGCCTATGTTGGAAAAAAAAAACTCGAACTCTTCCAATCCTTGAAACTGCTTTCTCCATTATTAGGTTCAGTTGGTGAGCATAGCAATGGACGTAGTGTGCGTTCGGGTACACGTCTTTTATTTTTCTTTGAACTCCTCCTTGATCTCTACGCATCACACTGGCACCATCGTAGCTTTGAGCTATGAGTTTCTTCTTGTCTTCTGGCTCTGGGAGAACAGTATTCAGTGTTTCCAGCACAACAGCAGCAATGGAGTCTGCATCCGTTGATTTCATTTCCGTGAAGCCATCAAATCTTTCCACCACTTGATGCTTCTTGTCAATGTAGCGATAGACTACAACGCACTGTGTCCTAGCGGAAATATCGGTTGTTTCATCCGCTTGGATTGCCACAAACTGGGCTTCTTTAAGCTCTTGGTTAATCACTTCCTTAATAACTTCATGCATGCAGTCCAGTAGCTCATTCTGCACGGTTTTGGAAGTGCCCTTAAACACAGTTGCAGTCTTCAAATGCTGTTCCATTGCACTATCGATACTGCCAACCAAATCCACCAGGCCTCTAAACACTCCTGGATTTAGCGATGTTTCACTCTCGTCGTGTCCCCTTAATGCCAGTTCAAAAGCGCCACAAAAGCGAACACAATCAATTATCTTGGAAAGGATGTACCGGTTCTTAGCCACTTCTTCGTTGTGTTTTTGAATGCTGACTTGGTATCCTTGGTCCAGTTGAACAGCAATGTTCGCTTGTCCAAGCATCTCAAACTTGATCCTGTTATCCAAGTGAGCTTTAGAACTTTTGTGTTTCGCCAATTTATCAGCTAGATGTTTGACGTCAGTCACTCCAGTTTTGGTCCAAGCAGCGTCACCACCAAATAGGATGCATGGGAAACAATATAAGGACTTCCTAGAAACGCTTCCAGAAAGCCAGTCGTTCTTCTTGTACCATTCAGTATTGAAATTACGGACATATTGCTTCCCTCTATCTCTTGCGATTTGCTGCAGATTTATCTCTGGTTGGTCAGCTCCTAACCGTTTTACTTCCACCTTCTCCTCATAGGTTAGGGTGCCGAAAGGCTTCACAAGTAGAGAGTCAATAGTATTCATTTCTGATACCAATAGAAGAAAGAGATCACGGTATATTAATTTATATTAGGTCACAAAATTACTTTAAAATAACAGTGTGTTGAATTCATTGGTATATATTACAGATTGCAAACCCTCATGTGACAAGGCTACATCAACATCAAATTTGCACCTATACGCATGGACAGAAAATTAAAAGCAATGATACTCACCTACAGTTGACTCTCCTTCTCTGGGTATTCACGTCCAGTAAGTCAACCAACGAGTCCAAACAAATCTGATTCCACAGATAGTTTGCACCTGGGAAGTGATAGAAAACAACAACAAAAAAACATTAGAACGTTTAAGACCCAAACCGTAACTTTTAAAACCTTAAAAGAGCAAGTGTGACCATATAGGCCCCAACCGCACCTTAAAAACCCTAAATAACAAATTGGGACCATATAGGCCCCAACCGCACCTCAAAAACCTTAAAAGACCAAGTGTGACCATATAGGCCCCAACTGCACCTTAAAAACCTTAAATAACAAATTGGGACCATATAGGCCCCAACCGCACCTTAAAAGACCAAGTGTGACCATATAGGCCCCAACCGCACCTTAAAAACCTTAAAAGACCAAGTGTGACCATATAGGCCCCAACCGCACCTTAAAAACCTTAAAAGACCAAGTGTAACCATATAGGCCCCAACCGCACCTTAAATAACAAATTGGGACCATATAGGCCCCAACCGCACCTTAAAAACCTTAAAAGACCAAGTGTGACCATATAGGCCCCAACCGCACCTTAAAAACCTTAAAAGACCAAGTGTGACCATATAGGCCCCAACCGCACCTTAAAAACCTTAAAAGACCAAGTGTGACCATATAAGCCCCAACCGCACCTTAAAAACCTTAAATAACAAATTGGGACCATATAGGCCCCAACCGCAACTTAAAAACCCTAAATAACAAATTGGGACCATATAGGCCCCAACCGCACCTTAAAAACCTTAAAAGACCAAGTGTGACCATATAGGCCCCAACCGCACCTTAAAAACCCTAAATAACAAATTGGGACCATATAGGCCCCAACCGCACCTTAAAAACCCTAAATAACAAATTGGGACCATATAGGCCCCAACCGCACCTTAAGAACCTTAAAAGACCAAGTGTGACCATATAGGCCCCAACCGCACCTTAAAAACCTTAAATAACCAATTTTGACCATATAGGCCCAAATTGTAAAAAAAAAAAAAAAAAAAAAAAAATTATATATATATATATATATATATATATATATATATATATATATCTATATATATCCAAATATATATATATATATATATATATATATATATATATATATATATATATATATACGCAGAAAAAATACACATAAATATATATAAACATATACATACAACAATATATATTGATATTTATTATTTGATTAATTGATGTTCTTTATTACTTGTTATATTATATTGTTCATGCATTTCTACTACACATTATTTTTTATACATATTACAGTGCTGTAACATGTATATCACATAAAATAGCCCTGTAATATGTATAATACATACAGGGTCAAACAAGTTCACACTAACCTTTTTTACCCTTACAGACTTCCATACCTGCTTGCTGATTTGCTAATTTTTTAAAGACTCTCATTGGTTGAAATCGATGTCAATCAAAAATTTCAGCCAATCAGAGTCCTTCAAAAATTAGTATATATAGCAGACCATGGGAAAAAAACAATTAATCGCGGGAGGGGCTCCTTGTAGGAGGAGCTCTTTTAGTTGTTTTTTTTAGAGCGTCGTCTTTTTTTTGTGGAGGCCTCTTTCAATGGGCCAGAATGGATGGATGGACAATGGCTTCAATTAAGATTGGATTATTTGACCATTGGCTTCAATCAACATTGGATTATTTGACCACTGGCTTCAATCAACATTGGATTATTTGACCATTGGCTTCAATCAACATTGGATTATTTTATTTGACCATTGGCTTCAATCAACATTGGATTATTTGACATGGGCTTCAATCAACATTGGATTATTTATTTTTCATGACTATATCCAGAGGACAGAAGGCCAACGCTGGAGGGGTCAATTTGACAGGTAAGTATGTGCTGTTGTTTTATTTTTTATTAGTGTTTGTTTAAAGCTGTTTATTTTTGTATAATAATGTGTTGTGTTACATACTGTGTTATTGTGTTTACTGTATTTTTTTTCCCTTCCCTTATTTTTATTTTATCTTTAAAAGTGACAGGCACATATACATGCCTGTTACTTCTAAAAATGGAATAAAAATAGGGGGGGGGGGTAGGTATTTGGTTCAGGGTGGGGTCGGTCACGCTCAGGCGCCCATCGGACCACGTAGGCCACGACCAGGGGTGGCACAGGCCTCATGGGGGTGAACATCCACCCCCATGTGGCCTGGTCAACCCCACTCACCGCCCGAATACCCCGATCACCGTGATCGGGGTAATCGGGCGGTGCTAGCATAGGCCGCATCGGGGTGGTGTTGATCGGGCCTCGGGGGTGGCATAGGGGGGCGACATGGAGGTCATCAGGGGTGGCACAGGCCTCATCAAGGGGGTGATCCGATCACCCCCATGTGGGCCTGTGCCACCCCGCTCACCACCCGACTACCCCGATCCCGTGATCGGGGTAATCCGGCGATGGCATGATGGCATAGCATAGGGCAGGCCTGATCGGGGGTGGCACAGGCCACATGGGGGTGATGGCTGGGGGTGGCACTGGCACCAGGCATTGAAGGCCTAGGGTCGTCGGTGGTAGTTGGTGGGTGGCTGGGTAGGTTTCAGGCCAGGCAGGCATAGTGGGGGTAACTGGTCACCCCTAACTTTTATTAGGGGCTACTAGGGGTTTTGGTTTGGCCAGGGGCAGGGGCAGGGCAGGTGCCAGGCAGGTAGACTTACTGTGTTAGGCAGGCAGAGCAGATGTGAGTAGATTCAGCCAGGGAGGTCTCTCAGTCTCAGCGTGACCAGGGTCAGGAAACAGAAAGGGGGAAGGGACAGGCAACTGGTGGTTTTATTGACTGTATCAGTCAATCAAAATGATAACTCGAGGCCCTATTTGCTGGCGGCGCTCAGGGCTAACGGTCTGGGTGGGTTTAGATTGATCACTAAGTAACTGGACAGCCTTCCATCATTGATTGGTCAATGATGGAAGACTGTCAGTTATTAATTGATACATTTATGACCGCCCATGCATATCGTCACTGTGATGGTGGGCGGCATGCATTAACGGTCAGGGGGCCAGGCCAGGACTCATTGAAGAGAAGAGAATAGTCTAAAGGTTAGTGTACACAGTACTAGTGTAATTTGATCACACAGGGTGCAGGCAGGGGGCTATATAGATAGATACACAGCATTAGTTAATGTAGCGCAAGGGTTATCTTAAAGTGACAGTGTCCCTTTACTAACTTTTCTTCATTTTAATACTATTGAGACTTGAAATGATGATGTACACCTTATATTTATTTGTTTTTGGGTTATACTAATACATTGTTGTGTTTTTTTTTATTGCAGGGTGAAGAAAATATTTGGGGGGGCGTTTGCCCTGACGCCCCAATGGACAGGCCGCCCCTGGGATCAGCTAGGCTTTTTCCCCCACAGACAAGCAGGAGACAATAAGGAGCTCTGACACCCCATTATGCACTTTAGAATTAAACATTGAAAAAGCCTTTGACTCCATTGAATGGCGTACCTATACACAGTTCTATCTAAATGTGGCTTCAAAGGCCACTTCATAAATCTCCTGAAAACGTATTACCACCTGCCTACAGCCTACCTGAAACTCCCAGGATTGATTAGAGAGTCCTTGCATATCCAGAAAGCCAAAAGACAGGGATGCCTTTTATCCCCACTTCTTTTTGCCCTGGCGATTGAGCCATTAGCCCAAACGATCAGGTCTTTCCCAGAAATCCACGGAATAACTGTAGGCCTCCATCACTACAAATCTTGCCTTTTTGCAAATGACCTTTTATGCAATCTGACCAATCAAACATCCTTTGTACCAACCCTAATGAACCTGCTAAGTAGTTTTGGTCAGATCTCAGGCCTCATAGAAAACAGAAGCTCTTAGCTCTCGTCTCTTCTATACTGAACACATAAAAAACTCATAACTTTGCCTGGCCCGAAACCTCACATAAGTTATTTAGGTATAAATATTACCCCCAAGCTTTCAGATTTAAACAAAGTCACTATCTCCCCCTTTTTAAAGAATTAGCAGCAGATATTAATAAATGGATCAAACTCCAAATTTTATGGACAAGCCGCATTAATACAATAAAGATGAATATTTTACCCAGGATACTATACTTCTTTAGTTCATTACCTCTTGGGGTTGTAATTAAAGACCTGGACAAACTCCAAAACTACATTTTCAAGTTTATCTGGTGCAATAAACCACCAAGGATTGCCAAATCCTTAATGTTCAGGCACCAATGCAAGGGTGGGCTCTCTTGCCCGAACCTAAAGTGCTATGATAGAGAAGCTAAAATCTCTTTCCTACCTCTAGCGCACTCAACAACCCATCAACCGGCCTGGGTATTCATGGAGAATTTCCAAATGAGCACCCTCTTGTGGGATAAGATAACCAGGCTCCCTAAATCCCTACCTCCACACTCAAAACTAATCAATGCCATTATTAAACTTTCCCTCGCAAGCTGGACATGGGCCAACTCCAGATGTCAACTCACAACAGACCTCTCTCGTCTTGCCCCAGTCCTCTCCCCCCCCCCCCCCACCCACATCTCCAGAGATCTACATCCAGAATCAAAACTATGGTGACTTCTGAGGGCCTAGATAGGATTGACCACTGGTTCATAAATTACTAAATCCTTTTGTTTGAACAGTTATAGATATTTACGGACTTCCATTAAGAGAACACTTTAACTTCTTCAAACTTAAACACTATATTACCACCTTAGTAAGGAGCTGGGGCCTCCCAGAACTAGCTGGCTACCCCTCATTTGTAAAGATGCCCCATTAGCCTGGGGTATCTTAGGTATCACTCGTGATATGCTCTACAAAATTTAGAGGATGTTCAAGGCTAGGGACATTTTTACACACCTGGTGGTTCTGCACTAAAGCTCAACTTATTTGGAATAAAGTAACAAAATTCATCTTTTCAACATTCCAATCCTTCCTTCCACTGAATTATGCATGTTAGGCTCTCAAAACCCCTCTCTCCCCAACTCCCAAAATAAATTACTTCAGTTTGTAATGTTAGCTTCCAAAAGCCACATTGCTAAGAAATGGAAAGACCGATGCCTGGACTTCAAATAAATCATCAACAAAACCAATTTTATCATGACTAATGATCAACACATACAATATCTGATACCTTCCCCTCATTTCTGAAAATCTGGGAAATCTGTCTGAGCTCCCCTAGCAGCACTACCTTATGGTAAGTGGAATATATCCTCCCTAATTCTCTCACTACAGCAAAATGCTTAGGATGGTGCAGACTGGGGGGCCTCTGGCTCTGCGCCAACCCTGAAGACAGAACCGGAAAGTAATTTAGAAACTTGTGATTTCAAACTACATTTAGAATGGGGATTCGCCTTCCGCCTTTCCTTTTCCCTCCTATTTCCCTCTTTCCCGATTAGTGCTCTGGGATGAAAGGTGACCGGCTTAATATTTATTTGTCCTTAGCGTAAAAGAGCTAAAGTAAACAAGCTGATTACTCAATTTTTGAGTATTCATTTCTAGAGATATGGCCTAATTATACCTTAAACAAACTTCTGCTACTTGACCCTCTACACTAGTCAAATAACCAGTACCTCCACATTCCTTTTCCCTATTAAAAATTGAAAATGTAAAATTGTGAATCACACTTTAATTTTATGAACATCTAAGACAATCTCTACCTTGTTGTTATTAAGTTTACTCTGATTATACAATAAATTGTATGTTAATATATAAACTTGTGATTATTAAAATGATTGAAACAAAAAAAAGAGAGGACCTGTATATGTATATATACACACCTATAACTCTCTCTCTCTCTATATATATATATATATATATATATATATATATATATATATATATATATGTAAATATATAGTAAATCTGTGTTCACATTTGAAAGTTAAAAAAAACTGCTTCCAGCTCAGAATTCCAAGAAAAACAGTTATTATACTGCATTCTGGGAAGCTGAGCTGGGACATGCAAATGTGCCCACAAATGCCTTGCTCTGTAATCCATAGCCATTTTCAAACATGGCTTCCTTTAAGCTTATGCCTGTTGTATTACACACCTTTAATGCAAAGCCAAGGCTGGATTTAACACAAGCTGAGAATCCTATCCATGTACAGCTGTTTCAAGCTAACTGGCTATCATCAGCATGGAGTGGGATCTCAGCTTGTGTTGTGGACCTTATGAGTAGGTTGTTCACCACAACAATCATTTAATATATGGTGGGCAAAAGAGCGATAGAAGCCCTCCTCTGTACAGTAGTACAGTAAATAAATAGTACATCTGTGTTCAAATTTTAATGTCTAAAGCAAGTAAAAAAAAAACTGCTTCCAGCTCAGAATTCCAAGAAAAACAGTTATTATACTGCATTCTGGGAAGCTGAGCTGGGACATGCAAATGTGCCCACAAATGCCTTGCTCTTTAATCCATAGCCATTTTCAAACATCGCTTCCTTTAAGCTTATGCCTGCTGTATTACACAGCTTTAATGCAAAGCCAAGGCTGGATTTAACACAAGCTGAGAATCCTATCCATGTACAGCTGTTTCAAGCTTACTGGCTATCATCAGCATGGAGCGTTTGGTCTTGAATCATCTCAGATATTATTAAAAACAATCTTTAGTGTGAAAACATTAGGCAGTATTAAGGCCCCCCAGGACAGGGGCCCAGTGCTTTGCATCACCTGCAATGGCAGTAATCAATTGGAATTGCAAAGAGAGAAAAACAGAGAGGTTTATTGAAGCTGGAAAAAAAAAACAGAGTTATGTACAGCTGGCTTTAGTTGTGAAAAGTGACACCCTGGTATCTAAAACTGTAGAAAGGCACAGATAGAGATATAATAGAGAGGAGCTGATGAGCAGCCAAGAGTGAAAAACTTTAAGATATACAGGCCAGTAATTGAAAACAAAGTATTGGACTGTTTGTATTGTTTTCGTTACATCCATGTTTAGCTGATTTTAAGTTATGTTTGTTGGGGAACTGTCACAGTATCACAGGAGCTAGGCCAGTCATTTTATTTGATTTATTTTGGTGTATCATTACTGAATATAATATAGTAAAATTTAAATTGGAAAACTTTATTGACACTTAAAGGACCTAATCCAGTGGTATCTCGATGTTGTTTTATTTTTATTTTTATTACGGAATATTAGTGTGAAGCCCTTGGAAACTCAATATTATAGTTAATTGTTGAATATAATGAAGTAAACTTGGAAAGGCATTTAAAGCCTCCTGTAATTGTGGTCCTTTATAAAACGTGCTTCATCAAAAGTGCACAGACCTTGTAGAGACTGATATATATATATATATATATATATATATATATATATATATATATTATACACAGTATAACCAGGTATAACCTTAACTGTGGGAGTGTACCTCTCCCGTGCCTTTTAAAAACATACCTGGCCTCTCCCAACCTCCACTTCTCATGATTGCTCTGTCTTCCCCTTCCCACATTTCCTCTGCCCCATTTTTCCCCCGTTCCCACAGTTTTCGCCATCTGCTTCTTTCTCTCCTGCCTGGAGCTCTCTGGCTCACCTTCTTTCTTCTCCTCCCCTTTTTGTTTTTCTGGCTTTCCAGTGTGGCTCCCGTCTTCCAGTGGACTTCCTTTTTGGACTGCATCCACCGTGGAACTCCAGCATCCACCGTTGCCCGGGTAACATGAATCTCCACCTTGTAGAATAGCGTATGCATTACCTCACTGCCACCAATGCATAGTTATTTATAGGTACTACTCCAGTATTATAAGAGGTAATGGTCATCCATAGCCTCACTGCTCACCCTGGAATAGCTTGTATTATAATCTTTGTGAGTTACACCCTCCATCATTGATCTGACCCACAACATCTCTAGATTTATCCATTATTTCTACCTCCTGCTGTTTCTTAGAGAAGCCATTGCTTCATTGTTCTCTATTATTCAGCCTTTGGGCCCTATATATGTTGACAGTTATTCGGTCCCTGTTATTCTGCTACACATTAGACGCTCCTCTTGATACATGCTTTAAGCCAGTATTATTTTCCTATCTAGCACTAACAACTATGGGTCCTATTCTATTGCTAAATAAATGTATACACACTTAAGATCACTCTTAATATTGCCATATTCTATTAGCAGCTCGCAATCCGATTACGAGTTACCACCCACAATCACTATGCGCTAGCCAAAGCTGCAGAATCAACTCCATTGGTTTTAGAACAGCTCAAATATTATGAGTGATAACTAATTAAACTTACACAAAATTGCTAGCTCGCAAATAAAGTCTAATTCGCAATTGAAAAAAGTATCACTTTTCTGTCATAAATATTCTGAGTGCTAAATAGGACTTGCATGTTTCAAACACTTATTAAACCTGTAGCAGCAATTAAACACACAATACTGTACTTTAAAGGCATGGGAAGGCATGGAAATACATTACAATTAATTGCACAACAATCTTAAACCAACAAATATGCAATAAAAACAAACAAATTGTAACTGTTATTTCTGAGTAATATTGATCCCAGGACTCAAGGGGTTAATACATATCATGAAACCCACATGGACTAAAGCAGATGATCTAATGCATTTTATAGATTGCTTGATTGCGAGCCCGATCGACAAATATTACTTATTGGCACTAATTAATTCTTATCTTCTGATTGACTATTACGTCTAACTTCCATGTTTTAATGGCACCATAATGATGTTCTCATTTACTATAGGCTGTGTCTAAGAAGCAGATTATGGGCTTGTTTAAATATTGTCCGATCATATGATCACGCCCTCTGAAATCATACATAAAAAGGCAGGGTTTACAAGTTTAGGCTAAAGGAGGTAAATTGCAAGCATAAGTCAATAGAATACATCTAAACATTTAGAGAAAAAAACACCCAGACTTGTCCGAACTATCATGAGAAGGCTTCCTTTAGAAGAAAAGCTAGGAGAAAAGAGCTACAATATTATTTATTATTATAATTATTCAAAATAATACATAACAAACTAAGAAATTATATCAATACTTTTAAAATGTTTACATTAAATATATTTCCGTAAATTTAGATATTTCTATTCCAGACAATGTAAATCTGTGTTCTTGCATATATAACCTCAGATTAAGGACCATTCATTTTTCTAGGATCTATCAATGGAAATCTTTAGGAAATTAAATAATATTATGTAGATCCAGATTCCAATGTGTGATTTACAAATGTTATTGGAATTTTTTTAGAGACTGATTTTCTATTTTTGTGGAAAATAGTGGGAGCTGCAGCTAATTTTGAATGTATTCAATATAATGTTTTGAATCAATCAGGAACAATTTTGTTGTCTGTTATTTCATTACTAAGCATACATATTGGAAAATGAAAAATTCTGCTCCATCTGTCATAGCCTTAGGGTTAGCTGAAAAAAAGGTTTTACTTGTGTCCTTTAAAAACAAAAAATTGAAAATTCCTCTCTTTATATGAGCATTCTAAAGAGGTAGCTATTGACATATACATTTATTCTACTACTTTCTCTGTAAATAAACCCCCTGTTGCTTAGCATGTAAGAATTTTCCCGGAAGCAAATATCATTTCTGTTTCTTTCACCAGGATTAAAAGCATGAGCTCTCATAAATATTTCACAAACCAATCTTTTCCCCTTACATAATTTAAAGGTGTTTCAACTTAAGACCCCAAATCCTTACTGATAAATATGAGGAAAAGCAATTTTAAGAGAGTAAGATTGTCATTTAACTTTATGAGTCAATCAGTAATTTGCAAAGTAACGAGAGCTCTACATCTGGGTGTATTTTTTTATGTTATTCTTTTTAATCAATGTGTTTTGACTTTTTAGGCATGGTTTCAAAATTTCCAATATTCTTGTGTTTGGTCTTTCTTTTTTTTTGCAGATTTGTTATGCCTTCTCACGCAGTTGTTTTATTCATGTTGTGGTATTCATATAGGTTATTTCAACATGCAATAAATCTACAATGTGATTTCACATAATAAATCATAATAAATCCCAATTCGCTATTCAATTGCTCCGATTTACCCTTCCGTCAAGCCCGTAAATGGCTAAACTCAACCCACAAGCTACTTGGCCCAAGGAGGTGTCGCCAAGGGCTTACTTACAAATCGTAGCACTTGAAATGCAAATATAAATTCAATCCAGCACTGTAAATAATAGGAAACACAATGGTTGACATTAGAATTAAAAGCACAACATTCTCAAGCTCGCACACGCCAATACAGTATATAATACTTTATTTCATGTTTATTTTCCATCAAAAGTCCTACAAGCTTGGAGATTTGGAATCCAACCTCCATATATCATTGAAGTCCTACGGGTTTGCATAACGATTTACGGGCTTGGAGGTCATTCAAGACAGTAGTACTTTGAAAGGAAATTGAACATGAAATAAAGTATTGTATTTTGGGTATGTGTGAGCTTGAGAATGTTTTGCTTTTAATTCTAATGTCACCCATTGTGTTCTCCATCATTTACAGTGCCTTACAGTACTGTATTGAATTTATATTTACATTTATATTGCTCTGAGTTTGCAGGCTTGATTCATGAGTTACGGGCTTGTGGCCACAATCATGTTCAAGCCCACCAATGCTTACTGCCAATAGCATGGTTTGCGACTAATTTGCGGGACCAGACATTTGAATAGCAGCTTAAACATAGAGCAACGCGAGGACACAGCTCGATCGCAGGAATTCATTGATCTGCAATCGAGTTACAGCCCACAATTGAATGAAGCCCCTAATTCTAATTAGCTCTTCTGAGTAGGTAATTAGTATTCAGGAACCATTTATTTACTAAGAATACAGCAGAAAATAATCTGATTAGCTCAGAAAAATTTCACTTAGAATCAAATTGCTAATTTAATGCACTGTTAGCATAACTTAAATGACCAATGAAGCATAATATTTATAGTTGCTTTTTTGAAGAACTTGACTTGATAATAGAAGAAATGTTTTTACACAGCTTAAGACATGTCATAACAGCCTTTCATTTTAATCTATTGTATTCAAGTTTGCCTTAAACGGCCACTGTGGTTACATTTTTGAAATATAATATTTTGTAAAACTAGGGGAAACTGTTTTAGAATGGAAAATAAAATGAAACCACATGTAACATATTGCCTTTTCATATGCTATTTTACTGCTGCTGGATCTGCCATTTTGATTTCAGGTAAACAACTTCCTGAAGTGGGAGGAAAATTTGAATGCACAGGAAGTTCTGTCTATGGGGATTTGGTATTAGGAAGTGCCAGAGCATGCAGCTGCAATAATGGGTATTTGATTAGTTTACACAGATATACCCTCTTGAGAAAGTAAAAGGTAGAGTCAGCTGATTAAATAAAATGAATGACATTAAAAATAATTTGATATAAACATACAAATGCAAAGGCTGAGTTTATTTATTTATTTTTTACTTTCTAAAACGTTTGACCATTAGCAAGCTTAGAGCTTACATTTCTCCCATAGGATCTCCTGCAATACTGATAAGTTGCATCTTACGAACGAAAGAATTTAAGTAGCTTTTGCCCGGTGCCCACTTTCTATTTCTCATAAGGACTTTCTGATACGTAGCCATGAGGTTTGTCATGTAATATTAAATAACTTATGATATTCTGAGGGGTCCTTACGTGTTCTTAATCAGATATGAGTGTGAAGATGTGAACCAGAGCTCAGTAATTCCCATAGCAACCCCAGTAAAGTAAAAAAAACATCCTACAATATTACATGTGTGTGTCTATATGGCAACGTGTGTCACACTGGAACATTTACACGTTGATGTGGTTTATTATCACTACAGACCAGACACTTTATATTATATGTTAATTTCTAATTTATCACATGGTATTGAATGGCAGGAGATACACAGGAGGGTGGGAGGTGGTGACAGCAGTTAGGTGGTTAGTTTCTAATTGTGTGAGCAGGTATTTGTAAATGACATTGTGATTTAATTGATTGTTCTTTAGCATTGTTGTATAGGGCTGGGATGACAATTAGAAAGGATATTTTAGTATTTATACCTTAGAGGCTTCAACGTTATGTTATTTGTAAAATGCTTATTTACGCTATCTCCTAATGGGACACTCATAGCTTTTTAAGTCTCTTGTAAGGGGTTTATCTGGTCCTGTGGAAGGTTAAGTTTACAAGACAGGATTTTTTAGCTGGGAGCACTCGCAGAGCCTTATGAGAACACGTAAGATGTTCAGTATCTCTTACAGGAAGCATTTAATAGCACGTTAGGAAAGATCTCCCATAGCAACAGAAACAGTTCATATGTAGCAACCACTGGTAAGAAGTTGCTCATAAGGGTTTGCTTCAGATGAAATATAATAGTTATGTTGGTGCTTACGTGAGCTTTTTACTCTTAGGATTTTCTACAGTAGACATGTAGTTGAGTCTTTAGTTATTCAAAATGCCAAACAGAAAAATTTGTCCACAGTGGTCCTTTAATGATGACAGACATTTTGCCTTTGTAAAATGATTAAAGAATCAGGAGGAGTGGGAGGAACAGTGGTTGTAGATAATATCTGTATCCACTTCTGTTAAAAAAGACCTCTACAATTAGCGCCTTGACAATGTAAATAAATGGCCGAGTAGGGCTCATAGGATAACCCTCCCACTCAAAGTACAGGCAGACTACCAGTTTTAGTAATTCAAAATAATAAAAAAAAAAATGCTTTTCTGTCTCTGTCTTTTGATGTTGTTATTTTGTAACATACTTCACAAGCATGTAAAGTTTCTACCAAACTACAGTGGTCTTTTAGAAAAAATTACATGATTTCGGGGAGACAGAATGCCTTCAAGGAGAACATTTTACAGTGTCCAAAATGAGTGCTATACTACAAAGCATAAGTATGAAGTAGCAATTGAATTCTGCTCTCTTTCCCTAGATAACCTTTATCTTTTAAAATAAGCATATTTTGAAAACTACTGCCTTTCCCACAATGTGATGTTTGAACAGAGACCCATATTGCCCCTAAATGTTTTATTATTTATATTTATTATTTATTATCCTATTATGGGTAAATCAATGAATAGTTAGTATAATTGTGTAGCTGTTTACTCCTTGCTGGTCACACTCTTCATTACACTTAAAGGACCACTGTGGTCACCTTTTTTTTCGCCTCGTCTTTTACTTAACTAAACATGATAATGGGCAAGAGGTTATTAGATAGCAAAAACAAACTAAATGCAATCTTTCCATTTTGCATCTTTTCATCTTAAATAGTATTTTTTTTTACTCATTCAATTGTTATTGAACAGATATCAACAGCACAAAATGCATACAATACCAGTTGGTATGAATAACGGACATAGGATACAGAACTTACATAATATTGAATACTCCAGAACTATAGGTTCTAATAACTTTCCCCTCAGGAGCCCCTTAACATCAAGTTATTTATTTTACTTTGCAAATGCTATTCACACTTCTTAAATAGTATTTTGCTGCAAGCTTTCATTCTTGCTTGCTGCTGCTTGTTACTTTCTGAGGTGAGTGTGTCCATGTATAGTAAAACGCTTCCCATTAGTTACTGTCAATTTCATACTTTTCTGATACAAACTTCCTGTATATTTAAAGTCCTCCCATCTCAGAAAGCACAATGGCAGATTCCACAGCACCATAAATGCATACAAAATGGTAATAAAGGATATGCTATATTATTTCTATTTACATTCTAAAATAAATTGCATATTTTCAAGTGTAGTTCTTCAGAATAGTGAATTTTAAAAATATGATCATAATGATCCTTTAATCTAATGATGACTAGCATCTAAGTGAGGTGAACTTGCATATATATATTTTCCTGTGAATTCTTCAATACTCTAGTATTAATAATTATGAGCTATTACCACTTGCTAGCATAACTCCAATGTTGCCTGTGAGACGAAAGAACATTTAAGCCTAGATAAACACATCAAATCAGTTGGACATAATAACAAAACCATTACAATTAAACATTTGTACAATTATTTTAAGCAACCTTAATTCTACAGGAAAATGATCTGCTGCCCTCATTAAAAATGTTAAAAAAACACAAAATAACAACACAAAGGAAATCTCTGCATAATATGAGATGTTTGCTCTGAGTTCAGGAATCAGATGCCATCTACAAAACAGTGAGCAACGTTTGTATTATTCCAAAAACCAAGGACAGTGTCTTCTTACCATTACTGTAAATTAATTTAGTACAACCTCTGCATAGAGCACTTCCATAGACTATTCTATATTTCACTTTAAACATTTAAAGCACAAGATTTTTAATATTGAATTTTCTCCACCTCGTTACTACTTTCTCATTTTTCACAAGTTGTGATTAATGGGCTATTACTCAAGAAAGTAATACCATTGATCCAGCTGCATTACAGTGGAAATCACTCATAATCCTAGTATTACAGTAATTTGTTTTAAGATTCTTGGCACAAAAATGCTGCTACCAAATAAAATGTCAGCACTGAATGTTAAAATTACTAACAATTATCTGGCAACATAAATGGGATAGAGGGGGTATAGATGTGATATCTAATTTTATAAGATATTTGTTTTAAGATATAATACATTCCAGATATGTTAAAAAGAGGTTTCGAAAATGAGAAATCTCAATATTATTTTGACTGATAGATTAAACAGTGGTGCTAAATTTCTTCATACAATGGTCCAAATGTGAAAATTAAGTAAAGTTTTGTAGATGCAAATTTTCAGATTATCAAATAAAAGGCAATATTGGTTGGAGAATAAGGACTGAGGTCCAAATTTGAAGCTTGGGGATCTGTATAAACAAATATTGTGGCAGAAACCCTATATGAGTTTGTCTTGCATGGTTGTGAGTCTGAAAGGAATAAACCAAAACAACCGGAAACGAGTAAAAAGAAATCTTGGTCAACTATACATCAAAATGAACAGTGTAAGGTTGCCACCACCAATGCAGTTTAAGATGTAATAAACAGCTGGTCCCTTCTCTTGACATATGCTATAAAAGATCTCTATGGTAACACAAGGTTTGTGAGAGTTCAGTGACAGAACTTAATACATTAATATATGTATAATGTATAAGTACACAATATATATAAACAAGAATAAGTATAAATTAATACACAATGGTATTTAGTACAATCTATTATTACTAAAATAAAAGCGGAATAACATGTATTTTTATCAGACTTTATCATTCCTGCTGTGTGATTGTGGATGTTTAATGGAAAAATTCTTGGTCATGCCATAAGTAAGCTTACTTCTTTTACTGATTCCCCTTCAGGCTTTGACCCACAATTCAAGGTTTGTCTATTTTTTTAAGTGATTTTTGAATAGCGCTTGGCTGGATATGCATGATATTCATAAATTACATTAAAAAGGCAGATTAGGTGTCTCCATGTACCAGTTGCAAATAGATAGATATAGAAATCCTTATAAACAAACCACATACATCTATTTGGATGTGTAACCATTTACAATCCTTGGTATGGCCGCTCCAGATCCACCACCCCAGAATGTGTGTAGCCCACTTAACTTTCCAGCTGCAGCAGTTTTTTAACCTTTTTCAAGTAATTATTCCTGACAAATATCATAAACATTCTAATTGAAAAAATACCTGGAATCCAGATGGCTTATCTGCACTATAAATGTCATACAGAAACAAATACTGTGTTTTGTAATGTGTATTGCGAAAAGAACCCTTCATAATAAATAAGAAAACTTCTGTGCCTACAACCTTCAAAATTAGCTTTAACTGACACTGGGAATGTCATGGAAACATATTTTAAATTATCATCATACAACTGCTGAGCTAGAATCAATCAAATGTGTGCTCACATAATACAAACAAATAGAACTACTTGCAAATATCAACAGAATTAATGGACACTGATACTATAAACAGATATTACATGCCAGCTATTACTAAGCAAAGCAAAGCGAACAGTTGAGGCATTGAAACATGCTGGACTTAGACTGAAATGAGCGCTGAAGGTGCTCCTGCAAGCCTCGTAAAGCGAATCGAGCCGTTGAGGCATTGAAACCAGTTGAGGAATGCGGGACTCACTTAAAAAAAAAAAATCTGACCTCGGAATCTTGGGGGTAAAAAAAAGACCTCGCAAAAATACAACTTTAACGGCCGTAAAAAAAAATTAATTAAAAATAAAAAAACACTCACACACAGGATGGGGGGAATGCCAGGACGCATTTGAGTAAGGTTGCACGCAAATTAAAGCCAAATTTGCAGAGTTTTGGCAAAATCGGATAAGCGAGAAAAAAATGGTGGGCGAAAAAAATGAAAACGAGGCTAAAGGAGACCGAAGCATGCAAATCACCGCCAGGCATGTACAAGTTAGCCAGGAATGACCTCGGAATCTCGGATGCAAAAAAAATGACATTGCAAATATACTAATTTAACGGCCAAACCGCGGAAATCGTAAACCATGAAAAACAGATAAAAAAACACTCACACACAGCATGGGGGCAACAAGGCTAAAGGAGACTGAGGTACACAAATCACCGACAGGCACGAACGAGTTAGCCGGGAACGCAGGAGATACAAAATATACCATTACAAGTGACGGAAAATGCTCGCAAGCCAATTAACACATAGAAAAAAGCTGCCATTTTACAACACTAACTTGCAAATAATAACATTATGATTCTAAAATGGCGCTTTACCCGCCGAAACAAAACGGTCTTGATTAAAGCCATCTGGTTCCAGTGTTCCAAGTTTGTATATCCATCTGATTTCAGCTTGTCTTAGTCTTAGAGTTCTATTTCCACCTCTTTTTTGATTCTTGATCCATTCTACAGCTTGAACTGTCACTCCTTTGGTGTCTTTGTTGTGTCTTATATTCATATATGCCGAGAACTAATTTTTGAGGTAGCCTTTGTTGATGTTGTAAGATGTTCCCTGAAGCCTGTCTTGAGTGATCTAGTGGTCCTCCCTACATACTGCAGAACACAAGAACATGTGATGACACACACAATGAACTCTGTCTTACAATTAGTAAGGTCCTGGATTTTGAATTTTTTCTTATGAAATGGGGAGTAAATCATGATTTTCTTTTCTTTTTAAATGGGGGCACGTGCTACAAGCTTTTGTTCCACATTGGAAAGTACCCACTGACTGACAAATAAGTCCACTGGTGTGTGTAACATGTGAATATAGTTCCTTGCTGCCAGTATGTTTTTGAGGTTTTGATTCTTCTTAAAGGTAACTGTAGGTCTATTGGGTAGGACCTGTTTAAGGACAGGAATTCACGTAAACAAGTTCCAATGGATTGCGCAATCATGTAATTGAATATACCATTATTGTTATTGTTATGTATATTATTACTATAACCTTTTTTATGCTTTTATATTGTATTATAACTATTGAATATCCATTGTAACAAATAGTCTGTGTATACCTAGATTTTTATCTATACACATATGTAAATACACATACAAAAGAAAAAATATGTGTTTTTCTCCTCATGGATGAGATACTGAGGAAGCTGCTGAGAGAGGTGAAACACGTTTATCCTATCATCACAATATAACTTTTTTTAAACCTGACAACCACACTAGTGTACTACTTCTGTCACAATTTTATCATTACTCGGAATAGTGATTTTTTATTTCAGATTTTTTATTTCCTTGTTTATGTGGAATAATATTGTGTATAATGAAGTCCTTCTTTAAATCTATGGGACTTTGTATGATGTACTTCCACAAATTATTCCACCATTATTATTTACTTCATTACTTTTGTCCACATCTAAAAACAATAGTGGATGACCATACTACCAGAGATCGACAAGAACAATCTCGCCAATGCTTTTATATATCTCATATATTTTGAAGGTATTCAAGGTGAGAGTTCAATTATTCTAGTTGCACAAATTGTGTATCCAATAGCTTACCTTTTTGAATAATCTGCACTAGATTGTGGTTCACTTTCTCCTCCCCCCTCCCCTTTCTTTAAATAGATTGTAGTTAGGGGTTTAATTTAATGTAGTTAGAGATTATATTTAATGTATTTAGGGGTTAAATTATAAAGGGTTAAATTGATTGTAGTTAGGGGTTATATTGAATGTAGTTAGGGGTTATTTTGAATGTATTTAGGGGTTAAATTGATTGTAGTTAGGGGTTAATTTGATTGTAGTTAGGTGTTATATTGAATTTAGTTAGGGGTTTAATTGTATGTATTTTATGTATTGTATGTATTATTGTATGTATTGTATGTTTTATTTCCTGTTATGTATTCCCCAGCAGTGGGGGGGGTTAATGTTAGGTTCAGTACCCCCGCGGCTTTGGGTAACCATTTGTGTGCAGCAGGCCCTTTAAGCACCTGCTGGAGGGAATTTAAAATTTGAAATGCTGCAGGTATCCCGATCGGGACCCTTACAGCAAGGGGTAATGTGGGGAGTCTGCAGGGGGTCCCGATGGGTACCTCACAGCATGGGGATGTTAATATTAGTATCTGCCTCGGTAATTACTCTACCCTCGCATCATGGGGGTAAGCCTTAGTGTGCCACGGGCCCTTTAAGGAGCTGCGATGGGGAATTTAGATCTCAAAGCCCGTACAAGTTCCGGGGTTGGAGATCTTTAAAGTCAAATATATATTCAATGCAGCACTATACAGCGCTGTAATTGATGGGGAACATTAGGGGCGACATGAGGATTAGAAGCACTACATTGGCAAGCTGGCACATCGCCAGTATCCAATACTGTAATTTGTGGCCAAAGCCCGACAAGTTTGGAGAACAGGTTACTGGCTTGGAGGTCATTCAAGCCAGGAACTCATTATTCAAGCCAGTAGGACTTTGGCAACAAATTACAGCATTGGCTAGCAGCGATGTGCCAGCTTGTGAATGTAGTGCTTTTAATACTTATGTCCCTCATTGTATTCCTCATCATTTACAGTGCTTTACAGTATATATATTTGAGTTAGTAGTGTTCCGATTTGGCGGGCTTGAACCATTGATCTACTGGCTAGCGGCCGCGATCAGGTTCAAGAAAGCCAAGGCTTACGGCCCTTTGCATGGTTTACGATCGGCCATAAGAGGGACCTCCTTGCGGCGCCGCCCATGTGAATACAACGATTAGAATGAGGCCCTAGGTCTCTTCCCCACTGGTGAAAAAGATCATTAGACACCACAGTGGTGGCTCCCTATGTAGTATAATTGTATACAATAGTAATAAACTAAGGTGTGTGCATTTTCCTATTTTCTAAGTACATTCTAAAAATTATCAAGTTCTGATATTCAAAAGAGCACATAGAAAATATAGGGCTTCAGAACTTTGCATTTTTTTAAATATTTTTAAATAATTTTTCTCCTATATTGTAGAAATGTTTCTGACTAATGAAAGACTCTGTGGTAGATTCACTAATTATCACAATGGCTGCCAAATGCTTTGCTAGAAACTTTCGTTTCAGCTCATGGATTCCACAACCATTATCAATCGGCTTCATCTCAATGAATCTAGGAGACTGTCAGAATTTTGGACAGTTTTGCACCTTTTTCGAAAATGTGAAAGATAGTCTAATAATATACTTTTGATGGGGAGATCTACTGACCTTGGACTCCATGCTAATCCCCTATATCTCAGGTTACATCATGTTGAAGGCCACAGTAAACCCCACTAGCTATGTTAATTACCCATCCCGAAAATATTGTGAGAGAACTGTTACAAGTGACTGCGGCAAGACAAAGCTGAAAAGCACAGCACACTTCTCCATTGATTTTTGCAGAATATTAAATGTTACTCCATTAGACTTTTACACCCAAACCCTATGCTAATAATATTCTATGGATCACTCACAAATCAGGGCAGTGCCATAACTGAAAAAAGCTGAAAGAAATATCATGTGTACAAAAGACAACTTAGAAATGGTTTAAAAAACATTGCTGAGTGTCACAGCAGAAGTCAAAGCTACAGTATAGAACCAAAAGTGACATATTCACGTGACAAATTCAAGTAACAGAAGCAGAAACGGATAGTGCTAAACAGAAGCCTATAGCAAAAAAGAGTGGGCAATAGTAAAATGTTAAACTTTATTGGTTAGATGAAGACACCGACGATTAAAAACTTTAAAAAGGGAAAGGATAAAAACAAACTGTACAAATTCCTTTGGACAGAAAAAACTGCAAACCTAATGACCACTGGACAAATGTCACTCATTAAGTGGCGTTTTAAGCAGTATTATTAATGAGAAACAGAGAGTGACTGGGTACAGGCTTGAAGTACTATACAAAAAAGGGTGTATATCGTTAAAGTAATAAGGCCAGACCTTCCTATATCCACTTGTGCTATAAGAATATATCTCCCCAGTGAAGGTGTGTGACCTAGTATATCATAAACTAGGAAAATATAGATAGCGTGGTAGTATGCTTCTGAGCAACAGAGTTGTTTGCATACAAAAAATTCTGCAGTTTGGCTCTTAAATCACCAAGTACTTCATTGCCCCTTAATAAATTGCAGTGCCCCAGTTATTTGAGTGGTATAAGTATAATTAAACCATTCAAACGATTTGGCTCTTAGATGTCCAGATATTGCATTTCCTCTTATTAGAGTATATCACCACAAATATTTTAGTGGTGTAAGTATAATTTGAGCCATTCCAGGCAAGCTCACTCTCTGTATACTCGTATATAGTGTATCAGCGTCTCCCTGCGCTGGGGAGATTCGCGCTGTCTAGTTGCTTAGTGCGTGAATCTAGGAGACTGTCAGAATTTTGGACAGTTTTGCACCTTTTTCGAAAATGTGAAAGATAGTCTAATAATATACTTTTGATGGGGAGATCTACTGACCTTGGACTCCATGCTAATCCCCTATATCTCAGGTTACATCATGTTGAAGGCCACAGTAAACCCCACTAGCTATGTTAATTACCCATCCCGAAAATATTGTGAGAGAACTGTTACAAGTGACTGCGGCAAGACAAAGCTGAAAAGCACAGCACACTTCTCCATTGATTTTTGCAGAATATTAAATGTTACTCCATTAGACTTTTACACCCAAACCCTATGCTAATAATATTCTATGGATCACTCACAAATCAGGGCAGTGCCATAACTGAAAAAAGCTGAAAGAAATATCATGTGTACAAAAGACAACTTAGAAATGGTTTAAAAAACATTGCTGAGTGTCTAATAAGAGGAAATGCAATATCTGGACATCTAAGAGCCAAATCGTTTGAATGGTTTAATTATACTTATACCACTCAAATAACTGGGGCACTGCACTTTAATAAGAGGCAATGAAGTACTTGGTGATTTAAGAGCCAAACTGCAGAATTTTTTGTATGCAAACAAATTTGTTACTCAGAAGCATACTACCACGCTATCTATATTTTCCTAGTTTATGATATACTAGGTCACGCACCTTCACTGGGGATATGTATTCTTATAGCACAAGTGGATATAGGAAGGTCTGGCCTATCACTTTAACGATATACACCCTTTTTTGTATAGTACTTCAAGCCTGTACCCAGTCACTCTCTGTTTCTCATTTATAATACTGCTTAAAACCCCACTTAATGAGTGACATTTGTCCAGTGGTCATTAGGTTTGCAGTTTTTTTTTTTTTCTGTCCAAAGGAATTTGTACAGTTTGTTTTTATCCTTTCCCTTTTTAAAGTTTTTTAATCGTCGGTGTCTTCATCTAACCAATAAAGTTTAACATTTTACTATTGCCCACTCTTTTTTGCTATATATATTTGTGTTATGCACTAATGGGCTCTATTCCCTAAAGTTTTTTTTCTGCTTGTTAAACAGAAGCCTGCACAACTAATTCATAGAATGCAGCTCCAATAGCAGGTATGGCACATTGTAGAATGTTTTAGGATCCAGGGATGCTGCTGGAAGCTTGAGGATTATTGGGAGAGTTGAAGTGAGTGTGTTTAGTCTGAAGGCCGAAAGCTAATAGTGGAAATACTCCACTATTGGCAAAAGAAAAATATTGGAGGATAGCTACCAAATTGAGGTGCTCTTCTCATCACAAGAAAAAAACAACACATGAGAAGCAGTTGTTATAGCACTGGAGACTATGGGCCTCATTCAATTGTGATTTGGCCAATTGGACAGGTCTCTGTAGAAGCACAGAGCATATTTTTTTACAGAAGTTTTTAGTTAGTGAATTTCTATCCAGAAGCAAGGTCTCC
This sequence comes from Discoglossus pictus, assembly GCA_027410445.1. NCBI lineage: Eukaryota > Metazoa > Chordata > Amphibia > Anura > Alytidae > Discoglossus > Discoglossus pictus. The sequence continues at coordinate 238,831,793 of CM050163.1, forward strand.
ACTAACTAAAAATGTCTTTAAAAAAATATGCTCTGTGCTTATATAGAGCCCTATTCAATTGACCAAATCTCAATTGAATGAGGCCCTATATGCATTAAAATTCATATGAGCTTAGCAGGGCTGCAAAGTGCTTTATTGAGGCTATTTTGTTAAACTTTTTCAAAGGAAATAGGCACTCCAACCTTCAGCTCTTGGTATATGTGCTCTCTCTTAATTTGTATTTACACATGTAATATACATTTCAAATGCCGTACAATAGTTTCCTTTCTTAAAAGACTCAAAGAACAGTCTTGAAAAATATTCATTTTGTAAAAGACAGGTTGGTTTGGAAACAGTAGGTGGCACTATTAGCATTCGTAACATAACTAATCCCTGCAATATACAGAGCTTTTCTCAAATCCTGTAGCATTTTGTTAACAAAAACAGACAAGCTGAATCAAAGGGCAGAAATCAATAGTGTTTACTATATTTGAAGGATGAAAGATTTTATGCAATTAGTGTGGATTGTATTCTTATTTCGATTAACTGGACCCCTTCAGTGCAGTAAATCAATTCATAGATGGATAATATAGCTCGGTAGACTACAGTGTTTTACATGTATTGTATAGCCCATTTGCACAATTTACTAGGCTTCAGTTTTAATTTTATAGCTGTAATTCATTAAAGGGTCCACAACAAGCTGGTTTAATCTTAAAGAGCATCTTTGAACCCTGAGGGGAGAAGCCTGTAATAAAGTACTATAGTACCTGCTTCACTTTCTTACCCCAAATAGCCTAGTCTAATCTTTCCCACTCTCTTCCCTGGGCCAACACAAGATGAATGTTACACTTCTAGGCTTTGTTGTTTCCTGCCTGGGGCTATTCCGGTGATATCCATGGTTTTCCCTTTTTGCAATGTCTAGGGTCTGGAGACCCTCATCCCCTGTAAATACCACTTTTGTCATGTGTTTTGGACATTGTGTGGCTAACCGCTTATTGTACTGATTGCATCCATGTTGAACATGGCTGATGTTGGTGTGTGTCTCTATGTGTAGTTTTGTAATTCATATACTATGATCCAATTATTGTTTTGAAGGACCTGTCTAAGAGGCCCATTGTGAAGCTAACAAAATTGTCCGGTCAGCATTGAAGACCTCATACTGTGTGATTAGGTTAACTGGCCTTCCTGTCTATTACATTACCCTTTGTTACTGCAACCTGACTAATTTAATAAACGGATCTTTTTGTTCTCCCATATATACTGTATAAGTCCCTGTGTGTTTCAATAAAAGGGAATACCCCTTTTGAAAGTATACAAGTGTGTCCTGAAAGCATTAAAGTAACTCTTCATGCAAAAATGTTCAGTTCTATATAACTGTTTTAACTAGATTCACTAATTCTGATATAAAATTTACACTGCACTTACTTTTAAGAAGTCCCAAGAGTAACAGTTTCTCTGCTGCTGCATGGAGATACACAGCATGTTGCTGCCTGCTTGTAGCAGTCTAAAGTACTGACAATGTGAAGCACATCCCATTAGGTGTGACTTTAAGCCTTAATTGCTCATTAGATCACCTCTCATGAGAGCAGGATGTGAGGCTGCAGAATGTGAGAATATGTTGCTCTGGGGACTTCTTAAAACAGATCTGTACATGTTATACCTGTGTTTGAAACTAGTTTCAATCTTTTTATAAAACAAAAAAATTATTTGCCTTAAGAGTCCCTTTAAAATATGGTTATACACTGTCCTAGACATTCCTGGGATTTTCAGGATTGTGTGTTTGGTTAGTAGCTCAGAGTGCTTGATAAGTGTTTGAAATGGCACCGCAACACTTGATTTTTACCACCATAGAAATAAACACACAAACTGTGGTAGTAATTAGAACATCAAGGCATTGAATTATATATAAAGGAACATCTAATTTGTATAACAATGCAACACAAACAATAGTGAATATCTCTGGCATGTTTTGCTTTAGATAAAAAGGGTTAGTATAATGTATTGCCACTTTTTCATGCTCTTTAAGAATAACTTCAAAGCAGTTTCGTTTTGGGGTGACAATATCCACAATAGTAATTATATTAGAAAGACAATTAAAGTAATATATATAGAGAGATGCTTGCTATAATGTGGTCAACATCCCTTTAAAAACGAAAGAAAATAAAAGTCGTGACTGAGAATTCACCAGCTGCAATTTTATCCTTGATATATAGTGGCCTAGGGAAAAGTGAGTCACATTCTACCTGTAGCTTTCTTGTCTTCCCTCCTAAACAAATAGATTTTATGTTACAATTTATGCTTCTCTTGTGCTTTTTCATAGCTACAATTTGCCTTCTCTCATGGATCATACACATTGTAGAGCAATGCAGTATCCTAATGTGATTAGTTTGTCACATTGCTGCCTTGAAACATAATTATTATATTGTCTTAAACCTAATAGCTAGTACACTCAAGCATCTGCGAAAACCCACTAACCTCTGGGGCAGTGATTGCAATTTTCAGAGGGTGAACAGTGTGATCATTTTCCTTATACAAATAAATCCTTCACTTTGTCAAGTTGTCAGGTATATAAATATAAGATATGCAAGCAGCTTATTTTGATTTAGATCAAAAGCCTATATATATTTAAATATATATATATATATACTATCTACAGTACTTGCCCGTCAAAAATGACAGGAATAAAATCTTAAGCCTGGCAATGTTGTTTGCCGCCCAATGTGAGAATCTTCGGCACTCATCACGAGCCCCGCACTGAGCGTCTTCAGTGCTCATCGCTAGTCTCTCCTCTTGTCTACTTCCTCCCTTGTGTCTCATTTCCCCTCTCCTCTCCCTCCCTTGTGTCTCCTTCCTTCCTGTGTTTTTACCCCCTCTCCCTCCACTGTGTCTCTTTTTCATCGGGTGTTGGTAATGGGAATTGCTAGCCTCGCTTCGCGAGGGAAGCAAGTGCGTTACCAACAAAGCAAACGTTACAACAACTTGTAGTATACAGTGATACATTTTTATTGGACACCAATTTATAGTGACAAGCTTTTAGAGGATTGACCTATGTTTATCAAGCCTAAAGCAAAACTGACATGAAATTGAAATTTCTGTTTGAATGTAAATAGTGATGCAAATAGAGTGGAAACAGCATGGAATAAATAAGTCCAGGGGGAATCAACATAATATACTATAGGACACATAAACACACATATTATCTATACATATACATACGTATAGACAAGAATAATCAAAGTATTGCAGTTTACAGTGATACCCTTTCTATTGGACAAGCACTTCACTAAGAGTGACAATCCAGTTATAGTAAAACAAACAAAACATAATAAAGACTGATGCAGAATCACGAGAAATGTTGATAATTAGAGATGTCACGAATAGTTCGCCGGCAAATTGTTCCCTGCGAACATAGCATTTTCGCGTTCGCGGCGAACAGCGAACATATGCGAGATTCGACCCGCCCCCAATACTTTATCATTGAGCAAACTTTGACCCTGCATGTCACAGTCAGCAGACACATTCCAGCCAATCAGCAGCATACACTCCCTTCCACACCCTTCTACCTCATGGACAGCAGCCATTTTGGAATCAGAACTAACTTGCAGTCTTACTGAGAGGAGGTAGAGGGTAGGTAATACTGCATCAATAGGGAAAACCATAGCTAGGCAAGTTTATTCCGACTCCAGTGCAGTGCTGAAGGACTCATCAGATCTCTGCTGTAAACACAGCACCCCAAAAAGCCCTTTTTAGGGCTATAACATCTTTTTTTTTTCTTCGTTTTTTTTCTGTGTAACCTAACTTCATTTGCCTGTCTCCCTGCTAGCCCCTGCTTGCAAGTGTGTGTGTCAGGCTCACAGCTTATACTGTGTGTGCACAACGCATACAATATAATATTGTTTACTAGTTGTCTACTTTAAAAAAAACCAAACTTTTATTTTCTTAAATCTAAGTGCATTTGCATAACCGTCAATCAAAGTTCATTTGCTTGACCGCTACCCATAGTGTGTGTCCTGCTTTCAAGTACTGTGCCAGAGAGCATGTTGTGTGCATGCTTGAGCTCCAAACAAAAGGCTTTTTAGGGTCTTAGTCCCTCAAATACAAGTTTTATTTTAACACCTTTCTGTTAATAAGCACTTTGTGCACGGTGTTGTTCATTTTTGGGAGTTTTTGTGGTTTTTTTCCTAGTTTAATTTAAGTTTTAGTTTTCTGGGGGTCAGGCTCAGCTCTCTATCCCAGGAGAGTGAGCTGTCTCCTGGATACTTTGCCACACCCCTCCCTTAGCACTTTACCTTCACTCCTGAAACGTTTTTTACTTTGACTTTTTTTTAAAAGTTTTTCAGGTTTTGTTAAAGTTTTGTTTGTTTGGTGTTGGGTTTTATGTTTTGGGGGGAGAGAAGACAAGTAACATCTTTGTAGGCAGTGGGGGGGGAAACAATTTGAAGTTTTGTTTAAAAGGCTTTTTTAACATCTGACACAGAGACACAGAAATGTTAAAAAGCCTCTGTGTTCTCTGTGTTGTTGCAATTAGCAACACCTTGCAACAGGCCATTAACCCTTCCACTGCCAAACATCATCTCTCTCTCTCCCTTAGTTTTTGTCTCCCTTAGTTTTGTCTTTTTGTTTCTTTTTCACACTTTTATATTTTTTTAAAAAAGAAAACAGTAGAAAATCATAAAACAAAAAATAAAAATAAATAAAACAAATAAACTAAAAAAAAAAGGGTCTAAACATGAGGGATAAGACCATTAAGAAGCCTCAGGGGTCAAAAGGGGGAATAATGGCCCCTGAAAATCCTAGCTGCAGCACTGCACAGCATAGGCCCCAGGCAGATAAGGCAGCCCCAGCTCCTGGTGGTTCTGCCAGCAGACCTACCCCTGTGGCTAATACCTGGTCACAGGTGGTTTCTGCTGGCCCCAGTAATACCACCGCTGGGGCTGAGGGGCAGATCACCAGGAAGCATGGGGTTAAATGTCAGATGTCTGGGGTCTACAGCATTGATATCTATCTGCGCGCTGCAGCTAATGTCATCAGCCCCTCTGTTATAGTAGCAGCCAGCAAAATGTACGGGAAAGCAGTTTTCTTTACCCGTACTCTGGCTGCTGCACACATTCTTATACAGAGAGGCATCACAGTGGGGGGATTATATGTCCCAATAGAACCCCTGGAAGGGTTGGGCACAAAAGTAACACTCTCTAATGTGCCCCCCTTCCTACCAGACTCCCTCCTGCGCCCCCACCTGCTAACCCTAGGGGAAGTAAAAACACCATTTATTAAAATTCCCCTGGGGTGCAGAGAGAGAGCACTTCGTCATGTGCTCTCTTTCAAGAGGCAGGTACAAATGTGCCTGCCTCAGGGCGCAGAAAACATAGAGGGGTCTTTTGGGGTTCCATTTGAGGGGGTGCTCTACAGGATTTTTTACAGCACTACGGAGGTGCAGTGCTATCATTGCAAGGGGTTGGGGCATACACGTAGGAATTGTCCTAATGTAAAGCATCATGCCCCAGCCCCAGCAAATGGCACCTCCGTCAGTACGGCACCCATCCCCGCTGAGCCCATAACAGCGGGGACCTCAAGGGTCATAGCCCCCCCACAGAGCTCAGGCAAGGAGGCCGTTCCTCAAGCCACCACCACGGCCTCCAAACCCCCTTCTTCCCCAAAAAAGCCATCTGTGTCTGTGGTCTCCAGCAAGACTGCAGACACGGGGAAAAAGGGGAAGAATGTCACCGGTCCTCCCAGTGTCACTACTGCATCTCCCAAGTCACAATCTGCCCCCACCCTTATTACATCAGTTAGTGTGGGGGCACAGTGTAAGCAGAGGGATAATAAGCCCTCTGCAGGGGAGGCAGCTAGTGGCAGCTCCTCTTCCAGGAGTGACATCCCCAGGAAGAGGAAGCATAAAACCAACAGGGAGGTTGCTGATAAGTGGGAAGTGCTCTATAGTGGAGCACCTCCCTCTAAAAGCAAGAAGAGGAACAAAACATCTCCTCCTCATCCGGTGACATTGTCTGGCCCAGTTATTAAGCTCAGCCAGCCGGTGCCAGACCACACATCTCTCTCTCCAGACCCTATAGGGGTTAATGTGGAAAAGGGTCTGGAGGAAAAGGAGGGGCAAGAGGGTCTCCCAAGTGAGGCAGGGGTAGACAAGAAAGATCAGGTTCTGCCTCTGGCCTTTGAGGGGGGTCCCAACAAAGCCCCTGCTGAATGGGTAGTCAGTGTCCCTGAGGTGCTGAGCTTCAAGGGCACCAGTCAGTCTCCTCCTCCAGTGTCACTCTCTAGTGACGTACCTCGGGCTTTGTTAGAGCCCCAGGCCGAGTCACTACTGGAGGGGGGGGAATATAGGCATGACCCCATTCAGGACCCCATGGATTTATCTGTCAGGGGGGATGTGGCACAAGGGGAAGTGGAAATAGGGGAGGGTGATAAAACAGGTTTTCCTGTTAACATCATGGGAGAGCCTGTCTACCCTCCTCAGCCGTCCACTGACCCTAACATCGGTGCCATCCAAGCTGAGCAAGCAGCGGTGGAACTGGCAGAGGAGGCATATAAAGCCTCCAAGGCTTCCATTAAGGAAGCCATGCCAGCCACTGCTGTCCTGCCAGCTACCCCTGAATGCACTCCTGAAGCTACAGGGGTGCAGCAGCAATCCAAGGGTCCATTATTTACCTTGAAGGGTGCTAAAGGGACTCATTCTGTATCATCTAAGAGGGGGTCCCTGAGAATAAAGCTGAGGAAACTGACTCCAGCCGGGGAGGATGGAGTAAAAGCCCTCAGCCAAGAGGAGCCCAGGGGTGACCCACTAGAAGGAACATCAGATTCTGGGTGGGTTATCCCTGTCAAGGAAATAGATCTATTCCTTGAGAGCACCCTTCATGGACAAAAGAAAAGGAAGGTGCGGCTGGCCTTGGAGAGGTGGAAGAATATGTCGTTTATTCTCCACTCTCTCCAGCAATATCTAGTGGTCAGCACTAGGGCCAAGAATTCTGGGACTGCGGAGCATCTCCGCGTCCGGAAATTCTATAAAATGTGCGTGTCCTATCAGCAGTCTCAAGGGTCTGAGGAACGCACAATTCCTGACACGCAGTAATGGCTTTGCACATCAGCACGCTAAATACCAATGGCTGTCAAGACAGTTTCCGCAGGTTCCAGGTACTCTCCTATTTATATCAGGGAGGGTACTCTATGAGCTTCCTGCAGGAAACTCACACCACTCCAGAGGCTGAGGCCTCGTGGCAACTGGAGTGGAGAGGCAGGGTCTTCTTCAGCCACTTCACATCAGCGTCATGTGGAGTGGTGACCCTGTTCTCAGAGTCTTTTCAGCCAGAGCTGCTGCTTGTGAAAGCTGTTATCCCAGGCCGTCTAATCCACCTCCGGGTCCAAGAGCAGGGTAGCATCATTAACCTAGTTAATATATATGTCCCTGCTGGAGGGCCTGAGAGAGTGAGGTTCCTCGCCAGACTGTCCCAGTTTTTGGAGACGGTTGACGCAGATGAGTGTTTGGTACTCGGGGGTGATTTCAACTGCACCCTCGACGCTCTGGACCGGAATAGTCCAGAGCCGTACCCGCCTTCTGCGTCAGCCCTGCGGGAGATCATCGCCCGCTTCTCCCTGGAGGACATCTGGTGAGAGCAGAACCCAGGGGCATCAGACGGTTTCACCTACATCAGGGTGAGAGCCGGTCTGGTGTCCCACTCCCGGATCGACAGACTATATATATCTAGTCACTATATGTCACGAGTCGGTTCTTGTGCCATCAGGCTGGCTCCGTTCACAGACCACAACTGTGTGTCTGTGACGGTGGCGCTAACGCCAACAGCGCCAGGAGCCGCCTATTGGCACTTCAACAATGCTTTGTTGAAGGACCAGGGACTCGTGACAATGATCCGGGAGTTTTGGACGGACAGGAGGGGTGGAAAGGGGGACTTTGACACGTTAAAACTGTGGTGGGACGTGGGCAAGGTTAATTTGTGACTTCTGTGTCAGGAATATACCAAGGGTGCGAGTGGGCAGAGCGAAGCTGAGTTGGAGTCACTCCGGGGGGAGGTACTCCATCTGGAGCAGAGGCTGTTCACTTGTAGGGACCAATCCCTGCAGAGCGAGTATGTAGAGAGGAAGGGTGTCCTCTGTGACCTGGAACGACACCAGGCCAAGGGGGCATACGTGCGCAGCCGCTTAGGTTTTCTCAAAGATCTAGACCGCGGCTCGCGCCTCTTCTACTCACTGGAGAAAAAGGGGGGTAACAGTAGGCACATCACCTGTCTTCTAGATGAAGACGGTGCCCCCCTTACAGATCCGGAGAGTATCCGTGACAGAGCCCGGAACTTTTATAAAGATCTTTACTCTCCGGATCCCATTTCTCCAGACGCCTGCAGGGTGCTATGGGAGGGGCTCCCCACAGTCAGTGAGGGTGTAAGAGAGCGGCTTGATATACCACTTTCTTTTCAAGAGCTCTCTGAAGCCCTCCGTGCCATGTCCTGTGAGAAGTCTCCAGGACTGGACGGACTGACTGTAGAGTTTTTCCAATTTTTCTGGGAGACTCTGGGACCTGATTTCCATCTGGTCCTTGGGGAAGCCCTGGAGACCGGGGAGATGCCCCTGTCTTGTCGCAGGGCAGTACTTGCCCTGCTGCCCAAAAAGGGGGATCTCCGGCTTATTAAGAACTGGCGACCGGTCTCTCTGCTCAGCACAGACTATAAGATTGTAGCTAAAGCCATCTCTCTTAGACTTGGGTCTGTGCTGGCAGAATTGGTTCACCCTGACCAGTCCTATGCGATCCCGGGCCGGACTATCTTTGATAGTATCTTTCTGGTCCGGGATCTATTGCATTATTCTCGCAGGACTGGTCTGTCACTCGCCTTTCTCTCTTTAGATCAAGAGAAGGCGTTTGACAGGGTGGACCATGGTTACCTCATAGCCACTCTGCAAGCATACGGCTTTGGCCCACAGTTTGTGGGCTTTATAAGAACGCTGTACGCCTCTGCAGAGTGTTTACTTAAAATCAATTGGTCCCTAACAGCACCTTTGGTATTTGGACGAGGGGTGCGTCAAGGATGTCCCTTGTCTGGACAGTTATATGCACTGGCCATCGAGCCTTTCCTCTGCCTACTGAGGAAAAGGCTCACAGGGCTGGTGCTAAAAGATCCAGACATGCGGATTGTCCTTTCAGCTTATGCTGACGATGTGCTCCTCGTGGCCCAGGATCCAGTTGATCTTGAGCTGGCAAAACAGTGCCGGGAGGTGTGTTCGGCTGCCTCCTCCGCTCGGATCGACTGGTCCAAATGCACAGGCCTTTTGGAGGGTGGTTTGCAGGTGGACTCTTTGCCTCCCACGTTTCGTGACATCACGTGGGAGGCAGATGTCATTAAATATCTGGGGGTCTACCTGTCCGCTGCGGACGCTTCCGTCCCAGACAACTGGAGGGAGTTAGAGGGCAGTGTCCTCTCTCGTCTGGGACGATGGAGGGGTCTAGCATAAATGCTTTCTCTTAGGGGGCGGACTCTAGTGGTGAATCAGCTGGTGGCTTCTCAGATCTGGCACCGGCTGATTTGTCTGAGTCCGACCCCCGAGTTTGTCACCAATATCCAGCCGAATTTGTTAGATTTCCTCTGGATGGGAAGGCATTGGGTCTCTGCAGGGGTGGCAAGTCTGCCTTTGGTGGAGGGTGGACAGGGAGTAGTTTGTGTGTGCTCCCAGTTGTCCACCTTCCGCCTTCAGTACCTGCAGAGATACCTATATGCAGATCCCTCTCCGCAGTGGTGCGCACTGGCATCCAGCTTTTATCGCCAGTTGCGCAACCTGGGGTATGACCGGCAATTATTTCTGATCAGGCCCGAGGGGTTTGGGAGAGACCTCTCTGTGTTGCCGGCATACTACCAGGAAACCCTCAAGGCCTGGAGCATGGTCTCCGTGACCAGGCAGGGCGTGCCGTTGGGGGATGAAATATTCACGGAGCACCTGCTATTTAATCCAGCAGTGGGGGCTCCAATGTTACAGTCCCCCTGTATCATCCGCCGCCTTAGTCATGCACGGATGACCCGAGTCGGGGATCTCCTGGAATACAGGCGTTCTGATTGGGTGTCACCCCAGGAGCTTGCGCTCCGTTTGGGATATGTGACGCCCAAAGTCTCAGGGCGCTTGCTCCAGGAGATTAGGGATGCCATCTCCCCCGACTCGCGCACCTTCCTTCGCGGGGCTTTGCAGGCCGGAGTGCCACATGCACCTTTCAACACCCCTGCTCCGGCTGTTTGCATTGGACACAAGCCCAGTGTTTCCCCTCAGGCTCCTCCTGTCCCCAACCTCTCAAAGTTGAGGGACATACCCTCGGCATGCTTTCGCGGCATGCCGAGGAAGAGCTTATATTCTCTCGTGCTCCATACAGTGCACTTCCTTGCCCTCGTGACCCGTCCCGATACCATCTGGAGGCGGGTCCTACCAGCTGAAGAGGGCAAGAGGCCCCGGTGGAGGGAACTTTATTCTGATTTAGTTCCATGACCCACCGGGGACTTGAGTTGGAGAGTGCTCCATGGTGCACTGAGCACGGGAGAGTACTTAGCTAAATTCACGGACTCTCCCTCCACTTGTCCATTCTGTGGCAAGGGAGAGTCCGTGTATCATATTTATTTTAGTTGCGCCAGACTGCAGCCCCTCTTGTCACTCTTGAAGGGCCTCCTCCTGCAGTTCTGGCTGCATTTCTCCCCTCACATTTTTATTTTTGGGTGCCCAGTGTCCCGGGGCAATAAGGCCAGGGACCTCCTCGTCAACCTGCTCCTGGCATTAGCCAAATTGGCTATATATAAGTCCAGGAAGCAGTGTTTGATAGGGGGGGTTCCCTTGTCACCTGAGGCCATGTTCCGGGTGCTGGTGCGCTCCCATATCCGGGCAGAGTACCACCTGGCTTTGTCCACTGGGGGAATGGATGAGTTTGTCTCCCAGTGGGCTGTAGATGGTGTGCTCTGCTCGGTATCCCCCCATTCGGTTTCTTTTTCTCTTAACCTCCTAAAATAATTTTTATTTAGTTTACAGATCATGTTTCTCATAATGTCAAAATACACTGTGCCAAGTTCAACCAATCCAGTCTAGTTGGGGTACCAACAGTCCACATTTAAAAAACCCAAACTTTTATTTTCTTAAATCTATGTGCATTTGCCTGACTGTCAATCAAAGTTCATTTGCTTGACCGCTACCCATAGTGTGTGTCCTGCTTACAACTACTGTGCCAAGTTCAACCAATCCAGTCTAGTTGGGGTACCAACAGTCCACATTTTAAAAAAAAATGACAGGCAGAGGCAGGACAACCCGCAGAGGCCGTCGTGGTCGTGGTGCTGTGATTCCCTGTGGCCCTACAATAATGCCCAGTGTTCAGAGGCCAGTTACCCTGAACTTGAAAAGTTCAGAGGATGTAGTTGACTGGCTAACACAGGACACCCAATCTTCTACAGCTTCCGCTTGGAACATTGACGCACAATCCTCCTCCAGCTTAGCTTCGGGCACCTCTCAAGTTACCACTCACCCGCCAGCCGCCACCACCAACACTAGTACCACAGCCAATTCAATTGATCAGTCAGAAGAGTTATTTACACATCAGTTTGAAGAAATGAGTGATGCGCAACCATTATTGCCAGAGAATGTAGATAACAGGGATATGTCTCAGTCAGGCAGCATTACACACATGTACGTACGATGTAATGATGATGATGTACCCGCTGCTGCTTCCTTTGTTCAGTTGTCATATACAAGTGAGGCGGGTGATGATGATGACGATGCGTCCGTGGATGTCACGTGGGTGCCTGCTAGAAGAGAAGAAGAACAGGGGGAAAGTTCAGATGGGGAGACAGAGAGGAGGAGGAGACGAGTTGGAAGTAGAGGGAGGTCATCGCAACGAGCTAGTGGCACAGTCAGACAGCATGCATCAGCACCCGGGGTCAGCCAGACAGCACGCCAATCAACGCATGCTGTTGCCACCACCAGAATGCCGTCACCGCTGAGCTCAGCAGTGTGGCATTTTTTGTGTGTGTCTGCCTCTGACAAAAGCGATGCCATTTGCAACCTGTGCCAAAAGAAACTGAGTTGTGGGAAGTCCAACACCCACCTAGGTACAACAGCTTTGCGAAGGCACATGATGTCACATCACAAACGCCAATGGGATCAACACATGAGTACAAGCAGCACACAAACACAAAGCCGCCATCCTCCTCCTGGTCCAGCATCTTCATCCACATCAACCACTGCTGTCCTCCTTGCCCCCTCTCAACTCTCCACCACTCCGTCTCTCGCCTCTTGCTGTTCCTGCTCAACTCCCCACAGTCAGGTGTCTGTCAAGGGCATGTTTGAGCGTAAGAAGCCAATGCCACAAAGTCACCCCCTTGCCCGGCGTCTGACAGCTGGCTTGTCTGAACTCTTGGCCCACCAGCTTTTACCATACAAGCTGGTGGAGTCTGAGGCGTTCAAAAAGTTTTTAGCGATTGGGATACCGTAGTGGAAGGTAACCGGGCGAAATTTCTTTGCCCAAAAGGCAATCCCCAACCTGTACTCAATTGTGCAAAAGGAAGTAATGGCATCTCTGGCACACAGTGTTGGGGCAAGGGTCCATCTGACCACTGATACCTGGTCTGCAAAGCATGGTCAGAGCAGGTATATCACCTACACTGCGCATTGGGCAAACCTACTGACGCCTGCCAAGCATGGAATGCATGGCTCTGCAGAGGAGTTGGTGACACCGCCACGACTTGCAGGCAGGCCTGCTGCCACCTCCTCTACTCCTCCTACTCCATCCTCTTCCATAACCTCCTCAGCTGAGTCCTCTTCTGCTGCTGCGTCTTGCTCCACATCAACGGCACCCCCCCAGCTCCCCAGATACTATTCCACATCCCAGATACGGCAGTGTCATGCCGTCTTGGGGTTGACTTGCCTCAAAGCAGAGAGTCACACCGGGCCAGCACTCCTGTCCGCCCTGAACGCACAGGTGGATCAATGGATGACTCCGCACCAACTAAAGATTGGTAAAGTGGTTTGTGACAATGGAAGAAATTTGTTGGCGGCATTGAATTTGGGCAAGTTGAAGCATGTGCCGTGCATGGCACATGTGTGTAATCTGATCGTACAACGCTTTGTCCATAAGTATCCAGGCTTACAGAATGTCCTGAAGCAGGCCAGAAAGGTGTGTGGCCATTTCAGGCGTTCCTACACGGCCATGGCGCACTTTTCAGATATCCAGCGGCGAAACAACATGCCAGTGAGGTGCTTGATTTGTGACAGCCCCACACGTTGGAATTCAACACTCCTGTTCGACCGCCTGCTCCAACAAGAAAAAGCCATTGACGAGTATTTGTATGACCGGGGTGCTAGGACAGCCTCTGCGGAGCTGGGGATTTTTTTGCCACGTTACTGGACGCTCATGCGCAATGCCTAATAGGCTCATGCGTCCTTTTGAGGAGGTGACAAACCTTGTCAGTCGCACCGAAGGCACCATCAGCGACATCATACCATTTGTTTTATTCCTGGAGCGTGCACTGCGAAGAGTGCTGGATCAGGCCGTAGATGAGCGTGACGAGGAAGAGGAAGAGTTGTGGTCACCATCACCACCAGAAACAGCCTTATCAGCATCGCTTGCTGGACCTGCAGCAACGCTGGAAGAGGATTGTGAGGAAGAGGAGTCAGAGGAGGAATGTGGCTTTGAGGGGGAGGAGGAAGACCAATCACAACAGGCATCCCAGGGTGCTCGTTGTCACCTATCTGGTACCCGTGGTGTTGTACGTGGCTGGGGGGAAGAACATATCTTCAGCGAGATCACTGAGGACGAGGAACGGGACATGACTAGCTCGGCATCCAACCTTGTGCAAATGGGGTCTTTCATGCTGTCGTGCCTGTCGCAGGACCCTCGTATAAAAAGGCTGAAGGGGAACGACCTGTACTGGGTGTGCACGCTACTAGACCCCCGGTATAAGCAGAAAGTGCCTGATTTGTTACCAAATTACCGCAAGTCAGAAAGGATGCAGCAGGTCCAAAACAAATGAACAAGTATGCTTTACACAGCATATAAGGGTGATGTCACAGCACAAGGGCAATATAACAGGGGAAGAGGTGAAAGTAATCCACCTCCCACGACCACGCCGGCAAGGACAGGACGTTTAAAAGACGTGTTGTTGATGGAGGACATGCGGACCTTTTTCAGTCCTACGCATCGCATCAGCCCTTCGGGATCCACCCTCAGAGAACGACTTGACCGACAGGTAGCAGACTACCTCGCCTTAACTGCAGATATCGACACTCTGAGGAGCGATGAACCCCTTGACTACTGGGTATGCAGGCTAGACCTGTGGCCTGAGCTATCCCAATTTGCAATTGAACTTCTGGCCTGCCCCGCTTCAAGTGTCCTGTCAGAAAGGACCTTCAGTGCAGCAGGAGGTTTTGTCACCGAGAAGAGAAGTCGCCTAGGGCAAAAAAGTCTAGATTGCCTCACCTTTATAAAGATGAATGAGGGATGGATCCCGAAGGGACTGACACTGGGCGATACATTCGACTGAAAAAGGCCTGATGAGATGAGCTGCCTTGAGCTATAAATGGTCCACACGCTGCTGTATGTTATCTGTGAATGCCGGATGACTTGCGTGAATTATCCGCCACCAACTAGGGTTCAAGAAGAGGCAATGTTTTATGGCACTTTCTGCCTGGGGAACAAAGGTCAATTTTTCTGGCCGCTGCAACAGCAGCGGCTGCAACAATATCTAATTTTTTATTTCAATTTTTATGTCAGAAGGCGTACGGCATGTAATGGAAAAGAAAGCATATTGAACAGTCTTGCATAACACAACAGTTGTGCAAAAATACATATTTACAATGAAGACATTTTGTTAAAATTAGGTGGCTAGGCCTTCTTTTTTTTAACTTTTTTGGTTAATACATTTTCTTTATTTTTACTGTGATTGCAATTTTTAAGAGAAACCTAAGACATGGTAAAACAGACAATAGTAAAGTCCTATTATCTATCATCACTCCAGCAGTAGCTTATTATTTACAATATCTAACCTGCTCAATCGCCCTTGGGTTACCCTAGGGCAGGCTTCAGTAGGCGACCTCTCCTTTCCTCGGATGATTTTGCCGCCGGTTGCTTCTGAAGGGTCTCCTCCAGGGTTCCCCCACTCCGGTCCTTCCCCGCGAGTCGCTTCAACCGTTAACAAATGTTTTATTATATTAGGGGGGCACTAAATGGGGATGTTATCCAGGGATCCCAAATTGTCTGGAACTGGGTGATTCTATCCAAGACTACATGGTTAAATCTCTCGTTGAGCAGTAAATAGTTGATTTTTTTTATTAATTCCTGAAAGTTTTAATTTGGGGTTTTCCAACTACTAGCTATGTGTGTTTTTTCTTTCAAAAAATATTTTATTAGGTCAATCTTAAACATTTTAGAAGCTAGTAAGCATGTTTCTTCCCATAGTCTTATGACTGCCGAACACTCCCACCAGACATGAATAAATGTAGCCTCATTACCACTGTTCCTAAAACATGAGCTGCTCCGTTTTGGATCCCATTTATTAGCTTAAAAGGAGTAATATATGTCCAGTGTAGGACCTTTATTGAAGTCTCAAGCAGACTATAATTTAAAGATCCCCTACTTATGCCTTGCCAACTTTTATCCCATGTGCTATCTGCCAACTCAAAGCCCAAATCCCTCTCCCAGGCTTTGGTATAGTCTGGTTTGTTTGCCCATGAGTTTTCATTAAATAGTTCATACATGAGGCTAATAATATCAGGCTGAAAGGGGGAATCCCTACATTTTTTGAGTAGCCAGGTGTTTCTTTGGGGGGTTCCCCTACCACTTATCGTATATATAAAATGATGTATCCTGCAAAAATTATAGTGTTCAGCCAGGGGTAAATTGTATCCATCTCTCACCCACTCAAAGGTCATTATTTTATCGTCATGCCACCATGGACCAACCCTTAGTAGGTTCTGAGACTTCCACCAACTGAGAGAGCTTTCTGGAAGATGTATCTTAAAGTGGGGATTGGGTACGATAGGGGTAAGATCTGATACCCGAGTGTCCAGTTTTTGTGTCCAGTTCATCTCCGTCCATATTTTCAATGAGTGCTTAATCAACGGGTTTTTCAAGTTTCTCAAAAAAGTATACAGGCCTGGAATCCATATTACTGTATCCCATGTATAAGGTGACATGCTTACATTTTCCATAAATACCCAGAGCGGCTGATGTGTTTTGGAGAATGCGCCAGAGGAATGAAAGCCAGCTGCGCTGCCTTGTAATACAGTTTGAGTTTCGGGTCCCTACCCTCTTTTGGAAAGACTATGAGGTCGGCCTGATTCAATTAAGGGGGCATAGGTTCTCCATTTAGTATAGCGTTAAACAAAGATGTTAGGTGCGGGGGTAAGCAAGGGCTCAAATTTCTTATAGTACAGATGAGTAAAACCGTCTGGCCCTGGGGACTTGCCAAATTTAAGATCTTGGATTGTAGATTTAACTTCCTCTTGGGATATGTCTAGGTTCAAGCTGTCCAATTGAGGTACAGGTATTTTGTGGACTTCTTGCTGTAGTAGGAAGGACTCTATGTCAGATCCGCTGCAGCGGGATTGGGATGAATATATGGTCTGATCGAAGTTTTGAAATGTTTCTTGGATAGCATTGGGGCTAAAGGAGGTTTGGCCATCAGGTAGTCTAAAGATACCGTATATTATGTCCTCTCTTGGGGGGTAAAGACACTAATAATTCCTCCAATAAAACAATAAAATGTTGCTTTTTTTTTTTGTGGGCAAGGTCCCTGGTTAGCCCCTTGGGTTATCTGTTAAAAAGAGTGGTGCAGAGACTGTGGGGGCTGTTAGCCTCCTTGTCCCTGTGTGGCAGTTTAGAATCCCTGCTGCTGCATGTTTCAGCTTTATTAAGGTGTAATTGTACAGCGTTTGACTCAAGTAGCTGCCTGTGCTGGGTCAGTTTGGCTTAATTGCTGGGCCCTTTTCCTGCCAAGATGGCGACCTTCAGTCCATGGGCCTCTATGTCCCCTTCACTACCTTTGTCCCCGCTTGTGTGCTTATTTGGGATGGCCCCCCTTTATATCTCCGGCCCGTGGCCTTGTAAGGGTCGCCCCCTCAATCTCTGAGTGTGGATATGCAGGGATGGGGCATTGAATCAGGCCTACCTTCTTATCTGCTCGCTGCAAGATCAACAATACTTAATTTTTCAGGCATGTGTACATGCCTAATTTTTCTGGCCTCTGGTGCTGCACTGTGGCTTCAACAACCAAACCCCCAAAAAAGGCACATAACAGGGATTAAACTGATAGGAGTAGTACTACTTAACACACCACTCATATCTGGTGTAACAGTAGTGTACATTTAAAACAAAACAAAAATTCTACTGTAATAGATTGCATAGCAGTTAGTTGTCTGCAAGCGTGTGTGTCAGACCTACAGCGTCTACTCTACCAACTTCTGCAAGTGCACAGTACCACTCATATCTGTTGTCACAGTAGCTTGGAC
The DNA here is from genome assembly GCA_027410445.1 of Discoglossus pictus. Taxonomy (NCBI): domain Eukaryota; kingdom Metazoa; phylum Chordata; class Amphibia; order Anura; family Alytidae; genus Discoglossus; species Discoglossus pictus. The sequence goes on from CM050163.1 coordinate 238,849,256, forward strand.
GCATAGTACCGATCTGTCAAAACCTGTAATGATGAATGAGGTCTAGAGTAGCCTGGTTCCCTTATCCTCTACAGGTTGAGACCTAATGTTTGGGTGACTCCAGACCAACACATGAGTACAAGCAGCACACAAACTCAAAGCCGCCATCCTCCTCCTGGTGCAGCTTCATAAGCCACATCAACCACTGCTGTCCTCCTTGCCCCCTCTCAACCATCCGCCACTCCGTCTCTCGCCTTGAGCAGTTCCTGCTCATCTGCCCATAGTCAGGTGCCTGTAAAGGACATGTTTGAGCGTAAGAAGCTAATGTCACAAAGTGCCCCAAAATTGAAGTGATACGACCAACAAAGCATCTTTTTCCATCTCCTGGTTTTAAAAATCCAGGCCTTATACACGCCCCCTGATAGGTAACGTAACAAGTATTAAACTGATAAGCGTAGTACTTACAAACACGTCACTCCTATCTGGTGGCACCTTTGACTGCACGTGCCGTGCCCCAAAATTGAAGTGATACGACCAACAAAGCATCTTTTTCCATCTCCTGGTTCTAAAAATCCAGGCCTTATACACACCCCCTGATAGGTAACGTAACAAATATTAAACTGATAAGAGTAGTACTTACAAACACATCACTCCTATCTGGTGGCACCTTTTACTGCACGTGCCGTGCCCCAAAATTGAAGTGATACGACCAACAAAGCATCTTTTTCCATCTCCTGGTTCTAAATATCCAGGCCTTATACACGCCCCCTGATAGGTGACGTAACAAGTATTAAACTGATAAGAGTAGTACTTACAAACACGTCACTCCTATCTGGTGGCACCTTTGACTGCACGTGCCGTGCCCCAAAATTGAAGTGATACGACCAACAAAGCATCTTTTTCCATCTCCTGGTTCTAAAAATCCAGGCCTTATACACGCCCCCTGATAGGTGCTGTAACAGGTTTTAAACAGATAAGAGTAGTACTACTTAACACACCTTATAATAATGCAGAGATAGGCAATGCAGTGAGAGGAGTCTGAAGAAGAGGAGTCAGAGGAGGAAGGTTGCTTTGAGGAGGTGGAAGACCAAACACAGCAGGCGTCCCAGGGGGCTTGTTGTCACCTTTCGGGGACCCTTGGTGGCTGGGTGGAGGAAGAGACCTTCAATGACATCAGTGAGGACAAGGAACGGGACATGGCTACCTTGGTATCCAACCTTGTGCAAATGGGGAGTTTGCGTTGTGCAAATGGACTGTTTGTGGTTGTTTGCGGTGCGTTAAACGGGGAGTTTGGTCTGTCACTGTGAAGCGGGCCTAACCCTTACACTACCTGATTGATACAACATCATACCTGATGTTTTAAAGCACGTTATTCCAAACAATTTAGGAATGTTAGGTAATTTATGCCCTTTATGGCTTAAAACCAGACTCTGCATCAACTATGTAATTTTCCATGGGAGTTTTGCCATGGATCCCCCTCCGGCATGCCACAGTCCAGGTGTTAGTCCCGTTGAAACAACTTTCCCATCACTATTGTGGCCAGAGTCCCTGTGGGTTTTAAAATTTGCCTGCCCATTGAAGTCTATGGCGGTTTGCCGATGTTCGCCGGTTCGCGAACATTTGCGGCGGTTCGCGTTCGCGGTTCGCGAACCGAAAATTTTAGGTTCGTGACATCACTATTGATAATGTGTCAGAAAATCCAAGTCCATATTATGTCCTGTATCATTAGTGTTCCTGAATGTCATCATCTTCATTTCAGATGTTTTTCTCTCCTAGATGTTTTTGAAATTCCTTTTCAGTATTTTGATTTTCAGGCTTTGGATGAACTGATCATTTTGGTTAAAATTGTGTTCAACTGGTGTAGAATAACTGATTGTGCTTTTTAATAGAATGTATATGCAGATGCATCCTTAAGTGCAATATTTGGCTGGTTTCCCAATGTATGAACCTGTTTTATACGTATTACATTGTATTATGTATACCATATTAGACTATGCTCAAGAATACACAATCAGTCCCCAGCTAGTAAGTAAGAGATAGTATAAATGTTATTATGAAAGATAGGCATATTACCCATTTTATTTATTAAGTTATTGAATTTCTTATAATTGATAGATTACATTATCAACTTAATAATCAAACAACATTCAGAATTTGCAAATATAGATCATTTTGTTTTTACAAATTAATGTATGCAGTAGATATTAGCACTGATTGGATGGGTCATGTATATGGCATAAAATCAATCATCTGCATTTTCAGAAGGCACTATGCTGGGCTAGATTATACAAATTATGCTGTTACATGATTCACCTGCCAAGATTGGGAGCCATACTGGAAACAGCTGTTATACAATGCACTCATTGTTATTTATTTAAATTCATGGAAAGTGGTAAGGAAAAGTGGCTGGGTTGTCTGATAACTAAGGCAAAATGTATCTCAGGCTGATAATGCTTAAGAAAATGCATAGAGCAGACCAGGTCAAATGCCTGCAAAGGAGAATTAAGAGACACCACAAAATGTAGTGGTAGTTGATCTGATCATCTAATGACTGGCAATCATAGATGCTGGGAGGCTGAAGAGACCAAATTCCTGGAATGATAACGTAACCCACAGCCGTACATGGTTAAGGAGAGTGGGACTTTACTGGGCTAGGAATAGGATGTCTTGCATTTGGTTAACACAGGGTTTTAAATAAAGGGAGGGATTGGAAATGGAGTAGTATTTCATAACAATTTATGTTTATTTAACCTGACTCTTCATTTTCTTTTCAGAAGATCTGATAGTTTTCACAGCACACCCTCGCCCCCTCCCTGGCATGATCTGAAAGAGCTTTGGCTTAAGTTTTTCATACTGTCATAGCTCAGAGGTGGAGGTGCTTGCCCACATTGGTGTTTGAGCAGCAGTACCTGGTAATGGTGGTGGCAGGAATCTTGGGGCCCAGGGTTCCCTTGAGTTTCAGTTTATGGGTGGGCAAGAACCTCTTGTCATTTCTTTCATTAATAACTATTCTGTTAAGGAAATTGGTAACAAAATGAATTGTGGCCCCTTTAAATCACAGTCTGTCTGGTGCCCTTATTGTATTGTTATTATGGGTCTGAGTTTCATGCTGAGAGGAATCTGTATTGACGATAAAACGGTCTAGTATTTACACTGCTCACATTCCTACGAATTAGATATTCTGGATCAGTTGTTATATCTCTATATGATTTAAGAGCAATTAGAAAGTGATGAATGGTGTTAACAACCCTACCAGCTAAAGCATCTTAGTTCACAAACATTAAATAACTTACCAAAGATAAATTATTGTCTTTTTAAATACAGGGTTTGTATTTCCTGCTTCATTTTCTAATAACCTTTTCCTCTTTTTCTCCTTAACCTGTTCACTCCTTAATTACGCAAACTAGCACAAACCATTAGTAAATAAACTATTAATATATGATTGTAGCTAAGATATAAATTACTTATTAAACTTTATAAATACCCACAGATTCATATACTTGGTCTAACAGACCACAGCTTTATAAACATGATTGATGAACAAATGAAGAACTGTAAAATAGTTTTCAGGAGATATATGAAAATAATATGCTTACCTATGTTAGGAAGTAGACTTATTGACCTCAACCCTGGCAAGACTGGAACTCAGTTGCTGAAGAAAAAAAGCAACACTCTTGTCAGTGCCAGATCTACCGTTTTTAGAGCCCCTAGACAGTGAAGTGGAGAGGGCCCCTGTGAGAGCATGCTCAAGTTAGGCACGCACCCATTTTTCCATTTTCTGTGCATGTATATCTCTCTCTTGCTATGTCATTTTAACAACGAGCTATTGTTTATTAAATGCATTTGATGGTGCACCATATTATTTATAATTTTCTATAGGAGGGCAGCAAGCATATGTTACACAAACACATATCATGATCACTTGTATCACACATACAAATTTTGAGAGTTAAAGGACCAATGCACAATGAAAAGAGAAATTGTTTGAAAAAGATGATTCTAAGTGCATAAGTAATCAGAAAAACAATAATTCTGATAGTTTTTAATTAGATAAAATAAATGCATATTATTATATTCAGTCAGGATCACTTTTACTCATACAATCTAAGCAAATTAGACCAGGGCCTTTACATTTTATATCAGCATTCAATAAGGGCCCACTATAATTTTAATACAAATATATACATAATCAGTTACGAAGGCGCTCCTTGCACTGGTGGAGATGAGCGCCGTAGGCACTCATCCCTACGACCTCGTACGATTAGGCAGGGAGAGCCAAAGGAGCTCACTGCGCTGGTGGAGATGAACACCATAGGCGCTCATCCCTATGTCCCCACACGACTTTGGCAGGGAGCGCGAAGGCGCTCACTGCTCTGGTGGAGATAAGCGCCGTAGGCGCTAATCCTTACATCCCCGCACTCATTAACCATCATACCTACGACCCGTAAGACTACAGAACAACAGATAAATCAAATACGCAATTCAGCCCGTAACACGATGAAAAGGAATCCGCCACTTAGAGAAAAAAAAATACGACCCGCAAAAAATACAAACTTAATGGCCGAACAGCGACATCCAAAAATCCGAAAAACATCACACAGCATAAAAAAAAAAACATACTAAAAACATCACACAGCATGGGGCGACAGCCAGGATGTCTGGAAGTAGGGTTGCATGTGAATTTAAGTCGAATTTGCAGAGTTTTGCCACTCGAAAATCGCCTAAGCGAGAGAAAAAATGTCTGCCTAAAAAAAACGAAAACCAGGCTACACGGAAACCTAGACACACAAAATACCACCAGGAACGTACGACTTTTAGCCAGGAACATACAAGGTACAAAATACGCTATTCGGAAGGACGGAAAATGCTCTAGACCCGCGTAACACATACACACTCGCCGCCATTTTACAACACTAACTTACAACTAATAACATTACTATTCTAAAATAATGCATTACACAACTAAACAAATGGTATAGCCTCGCGCACGCAGCCTATTTACACTGTGCACTGCCACATTGCTGACACTTTCTCCTCAGATCACCAACAGTCCAACAGCCGAAGGCGCTCATTGCAAGCCTCGTGATGAGCGCTGAAGGCGCTCAGCGCAAGGCTTGCAATGTGCACTGAAGGTGCTCAGACGACCAAAAGTACATCAGGGGAGAGGCTCGCAAAGAGCGCTGAAGGTACTCAGAGGACTAAAAAACAATGTGTGGCAAAAAGCATTACCTGCCTTGCAAATTTATTGCCGTAATTTTTTGACGGGCAAGCCACTAATATATATATAAATATATATATTTATATATATATATATATATAGGTTCCCTCTAATACTATATATGTACACATATTCAGCAGGGTCTCCTATAATCATATAAATGTATACATATTCAGAGAGTGTCACTTGGAATCATCATAGTAATACAGTATATAAATATTTAGTCAACCTCTCATACAAACACATATTTAGCTAAGGTCTCCTATTGATATATAAGGGACATAAGCCATTGACCATCACATATATAGTGAGGGTCGCAACTGTGAGCCTTCGCAAAGCGAAGGGAACCAGCCCCGCCATCACACATGCAAGCCTTGCGAAATGCAGCACTTAGGCTGCAATGAGCGCCTTCACACATGCGAGCCGTGCGAGGAGAAGCAGCCGTGCAGCACTTGGGCTGCAATGAGTGCAAAAAGGCTCTCATTGAGCCTGCAGCGGGGTCACACATGGGAGCCTTGTAAGACGAAGCAGCTGCACAGCACTTAGGCTGCAATGAGCGCCGAAGGTGTTCATTGCAGCCAGTGGCACCATAGCAGCCAGCAGCATCGCCAGTGGCGCAGTAGTGTTCAAACGTGTAACTCTAAAAACCCACCAAAACAAAAAAAACATGTGCAAAAAATTATAACACACTTACACACAGCACAGGGGAAGACACAGGAAGCCTGGGAGTGAGGTTGCAAGCAAATTTCATCCATATTTGGCATTTTTCATCACCCAAAAATCGTCTAAGCGAGGAAACGAGGCTCAGCAATGCCAGGCTCGCAAAACGTACAAAATGCACGATGCTAAAGACATTTACACAAACAAATCCAGGCACGCAGAACTTTGAAAATAAAACCGACGGCAGTCACCGTGCGCCATACACACATTCAGCACACACACAGAGGAGAAAGACACGGAAGGGACAGGGGGGAGATGCTGGAAAGAGACACATGGCATTCCCAAGCACTAAACTTGCAGGTTAACAAACCCTGCAATGAGCGGCCCGTACAGTAGTTGATCACCGAAGCGTGGGGTTTGCAATGAGCACCGAAGGAGATCAGTGAAAAGCAGGAAACTTGAAGTACATGGGGGGGAGAGGCCCACAATGGGCATGCTCAGTGGACCAAAAGCCTCACATTGTGTGGCAAACAGCATTGCCAGCCTTACAATTTTAATCCTGTCAGTTTTGACGGGCAAGTTCCTAGTTACAATATAATTATTCAGTCACAATTGTTAGATATTATATTAATGCATACATATTCATGTAGGTTCACCTATAATCATATGAATGTATACATGTCAGCCATGTTCACCTATAATTATAAACACTAACATATTTAATCAGGGTCATCTATAATCATAATTCCGCCAGGGTCTCCTATTGTAATGATCTAAATATATATTCAGCAAGTGTTCCCCCTAAATCATACACATTTACATATATTTACCCAGGGTCAGCTATAAGCAAACAAATGTATGCATATTCAGCGAGGTTCACCAATAGTTATAATTAGTGATGTCACGAACATCAAATTTTCGGTTCGTGAACCGCGGCCGCGAATTCCATCAAATGTTCGCGAACGTATGAACATTTGCGAACCGCCATAGACTTCAATGGGCAGGCGAATTTCAAAACCCACAGGGACTCTTTCTGGCCACAATAGTGATGGGAAAGTTGTTTCAACGGGACTAACACCTGGACTGGGGCATGCCGGAGGGGGATCCATGGCAAAACTCCCACGGAAAATTACATAGTTGATGCAGAGTCTGGTTTTAAGCCATAAAGGGCATAAATCACCTAACATTCCTAAATTGTTTGGAATAACATGCTTTAAAACATCAGGTATGATGTTGTATCGAGCAGGTAGTGTAAGGGTTACACCCGCTTCACAGTAACATACCAAAATCCCTGTTTAATGCACCGCAAACAACCACAAACAGTCCCTTAGCACAACTGCAAACTCCCCATTTGCACAAGGTTGGATACCAAGCTAGCCATGTCCCGTTCCTTGTCCTCACTGATGTCATTGAAGGTGTCTTCCTCCACCCAGCCACCAAGGGTCCCCGAAAGGTGACAACAAGCCCCCTGGGACGCCTGCTGTGTTTGGTCTTCCACCTCCTCAAAGCCACCTTACTCCTCTGACTCCTCTTCTTCAGACTCCCAGAGTCTGGGGGCTTCCACTGCACAGCATGGAAGGTTATACACAGGTCAGAGTCTGGGGGCTTCCACTGCCCAGCATGGAATATTATACACAGGTGAAAGTCTGGGGGCTTCCACTGCCCAGCATGGAAGATTATACACAGGTCAGAGTCTGGGGGCTTCCACTGCCCAGCATGGAAGATTATACACAGGTCAGAGTCTGGGGGCATCCACTGCCCAGCATGGAAGAATATACACAGGTCAGAGTCTGGGGGCTTCCACTGCACAGCATTGAAGATTATACGCGTTGCCTCTGTCTGCGTTATTATAAGGTGTGTACTGTTAAGTAGTACTATTCCTAACGGTTTAATCCCTGTTACGTCCACTATTAGGGGACATGTATATGGCATGGATTTTTGGAACAGGGAGATGGAAAAAGATGCTTGGTCGGTCCTCCCACTTCGAATTTGGGGCACTGCGCGTGCAATCTAAGGTGCCACCAGATAGGAGTGGTGTATTAAGTTGTACTATTTATTCCTATCAGTTTAACACCTGTTCCGTCACCTATCTTTCCTCCCAATAGCACATTCTATATGTCATCAACCGGCCTGTGTGTATTTAGAGAACCACACTTTAAGGCCCTTAAACTGGGACAAGGTGGCTTGGCTATCAGAATTGCCTCAGAGCCTTAAAAACTTGCCAATCCCCCTAATCAGACACTCACTATCATACTGGAAATGGGCCAAGAAAAACACGTGTTTGTTCCATGGATCCACCCAAATGACCCCAATTCTTGACCACCCTCAGGCCCCGAAACACATGAGCACAACATCACAACACTGGTGGAGGTCAAGGAAACTAGATAGACTGGGAGACTGGTTAGTAAAGGGCCAGATGCTCACCTATGAGGAACTGAGGGACAAGCATGAGCTACCGCTGTCAGACCATTACAATTACTGTAGGCTGAGGCATTTCACAAATTCCCTGACCCAGTGGGGGAGCCCTGGAGACCCTTCAGAAGCAACCGGCTGCAAAATCATCCCAGAAAAGGAGAGGTCGCTCACTGAAGCCTGCCCTAGGGTAACCCAAGGGTGATTGCCCAGGTTAGATATTGTAAATAATAAGCTAATACTGCTGGAGGGATGATAGCTAATAGGACTTTGGTGTTCCCTGCAGATATACTCTTTACTATTGTCTGTTTTACCATGTTTTAGGTATCTCTTAAATTGCAATCACATTAAAAAATAAGAAAAATTATTAACCTAAAAAGTAAAAATAAGAAGGAATTACCAGCTAACTTTCACAAAATGTCTTTATTGTAAATATGTATTTTTGCACAACTGTTATGCAAGACTGTTCAAAAATGGTTTATTTTTCATTACATGCTGTACGCCTTCTGACAATAAAAGAATTTAAATGCAAAAATTAGGTATTGTTGCAGGGACCAGAAAAATTGATGTTAGTTTGTAGACCATTATTAGCTCAAGGCAGCTCATCTATCAGGCCTTTTTTAATCGAATGTATCGCCCACTGTCAGTCCCTTCGGGATCCATCCCTCATTCATCTTAATAAAGGTGAGGTAATCTAAACTTTTTTGACCTAGGCGACTTCTCTTATCAGTGACAAAACCTCCTGCTGCCCTGAAGGTCCTTTCTGACAGGACACTTGAAGCGGGGCAGGACAGAAGTTCTATGTCAAATTGGGATAGCTCAGGCCATAGGGCAAGCGTGCACACCCAGTAGTCAAGGGGTTCATCGCTGCTCATAGTGTCGATATCTGTAGTTATGGCGAGGTAGTCTGTTACCTGACGGTCGAGTCGTTCTCTGAGGGTGGACCCCGAAGGGCTGTGGCGATGCATAGGACTTAAAAAGCTCTGCAGGCCCTCCATCAACAACACGTCTGTAAAGCGTCCTCTCTTTGCTGGCGTGGTCGTGGGAGGAGGAGGATTATGTTCACCTCTTCCGCTGTTAGATTGCCTTTGTGCTGTGATATCACCCTTAAACGCTGTGTAAAGCATACTTTTTAATTTATTTTGGTAGTGCTGCATCCTTTCCAGGTAATTCGGTAACATTTCAGGCACTTTCTGCTTATACCCGGGGGTCTAGTAGCGTGGACACCCAGTACAGGTCGTTCTCCTTCATCCTTTTTATACGAGGGTCCCTCAACAGGCACGACAGCATTAAAGACCCCATTTGCACAAGGTTGGATGCCGAGCTAGTCATGTCCCGTTCCTCGTCCTCAGTGATCTCACTGAAGGTATGTTCTTCCCCCCAGCCACGTACAACACCACTGGTACCAGATAGGTGACAACGAGCACCCTGGGATGCCTGTTGTGGTTGGTCTACCTCCTCCTCCTCAAAGCCACATTCCTCCTGACTCCTCTTCCTCACAATCCTCTTCCAGCGTTGCCGCAGGTCCAGCAAGCGATGCTGATAAGGCTGTTTCTGGCGGTGATGGTGACCACAACTCTTCCTCTTCAAGCTCATCTATGGCCTGATCCAGCACTCTTCGCAGGGCACGCTCCAGGAAGAAAACAAATGGTATGATGTCACTGATGGTGCCCTGGGTGCGACTGACCAGGTTTGTCACCTCCTCAAAAGGATGCATAAGCCTACAGGCATTGCGCATGAGCGTCCAGTAACGTGGCAAAAAAATCCCCAGCTCCGCAGAGGCTGTCCTAGCACCCCGGTCATGCAAATACTCGTTAATGGCCTTTTCTTGTTGGAGCAGGCGGTCGAACATTAGGAGTGTTGAATTCCAACGTGTCGGGCTGTCTAAAATCAAGCGCTTCGCTGGCATGTTGTTTCGCCGCTGGATATCTGTAAATTGCGCTATGGCCGTGTAGGAACGCCTGAAATGGGCACACACCTTCCTGGCCTGCTTCAGGACGTCGTGTAAGCCTGGGTGCTTATGCACAAAGCGTTGTACAATCAGATTACACACATGTACCATGCACGGCACATGTGTCAACTTGCCCAAATTAAATGCCGCCAACAAATTTCTTCCGTTGTCACAAACCACTTTGCCGATCTCCAGTTGGTGCGGAGTCAGCCACTGATCCACCTGCGTGTTCAGGGCGGACAGGAGTGCTGGTCCGGTGTGACTCTCTGCTTTCAGGGAAGTCAACCCCAAGACGGCGTGACACTGCCGTATCCGGGATGTGGAATAGTACCTGTGGAACTGGGGGGGTGCCGTTGATGTGGAGCAAGACATAGCAGCAGCAGAAGAGGACTCAGCCGAGGAGGTTATGGAAGAGGATGGAGTAGGAGCAGTAGAGGAGGTGGCAGCAGGCCTGCCTGCAAGTCGTGGCGGTGTCACCAACTCCTCTGCAGAGCCACGTATTTCATGCTTGGCAGCCGTCACCAGGTTTACCCAATGGCAGTGTAGGTGATATACCTGCCCTGACCATGCTTTGCAGACCAGGTATCAGTGGTCAGATGGACCCTTGCCCCAACACTGTGTGCCAGAGATGCCATTACTTCCTTTTGCACAATCGAGTACAGGTTGGGGATTGCCTTTTGTGCAACGAAATTTTGGACGGGTACCTTCCACTGCGGTGTCCCAATAGCTACAAATTTTTTGAACGCCTCAGACTCCACCAGCTTGTATGGTAAAAGCTGGCGGGCTAAGAGTTCAGACAAGCCAGCTGTCAGTTGCCGGGCAAGGGGGTGACTTTGTGACATTGGCTTATTACGCTCAAACATGTCCTTGACAGACACCTGACTGTGGGCAGATGAGCAGGGACTGCTCAGGGCGAGACACAGAGTGGCGGATGGTTGAGAGGGGGCAAGCAGGGCAGCAGTGGTTGACGTGGCTGAAGATGCTGGACCAGGAGGAGGATGGCGGCTTTGACTTTGTGTGCTGCTTGTACTGATGTGTTGATCCCATAGGCGTTTGTGATGTGACATCATGTGCCTTCGCAAAGAAGTTGTACCTAGGTGGGTGTTGGACTTCCCACGACTCAGTTTCTTTTCGCACAGGTTGCAAATGGCATCACTGTTGTCACAGGCAGACACACGAAAAAATTGCCACACTGCTGAGCTCTGCAATGACGGCATTCTGGTGGTGGCAACAGCATGCGTTGACTGGCGTGCTGTCTGGCTGACCCCGGGTGCCGATGCATGCTGTCTGACTGTGCCACTAGTTACTTTCGACAACCTCCCTCTGCTTCCAACTCGTCTCCTCCTCCTCTCTGTCTCCCCATCTGAACTTTCCTCCTGTTCTTCTTCTCTTATAGTGGGCACCCACGTGACATCCACGGACGCATCGTCATCATCAACCGCTTCACTTGTATCTGACAACTCAACAAAGGAAGCAGCATCGGGTACAACATCATCATCATCATCAGACCGTACGTCCATGTGTGTAATGCTGCCTGACTGGGACATATCCCTGTTATCTACATCCTCTGGCACTAATGTTTGTGCATCACTCATTTCTTCCAACGGATGTGTAAATAACTCTGCTGATGGATCAAGTGAAGTGGCTGTGGTGCTAGTGTTGGTGGTGGTGGCAGGCGGGCGAGTGGTAACTGGAGAGGTGCCCAAAGCTAAGCTGGAGGAGGATGGTGCATCTAGTTTCCGAGCAGAAGCTGTAGAAGATTGGGTGTCCTGTGTTAGCCAGTCAACCATGTCCTCAGAACTGTTCAAGTTCAGGGTATTTGCCTCTGAAAACTGGGCATTATTCTAGGGCCAAAGGGAATCACAACACCACGACCACGAGGGCCCCTGCGGGGTGGCCTGCCTCTGCCTGTCATTTTTTTTATGATTAGTGGTACTATGCGTGCAAGCTACTGTGACACCAGATATGAGTGTCACTGTGCACTGGCAAAAGTTGGCAGACTAGATGCAATAGGCTTCACACACACGCCTGTAGGCAGGCAACTGATATTCAATCGATTACAGTCAAAAAAGGGTTCTTTTATTTCACTGCACACTGCGGTTGCACTAGATATGAGTGTCACTGTGCACTGGCAAAAGTTGGCAGACTAGATGCAATAGACCTCACACACACGCCTGTAGGCAGGCAACTGATATTCAATCGATTACAGTAAAAAAAGGGTTCTTTTATTTCACTGCACACTACGGTTGCACTAGATATGAGTGTCATTGTGCACTGGCAAAAGTTGGCAGATTAGATGCAATAGGCTTCACACACACGCCTGTAGACAGGCAACTGATATTCAATCGATTACAGTCAAAAAAGGGTTCTTTTATTTCACTGCACACTGCGGTTGCACTAGATATGAGTGTCACTGTGCACTGGCAAAAGTTGGCAGACTAGATGCAATAGACCTCACACACACGCCTGTAGGCAGGCAACTGATATTCAATCGATTACAGTAAAAAAAGGGTTCTTTTATTTCACTGCACACTACGGTTGCACTAGATATGAGTGTCATTGTGCACTGGCAAAAGTTGGCAGATTAGATGCAATAGACCTCACAAACACGCCTGTAGGCAGGCAACTGATATTCAATCGATTACAGTAAAAAAAGGGTTATTTTATTTCACTGCACACTACGGATGCACTAGATATGAGTGTCACTGTGCACTGGCAAAAGTTGGCAGACTAGATGCAATAGGCCTCACACACACGCCTGTAGGCAGGCAACATATTTAATCGATTACAGTCAAAAAAGGGTTCTTTTATTTCACTGCACCCTACGGTTGCATTCGATATGAGTGTCACTGTGCACTGGCAAAAGTTGGCAGACTAGATGCAATAGGCCTCACACACACGCCTGTAGGCAGGCAACTGATATTCAATCGATTACAGTAAAAAAAGGGTTCTTTTATTTCACTGCACACTATGGTTGCACTAGATATGAGTGTCACTGTGCACTGGCAAATGTTGGCAGACTAGATGCAATAGGCCTCACAAACACGCCTGTAGGCAGGCAACTGATATTCAATCGATTACAGTAAAAAAAGGGTTATTTTATTTCACTGCACACTACGGATGCACTAGATATGAGTGTCACTGTGCACTGGCAAAAGTTGGCAGACTAGATGCAATAGGCCTCACACACACGCCTGTAGGCAGGCAACTGATATTCAATCGATTACAGTAAAAAAAGGGTTCTTTTATTTCACTGCACACTATGGTTGCACTAGATATGAGTGTCACTGTGCACTGGCAAATGTTGGCAGACTAGATGCAATAGGCCTCACACACATGCCTGTAGGCAGGAAACTGATATTTAATCGATTACAGTCAAAAAAGGGTTCTTTTATTTCACTGCACACTACGGTTGCACTAGATATGAGTGTCACTGTGCACTGGCAAAAGTTGGTAGACTAGATGCAATAGGCCTCACACACACGCCTGTAGGCAGGCAACTGATATTCATTCGATTACAGTAAAAAAAGGGTTCTTTTATTTCACTGCACACTACGGTTGCACTAGATATGAGTGTCACTGTGCACTGGCAAAAGTTGGCAGACTAGATGCAATAGGCCTCACACACACGCCTGTAGGCAGGCAACTGATATTCAATCGATTACAGTCAAAAAAGGGTTCTTTTATGTCACTGTACACTACGGTTGCACTAGATATGAGTGTAACTGTGCACTGGCAAAAGTTGGCAGACTAGATTCAATAGGCTTCACACACACGCCTGTATGCGGGCAACTGATATTCAATCGAGTACGGTCAAAAAAGTGTTGTTTTATGTCACTGTACACTACGGTTGCACTAGATATGAGTGTCACTGTGCACTGGCAAAAGTTGGCAGATTAGATGCAATAGGCCTCAAACACACGCCTGTAGGCAGACAACTGATATTCAATCGATTACAGTAAAAAAAGGGTTCTTTTATTTCACTGCACACTACGGATGCACTAGATATGAGTGTCACTGTGCACTGGCAAAAGTTGGCAGACTAGATGCAATAGGCCTCACACACACGCCTGTAGGCAGGCAACTGATATTCAATCGATTACAGTAAAAAAAGGGTTATTTTATTTCACTGCACACTACGGTTGCACTAGATATGAGTGTCACTGTGCACTGGCAAAAGTTGGCAGACTAGATGCAATAGGCCTCACACACACGCCTGTAGGCAGGCGACTGATATTCAATCGATTACAGTAAAAAAAGGGTTCTTTTATTTCACTGCACACTACGGTTGCACTAGATATGAGTGTCACTGTGCACTGGCAAGAGTTGGCAGACTAGATGCAATAGGCCTCACACACACGCCTGTAGGCAGGCAACTGATATTCAATCAATTACAGTAAAAAAAGGGTTCTTTTATTTCACTGCACACTACGGTTGCACTAGATATGAGTGTCACTGTGCACTAGCAAAAGTTGGCAGACTAGATGCAATAGGCTTGACACACACACCTGTATGCAGGCAACTGATATTCAATCGATTACAGTCAAAAAAGTGTTGTTTTATGTCACTGTACACTACGGTTGCACTAGATATGAGTGTCACTGTGCACTGGCAAAAGTTGGCAGAGTAGATGTAATAGGCCTCACACACACGCTAGCAGGCATATGCAATTAGATTAGACAGAAAAAGGAGTACTTCAGGTGTGTAGTGAAAGCTAAATGCACAGCCTGGCTATCTATTTCCCTATTAAATCAGCAGCAGGTAGAATAATATGTCCTCTCTCAATGAATGTATCTTCAGAATGATTCTAAAATGGAGGCTGTCATTCAGATGGAAGGCTCTGGAAGGGAGTGTATGCTGCTGATTGGCTGGAATGTGTCTGCTGACTGTAAGGTGCAGGGTCAAAGTTTCCTCAATGATAAAGAATAGGGGGCGGAGCGAAAGCGCATGTGTTTAACGTTCGTTGCGAACGCGAACATGCGAAAATCGCGGCAAATAGTTCTCCGGCGAACTGTTCGGGACATCACTAGTTATAATATAAATACATAAATATTTAACCAGGATCAACTATACAAACAAATGTACACGTATTGAGCAAGGGTCACTTATAATTAGCATAACAATATAAAAATGTACAGTCAGGGTCTCCTATTATTGTAAGGGTCTCCTATTATTGTAATATAAATATATAAATATATAAATATTATTATCAAAATAATATAAATGTGCAAATAACATATGATGATTTAAACATATTTTCAGCCATGGTTTGCTCTATTCATATAGATAAACGCAACCAGGATCCCCTGTTATTATTCAGATAAGTAAATATAGAGCATATCACTTATAATCATATCATTAGATAAATACATTTTAAGCTGGGAATAAATATAATCATATAAATAGCCATTCAGGCAAAATACCTATTATCAAGTAAATAACCTACCTCCATGAATAAATATACTATTGAGGAACTACTTTCTACCAATATTTTCTTACATAAAAACATTTTAGTGAAAAAATATTATATAAACTTACTAATGCTGCCTCTGATATACTGGTGCATTAATGCCCACTCTCTACACTCAGCAGAATGATGCAGGAAATGCATGGGATGAAGGAGTGAGGGAACAGTGGGCACACTACACTCTAGTTCTGGCTGTGAACTGCAGTATATACTTTTTAAGCCTTTCTTTTAATTTTTAGCTAATAAAGGGGTTCGCTTTACAAGGAAGCACCCCTAGGCAGCTGTCTAGTTGGCCTAATGGGTAATCTGGCCATGACTCTTGTGCCCTTACAAGTAAAAGTTACCAAATAATTGTAATACCGCCATAACTCAAAACAATATATATATGGGGAATAATCACATATAGCCCCCATGCTTGGCAAGAATGATTATTGGCCATGCAGTATATTATATGGATCAGACTTTGCACCTCATGATCTGAACTGCTGTCAGAAATTATACAAGCCAATATGTTAATCAATTAAGTTTGGTTGATTATAGTTAGGCCCATAGTGAGCAATGAAGCACTCTGTAACTCATACCCCGCTTTCTTGCATTACAAATGTGCATTAGCCAAGAAAGACAATTAATTGTACATAAAAATGTGAGGTAAATGGTAAAGTAATTAATAAAGCGCAAGCTCATCTTTTAATACAATCTTTTATTACATATGTGTTGCATGTAATAAAAGAAAACACATAAACATTATTTGACCTAACTGTATTTGCCACACACCACAGTAATTACAATAGAAGCCAAGACATGAATATAATTTAAGTTTTTTTTAAATAGTAAATTTAAAAAAAACACCTTGCCTCAAAGTATTGTAATGAGAAATGTGAGGTGAGATTTCCAACCTACATCTTAACACCTCAGCAGAGCATTCAGTAACACATTTGCTTTATACCTTTCCTATGATATACTATATATTTCTTCTACATATCATGTCACTAAAATGGCAATTTATTATAGTTGTACTAATTTATATGAATTGTATTAATATCAGTAGCCCAAACTTTTCTTAAAGCAAGACACAAATTTGAAACATTTTAAACTATGGTGAAAGCACAAGTTTATAAAATGTTGTAATAGGAATTTCCACATATAATATCTGGGTAAAAAAACAAAAGGCGAGACAGGCCATCTGAGTTTAGAGTGGATTCTCTTATTCTTTTACCAATTTTATTACATTTAAATGCAGTTATATGTAAAATATGATGAACACTAAACTAACAATTATGCGATAAAGTCTTTTCTATTTTGTCATTTTACAATTCATGAAATAATGTCACAAGTCCTTTTTCAGAAGATGAGATTTTACTAATGTTACAAAGTTAAAGGTAAAGAAAAGTAATTTGCCCAGGCAATGTACATTCAAGGGTACTGAAGGAGCTTAGATGGGTACTTGCTGCACAATTAGCTGCACGTTTAATTTAATCATTAGTGGTAATAATAATTCCAGATGGAAAAACTGTTAATTTAGTACAGCTACACAAAAACGGTAGTAAGGGTAGTAAGGAAACACTTACCTAACAACTCCTGGTACAATAACAGATTCCAGCAAAGCTTCTCCCGAGACCAAAATATAATTTTAGTCACAGGTAGCCAGGTGGCTTCTGCTAGTCCTAGCAATCTCACTGATGGGGCTGAAAGTAAACTAAACAGGAAGCATAGGGATTAATGTCAAATGTCTGGGGTCCATAGTATGGGTCCGTTATATCTGTGTGTTAATGAAAATATAGTGGGTCTTTAATTTAACAGCAGCCAGGCGCATGTATGGAAAAGCTGCTCACGCTCTAACACAGAAGGGCATCATGGTGGGGGTGTCTATGTCCCCACTGAAGCACTTGAAGAGCTGGGCACATGAGTGACATAGTCAAACATGCCCTCCTTCCTAGACACCCTTTTGTGACCCCAACAGCAAGCTCTAAGGGAAATTAAATTACTCATGATTAAAATATCCCTAAGGTGCAGAAAGAGCACTATGGGATGTTCCGTCTTTCAAAAGTCAGGTACAGCTGTGCCTGCCTAGAGGCACAGACACCATTGAGGGCCATTTGGGGTTCCATAGCTTCAAGCTCAAATCTTTATCTGTATAGTTAACTCTGTCTGCAGTCTTACCCAAGACTCCAGGTACTGGGAAGAAGTGGAAAGAATGCCGTTTTCCCAATGTCACCATTATTTCCCAAGAAGCTTGCCGTGCCCCCAACATAGATATACCAGTTTGTGTAGGGGAGCAGAAAAAGTATGAAAACCCATCTGCAGGAAAATTGAATAGTGTAAGAGTGTAAGCTCTCATGGATGGTGTCCACAGGAAGCAAATTCATAAAACCAATAAGGAGGTGGCTGAAAAAAAGGTAGGTGCAAGACCACATACCTCTGCCTCCAAACCCTATAGATTAAGGGTCACTTCAGTTATCTGAGGGCAAATAACAAACATGAGTTTTTGCTTCTGAATTGTGAGAGGAGTCCCACTAAAGCCCCTGCTAAGTGGATGGTCAGTATCCCTGAGGTGCTGAGCTTTGAAGATATTGACTCCAGTACCACTCTCCAGTGAAAACACCTGGGCTTTGTCAGAATGCCAGGCCGAGTCACTGCTGGAGTGGGGAAACAGGCTTGGCCCAAAATATAGGATGCTGTAGATGATGCTGTCAGGGAGGATGTAGCACTAGGAAAGGTGGATATGGAACAGGAGGATAAAGTAGACTATCCAATTAATTTCATAGAGGAGCCTTTCATTGTCTAAACAACCTAGTTTTCCACTGATCCACAGATTAGTAACATTCAAGTTGTATGAGCAGCAGTGAAAAAATCAGAGGATGCCAATACAAGGAAGCCATGTCAGCCACTGATACAATGTAAAGTAGTAATTGTACTGCCTGTATAACAGTGTAAATTTGCTGTCCCCTCAAAATAACTCAACACACAGCCATTAATGTCTAAACCTTTGGCAACAAAAGTGAGTACACCCAAATTGGGCCCAAAGTGTCAATATTTTGTGTGGCCACCATTATTTTCCAGCACTGCCTTAACCCTCATGGGCATGGAGTTCACTAGAGCTTCACAGGTTATTATTATTATTATCTTTTATTTGTATTGCGCCAACATATTCCGTAGCTCTGTACAGGGGATAAGAACAGGGGAAATACAAGTTTAACAAATTCAAAAGTTGAATGCCACTGGAGTCCTCTTAACAGGTTGCCACTGGAGTCTTTAGTGTTGTCACATGAAAAGATATAATAAAATATTTACAAAAATGGGAGGGATGTACTCACTTTTGTCAGATACGATATATATGTATATGTATATAGACACATACCCACATATTTGTATATATATTTAATATATGTACTGCGTTGAGGTGGAGGGGGTTTGGGAAGTGCAAAAAAACAACATTAGTGCCCTCCCCCTCCTGGGGGGGAGGAGGGAGGCAAACATTTTTTTGGAATCTTTCTTAGAATAACAACAGAGAAGTACAGCATACCTGAAAAGGAGATTTTGTCTATGAATATCTATTTGTCTATCTATATTCGATCTCTATCTATATTGTCTATCTATATTCTATCTCAGTAGATGAATATTTATTCTGTCTGTGTATAGATCGATAGATAGATACATAGGTAGAGTCATTAAATAATAATATAGACATACAGTATAATTCAGAAAACAAATTTAAAGTTAAGAATTAAAACAATAAAAAAAGTCTTGAATTTAATATTTATTATATGTAGTTTGGGGCAGCTTTATTAATGTCTATAGAAAAATCTCTGGTAATTTGTCTGAATTGCCAAGTGTCTGCCACTTTTTTTGACAAGACAAAATAATAAAGAGACAGATATGCTCTTTTCAATGATAAGTGTAATTTCTTCAACGAGTGTTTTGTCAAAATGGCTTATCAATGTTCATTTAAGGCCATGCTTTCTCTTCTTTCTGTGGTCATAGGTCTGTCCAAAAGAAACTAATGTCACAGCTGCACAGAAATACAGAGCAGTCTAATTTTGTCCGCCTGTGTTTCCAAAGATCATCCAGCAAATATCTGCTTAAAAAAACTACAACTTAGTCATGCTAGACCCAATTAAGGTAATATCAGTTTAAAGAAAAAAGGCACTTGTTATATAATAAGTATATAATTAGCTAATAACATTAGCTGAGAGACTCACATATCCTTAAAAATCAGGCATTACACCACATGTTTACATTGAAAATTACATGCTTTAGAAAATAAAAGAAAATCCACAGGGTTAAACTTCTTTAAAAAAAATTAAATAGTTTTCTGTCCAAAGCTAGAATAACAATTTTTCAAACATCAGCAGTATTTTGTAATTTTACAATCTAAGCAGACATCTTATACACACAATCATTCAAAAACATGTGACTACAGGTTTATCAATGCATGCAAGACATACACCAAGACATCACCCTACTTCACATCCTACATGACATTGCTTCTTGTTGATGGAGAAACATGGGTGTAGCTGATTGTTGCAAAACAGGAGTTTGATATATCTTCTTAAAAAGGGCAAACACAGGAGGAATTTGAGGAAATGGATAGAACATGACACAAGCAGTTTAGTTTCAACATATACATCTATCAGTTTTCTGCTAAACCATCTAATATGAATTCTGTACTAATATAACTAAGCTTCTATGCTTTTAATTAAAAAGAAAATCAAGGCATTTTGAATAGTTCAAATGGGATTCCATCAACTCCTGCAGCCTTTTTATGAGCAAGGTACACATAGTACCATTAAAGGGAATAAGAGTTTATAAAATACTTTAGGCTGTATGCACGAAGATGGGACATATTAGAGACAGTGAAACTAGCGCAAAAGGATACAATAATTACTGAAAATGCCTAATCTATTTGCTCAAATAACTGTATTGTTGTTCTTGCTTAGTTGTGCAGTCATGTACAACTCTTCTTGAACCTATAGACTGCAGCAAGCCAGGTACATTTGTCAGTCACTGCCTGTTTGAGCTGCATCAAGTTCTTGGATCACAGAAAAATAAAATCTGTCACTGCCTCCACTTCATCCCCATCTATTTGCCAAGAACTGAGATTGCAGTTTGCCATGATCTTCATCTTTTTAATGTTTTTCAACAGGCCAGCTTTTGCACTCTTCTTTTACCCTCATCAATAGGTTCTTTTGGTCCTCCTCACTTTCAGCCATCAGAGAAGTATTATCTGCGTACCTGAGCTTGTTAAATTATTTCTTCCAGCAATATTGATTCCATCTTTGGATTCATCCAGTCCAGCCTTACACATGATAAACTCTACACATAGGTTGAATAAATAAGGTGACAATATACAAAATTGTCTCACTACTTTCTCTTGCTCTCTTGCTTTCTATATTATCCATCAGACATTGGCAATTTGATCTCTTGTGCCTCTTCCTCTGCGGAACCCAATTCGTACATCTGGTAGTTCTCAGTCTATATATTGTTAGAGTCAATCTTGTAGGATCTTAAGCATTGCCTTGCAGGCATTTAAAATTAGTACAACTGTTTGATACTTAGAGTACTCTTTGGTACTGCCTTTTTTGGGATTGGGATATAGACTGACCCTTTCCAGTCTATTGGCCACTGTTGAGTTTTCCACATTTGTTGGCATAAGGCAAGCAATACTTTAACAGCATCATCTTGTAGAATTTTGAATAATTCAATTGGCATTTCATCAACTCCTGCAGCCTTGTTATCAGCAAGCCATCCTAGAGCCCATCTCACTTCACTCTCCAAGATGTCTGGCTCCAGCTCATTGGGCTAACTATTGAGGCCATCACTGCTATTAATATCCTTCCTGTATATATCTTCAGTGTATTTCTGCCACCTCTTCTTTATTTGATATTCTTCTGTTAAGTCCCTACCATTTGTTCTTATATCACACCTACTTTGGCATAAAGGTGACTTTGAGATGCCCAATTTTCTTGAAGAGATCTCTTGACTTACCCATTCTGTTATCTTCTATTTCTTTACATCACTCATTGTAAAATGTCTCCTTGTCTCTTCTTGCTATCCTCTGGAACTCTGCATTCAGTTGGACAAATATTTTCCCATCTTTCCCTTTCTTTCTTTTCTGGGCTGCTGTCTAAGCCTCATCAGATAGCCAGTTTGCCTTCTTAGTTACCTTTCTTTTGAGGATATACTTTGTTGCGGTTTACTGGATAATGTTGCAAACTTCGATCCAAAGTTCTTCAGGCCTTCTGTCTTCCATGTTTAGTCCCTTAAATGTATTCTTTACTTCCACTGCATATTCACAAGGGATATTATTTATTTAATATCTACTTGGTCTGATGATTTTCCTTTTTTTCTTCAGTTTAATTCTGAACTTTGCAATAAGAAGCTCATGGTCTGAGCCGCAGTTAGCTCCAGGTCTTGTTTTTGCTGACTGTTTAGAGCTTCTCCATCTTTGGTTGCAAAGTACATAGTCAATCTGATTTCTATATTGTCCATCTGGCAATGGTTATGTACAGAGTAATCTCGGAGGCTGTTGGAAGAGGGTATTTGCTATGACCAGAAAATTATCTTGACAAAATTCACCTAATCCCATTTTCTACTTTTATTCCAAACTTGCCAGTTATTCCAGATACTTTTTGGTTCCATACTTTTGCATTCCAATCTCCTATGATGATAGTAACATATTTTGTTGGTGTTATATCTATGACGTGTTGAATATCTTTGTAGAGCTGGACAACTTCAGCCTCTTCAGCATCCATGATTGAAACATAGACTTGGATCACTTTTATATAAAATGACTTGACATGCATTCAAATTGAAATAATTCTGTCATATATTGGGTTCTATCCGAGCACTGCTTTGGCCACCCTTTGATTGATAATGAGGGCTTCTCCATATCTTCTGTTGGAATCTTGACCACAGTAAAAGATCTGATGGTTGTCTGATGTGAAATGCCCCATTGCAGTACATTTGAATTCACTAATTCCCAGGATATCAATGTTTAACCTTGTCATCTCAAGTTTGACCATGTCTAGTTTGCCTTGGCTCATAGTTCTATCATTCCAAGTTCTTTCCAGCGGGAGACTTTCCTTTCCTCTCCAGACACATTATCAGCTGAGTCTCCTTTTGGCATTGGCACAACCATTTCATTAGCTCTGGTGCTACTTGTACCCTCCGTTCTTCCTCAGTAATGTGGTAGGCCCTTTCTCACCTGAGTGGCTCATCTTCTGGTGCCATATCGTTATATCTTTGGTTGTGCTTGTCCATAAAGTTATCTTAGCAGAGTTACTGTAATGGGTTGCAGGTTCCTTCTCCACTGGACCATGATTTGTCTGACCTCTATGCCATGACCTGCCCATCTTTTGGGACCCCTTAACCATGACGAGGTAGCGATCCAGAAGGGGAACTTTATTTTCTGTACGCTTAAAAATCTTAAAAATATCATGTCTCTTTTAGAAATATATATAATACTAGCGAGTTGCCCGCCAAAAAATGACAGCAATAAAATTATAAGGCAGGTAATGCTGTTTGCCACAGGGAGTAAGTGTTTTGGTGGTCTAAGATCCTTTGGCGCTCATTGCGAGCCTCGCGCTGAGCGCCTTTGGCGTTCATTGCGTGGCTCGCAAAGAGCGCCTTAGGTGCTTATTGCGAGCCTCTGGGTTGGTGTATTTTTGGTTATCAGAGGCGCTTTTGCGCTTATTGTAAGGTCCACACTGATCTCCTTTTGGCACTTAGTGCAAGGCTCTCCCCTGGTGTACTTTGTGTCCTATGAGCACCGTTGCTACTCCTTGTGAGGCGCGGGGTGAAGGTTTTTGTGTTTTTTTACGATACTGTGGTGTTTTATTTTTTTTGTTTTCTGTATATTTTTTTATGCTAATTAATTAATTAATAAAATCATAAATTAATATACTTTACCTATTTGTAATTAATATATGCAGCAAGGAATGTGCTAAAGAGCTAACAATCTGTTTTGATGTTCCTGCAGCATCCAATGTAGATTTGCAGTGTTGTTGAGCTGAGGTGTGTCAGCAATGTGTGCACTGTGTAGTGTAAATAGGCTGTGTTCGCGAGGGGAAACCGTTTGTGTAGCTGGGTACTTCCACATCTGTAAGTTAATGTTGTAAAATGGAGGCTCATGTGTATAGTATGTGGTACACAGATGTGGATGATTTAGCGTCCTTGCTAATGGTGTATGTTGTACCTTTTAAAGGTCGTGTAGCCTCCTTTTGTTTTTTGTCGGCGGCCATTTGTTCTCTCGCTTAGGGGATTTTTGAGTGTCCAAACTTTTTAATTTGGACTGAAATCGAGGTGTAACCTAACTTTCAGATGTCCTGGGTGTCCTCCCTTGCTGTGGGTAAGGTTTATATTTTATTTTTGTGTTTATTTTGTGTTTTTTTTATTGTTTTCCGCTGTGCGCGGGTTGTCCATTAAGGTCATATTTTTGCAAGTCCGTAATTGATATTTTTCCCGCTCGTAATTTTTTGTGTAAGTCCGCAATTTTTTCTTTTCTAAGTCTAGCAGCTTGTATTTTTTTGTGTAAGTCTGTATTTAGTCATTGCATGTTTTGTGTTTTTTTTCAAACTCCAGCTTCTGTGGGCATTTGTAACCGCTTGTGAGTCGCCGTAGAGCCTCCACCTCCGCAAATGCGGCGGAACAACGCCAGGCACATGGGACTTAGAAAATACACAACGGCAATGACAGTAACACTTACACCAACAACGTATTTGCGGCCTGCAATGAGTCTTTGGCTCATTGCAGTCGAAGTGGGAGCCTCCACCTACGCAAATGTGGCCCCTCGCTTCGCAAGCCTGCAAGCGTTAGCAACGACATGCATTGCTGAGAACTATATATGTGATTGTATAAATATGTCTCTTCTAAAGATTGAATAATGTCAAGTAAGGCAAATGGGCTATTACTGATCACAAAAATATATGATATTTTGTTTCTCAATATTGTTTTTTTGAAGGATTTCAAAAGCTCCCTGTTCTCTTAATCCCATGCGTTTCCTGCTGAGTGTACAGGAAGGGCAGAAACATCAAAACAGATGCAGCTTATTTATTTTTTTTTCACTAAAATTCTTTTTGTAAGGGAATAATGGTAGAAAGTAGTTCCTCAATTGTATAAATTTAAGTTATTAACTGTATTATAAGTATTCTGTCTGAATGGCTATTTATATGATTTTAGGTATTCCTGGCCTAATATTTCTTTATCTATTTATATTACAATAATATTACAATATTACAATAATAGGAGACTCTAACTGAATATTTTCATATTGTTTTGCTAATTATAGGTCACCCGTGCTGAGCATGTGTACATTTGTTTAATTATTTTTGATCCTGGTTAAATATTTATGTATTTGTATTATAAATGTTGGTGAACCTAGCTGAATATGCATACATTTGTGAAGCTGGTTTAACATATAGCCCTGGCTAAATATATTTTTAGAATATAGAAATGGGGGGCGCTGGAGGAATTATGATTATAGATTGCCCTGATTAAATATGTATGTGATTACAGGTGAACCTACCTGAATATGTATACATGAATATAATAATTAACAATTGAGGTTTAATATTTATATTATAATGGTCCCTGGCTTATGTCCCGTATATGTCTTTAGGAGACCCTGGCTAAATATGTGTTCATATATAGTATTAGAGGGGACCTAAAAATGTAAATATGTACATATTTATTTGATTGCACAGGACCATGGCTGAATATCTGTAAACGTATTTCAATTTAGAATATTATGTATATATTTGTATTATAATTATAGCGGGCCCTATATGAGGTCTAGTTGTATGACTTTTTTCCTAATTACTTATTCTCTTAATAAATTTAGATAGCATGTTGGTGATTAACACCCAGCCATAAAGTATTTAGACTATAGAAAAATAAAAAAAGCTTTATTTAATATCCCCAAAAAAACGCTGCAATTAAAACCCAGGGTGAAATACGCCAGAAATTGTTGGGAATATAGGTAATCAAAATAGTGTAACAGTCAGATGGTATTTTCACCCTGGGTTTTAATTGCTGCATTTTTTTGTGGATATTAAATAAAGCTTTTTTTTTTTTTTTTGGTCTTAGACTAAATTTTGGTACAAAATCTGTTTCCATTGTGCAGTGGCCCTTAAATTCTCATAAATACTCAGTTTTTATATGTGATGCAAGTGATCATGATATGTGTTTGTGTAACATATGCTCACTCCCATAGAAAAATATAATGAATATGACCCACTATCAAATGCATTTAATATCCAGGTAATAGCTTGGTGTGTGTGTATGATTAGCTAGGTTGTTAAAAATTATGTTATTCGAAAACGTCTGTGATTTGCTCACACAGCAAGAGAGCGATATACACGCACAGAAAAGGGAAAATGGGTGCATGCATACCTTGTGTACACACTCGCAGGGGCTCCTCCATTTTACTGCCCAGGAACTCCAAAAAGGTAAATTCAGCACTGCCAGGACATAGCTACATTTATTAATCTTCCAGTAATGCAACATAATTCTGTAAATTGCAGTGGAAGGTAAAGCTGGCCCTTGAAGTAATATCAATGAGTTTCATAGTATGGTCTGAACCCCTGCTACTTGATATCTGGCACGCTTGATCATTGTTTATTATATATGGCAATACTTCTACTAGCCTATCAGCCATAATGTACATCTAAATAAACCATACATATATGTTTTGGGTGAATTTAATTTTTTTTTAGATAAAAATACATTAGGTGGTTGATTGTCAGTACGTTGTTTGAACTGACTGCATTCTGATGGAAGGCTTTTCTAATTAAATATTTCAATATTCAACATTTACAATTGGCATTGCATATGAATTATATTAATATTATATTATGCAACTTGTCTTTGCAAATAAGGAAAATTGTCTATCCAATAGTGTATACTTTTATTATAGTGTTTTCTTTCATTTTCATTTTTTACGTTCGTTTTTATTTTTCTTGATATTTTGCTATATTTATTTGGGAAAGTGACAATCTGTTCCAGAAGGTTTAGCATTATTATTTTATGGATTATGTGCCGTGAATAGTCAACTTATTCTCTTCAAACATGACTAATAAGAAATGATAAATACTGCAAAAATGGTGGGAACTTTATTTTACAAAATGTGATTTGCTCTAATTTCACATGTAATCATGTTACTGTATATTTGACACATTGTGTAACACTGTCAGGTGCTATTCTATTTCCAGTTGTGATGAGTTTTACCCGATTCAATGACTGACTGGAAACTAAATGCATAAAATGAGATGTTTCCTATTGTTAATACCTGTTACTGTCACCCAATACTGTCACTCATGTGACCCTTGTCATAAGAAATTGTAGTTGCAAAACATTTTGTTTAAGGGACTTTAGTGGTAATACTTTATGTCCAGGCTGCACTACATATAAGTATCCAATCAGCTTGTAGTTAGGTTATACTTATTAGATGTCTTATATTCTCTATATTATAAAATACTATTGGTAAAGGGGCACTGTGCAATTAAAATACATATGTTTAAAGACTTTGAGTCTGACTAAGAGTATTATTAAGCAACAACAAGCTCTACAGCTACTTATTAAACATTTTGATGCCTCTTCACACTGAATGGAAGATGTGTGTATGTAGGGTGGGGTGTTTATATTTATAGTTCTGTAGAGCTGTTCTTTGCATTGAATTATGCAAGGTGTCTGCTTCTGGGTCTCTGGGGGAGACAGGGTGTAATATTATTTAATAAAGACTCTGGACTTCTTCCTATTACTTTTTCTCATACCCATCCCTCCAACTACAAACACACAAACTGATCATCCAGCTCTCAGTATGTGATGTAACAAACACAAAATGGATTCCTGTATTCCTGTACTTCAAATATTTTGATTTCTCCAAAACTGTTTGCATGTTGTCAGTTTGGTACATACATAGACAAACATGTGTTTTTTTTATGTTGTACGGCAGTAGTCCTTTAGACTTCACCCCAGACTGATGGTCTTAGAAACTGCCCAAGTTCCTTTGGTGAGAACTTTCTCTTAGATGATGTGGCATCTCTCTATTTCCTTTGTTGTTAAAAAGTGGAGTGATCGCCTGAATATAAAAAGTCTGCTTTTACTAGCATAACATATGTGTTTTGTTCTAACCATTTACACATAGTTTTTTGTTCTACCATTTATACTTACAGTGTGTGTGGTAAAAAAAATACCGCAGTTCTCCAATTTTCCATAAAACATTTCTATAAAACTAGAAAAAAGATTAAATGAGAAAAATATAGTTAACAAAGTGTTCTGCAATAAATAAAAATTGCAAAGGTTTGCAAAGAAATTCAATATTAAGACATAGTTATATATATTTGGCAATCATGTCAGTTCCTTTCTTGCATAAATTGAAAATGCCTTCTGTAGACTGCCAATCCTACTTTATTCAGCAAGCTCAGCATTAGATTTCATTAGCAAATTATCCCCACAGCTCTGCAGTAATACTGATCATTATCCATTTAATAATAATTTAATAATATGGCCTTATGAAAAAAGAAAAAAAATTAAAAGATCAGAAAATATTTTTATAAATATTTGATATATTGTAACTATATATGTAGCATATAGTTAAAGTTAAATGTCTAAAAGAACCTAAAACTGCGACAGTTATCTATCAAGCATTAATAAGAGCTGGCTTTAAACAATACTAGAGCAGTATTTTTTGTATTCAAAAAGTGCTCCAATGGATAAAATATACTGGAAGTGCTGCTTTGCATCCATGGGTGTATGAATTGGGGGGACGAGGTGGACAAATCACCCTGATATTTTTCAATGTGTGTGTTTATATGTAGAGAAGCAGTTGTGTGGTATTTTTATATTATATGCAGTATCCCGGCCAGATTTTCTTTGGCTCCTACACCCATGTTTGCATCAAAGTCAGGACCTCTCAGAGATAATAAATGTTGAATTATTTAACCACTGTATGGTTCATTTTTTTAAGTAAAAATAAGCTATGATAATATTTAACATGTAATTTTAATTATATAACAAACACTAATCTCCATGTACATTTGAAGGACCACTGTATGATGAAAATCACACTTAGCTTTCACCAGTAGTTGACTAATAGTATAATTATGCAGGAAAATTGTCATAAATAAAGGTTGTAATTAGAAAAAAAGAATTCCTCTGTTTGTCACTGGAGTTATCCATTCCATTTTAATGAAGTTTGCATGTCTGAGAGGGCCATTTACATTTATGCAGAAACAGGGTTTGCTGCTTAACTTGCAGCATTCTACCTCTGGACATATGCAGTGGAAGGGGAGGTATCAAATAGTAAAAACTCTAATGATACAACCTATTCCTGCTTTCTCTATGTTCTCTTTTTCCCCAGCCCTCATTTCACTGACAGATAAGACTAATACACACACTCATGCTCTGAGATAGCAAGAAGTGCTGAAGGCAGACAAGACGGAACTTATACGCACAAAATAAAAAATGTCTCTAAAAATGTTGCTGTTACATGACTACTGCTGTTGTTAATTTGTCATATACTTCACAAATGTTTGAAGTTTTTCATAAATTGGACCTTTTATGCAACAGAAGGTGTCATATTCATATAATTAGTTTTATAAGAAAGAGTGAAGTTAGAGAAGCTTAATGTCCTTAAATCCAAGACATACATATTGTACTGATAAAGGGGCACACAAATATTAACCACATTCACAAATTACTTTAATTCACTGGATCACCTGGCCCATTGAGGTATTTTAGCACCCAACATAATGAACAGATATTCTCTGTTCTCAGGATTAGATAGTATTTGACAAGATACATTTTTTAAATAACTTATCATATCTAGTAATGTTTTTTTGAATACCTTGGATGATATTCAATAGGTTTTTTTCAAAATTTTTGGGACTTCTGGACATGTTCACCAAATATGTCTGACGGTCCCTGAAGTATATTTAGTGTATTATTGATGCTTAAATACAGCACTAACATTGTTGAATATATCATTGCAATGAAGTGTCAGCCAAAGTGCAGCAATAGAACTGAATGAGATAGCCTCTTTGTGTATGCACATATATGTCTGCAAACAAGCATTTTTTAATAACTTCAAGCAAGTGAAATATGGTTTTAAAAAGTGTTTTAATTGCATGATAGAACATTTTATTGTTATAATTCTGTTCTAAAGTGCTCTAATATAAATCCTCATTAGACAGCTCTTTATATATTGATGTTTTTGCTTATTCTATGGAGAAAAAAACACATCAGCCCCTTTAAGTTAGTAACAGTTCTCAAAGCATAGGATAAATGAAACTTTAGGGTGTGTCAACAAATGTTTTTGCTTGGATGTGCTGTTTCTGTAGGTATATACTAGTTCCAAAAGTGTTGGGTTTATTTTTTCAGATGTCAGTGTTCCTTTTAAAGGGTATTTTAAGAATTTGATTCTGACCCTTTGGTCAGGTTTTGGACTACCTGCTTTTGTTTTTCCTGCTTTCATTTGGAATATTTCAAATTCTACTCACCACAATTACCCCAGAATGCAATTAAATTCAACTAGGTCAGCTAAACCTCTTCATCACAACTTTTTTTATAAACTCTTCTTTATAAGAGGTCAAGTAAGCCTCAACTAACTAGGGGCCTCATTTAAAGCCTAAGTAGCGACAAGGGGCGGCCGCAAGATACTTAGCTATTCAATTTGCGACCTTCCGAGCGGCTTACGAGCCTCGACTTATGATTCCTTGCAATTAGCTCAATCGCAGCTTATATCCGCCAAAGCCTTTGATATTGCACGGCTGCGAGAGTGGCGGCCGCCCGAATCCCAATTTGCTATTCAAATGCTACGATCAAGCCTGTAAATCGTTAAAATCGAGCCGCAGCTTACTTACACCAAAGAGGTCCCGGAACCCTCTTACTTACAAAATGTAGCACTAATTAAGAAAATAAAAAATACATCCTGTACTTTTATTAGAAGTGAATGTGATTTTAGGTCTTAGAATTAATAGCACAACATTCCCCTACTCTCAAATCGGCAAATAAAAAAAGAGTTTCATGTTCAATTCTCATCAAAAAGTCCCACGGGCTTCAACTGCAAAGCCCGTAGGGCTTTTGAATCCAACCTCCGGGCTTTGCGGTTGAAGCCCATCGGACTTCATGACAGAAATTTAACATGAAATGAAGTAGTTATTTATGACGATTTGAGAGATTGTGAATGTTGTACTGTTAAATCCAAGACCTAACATCACTTTCTCTTTTAATAAAAGTACAGGATGGCTTTTTTATTTGCTTAGGAAGTGCTACTATTTGAAAGTAAGACCTTTGTGGTCCTACGGGCTTGAATGACCTCCAAGCTCGTAGCTTGTTATTCAAGCCCATCGAACATTAAATGTGAAATCAAGTATTGTATTGTGGTGATGTGCCAGCTTAAGAATGTTGTGCCTTTAATCCTCATGTCACCCTTTGTGTTCCCCATCATTTACAGTGCTTTACAGTGCTGTCTTGAATTTATATTTGCATTTACATTTCTTCAAGATTGTGGCCTTGAAAACACGAGTTCCAGCCTTGCAGCCATGATACTGTTCAAACACGGAAGTGTTTACTGACAATAGCAAGGTTTGCAATTGGCCTTAAAGAGGACCTCCATGCGGCGCCACCCGATTGAATAGCAGCGTGGACGTAGCTATACGTGGGGCTGTAACCCGTTCGCAAAGAATCTCAGACTTGCAGACGTTTTACGGCCCCGATTAGAATGAGTCCCCAGGTCTTAGTTTGTCAATCTCCGGTTCATTCAAACACAGAGTGAAGAGCAACGCTGAAACAGTACACTGGAGCGAGGGACATCTTTCAACATTACCGAAATTCATTGTAATTCCCATACATGAAATGCTCAGCAAGTATCAAATCATTTGTATCAAATTATTTTACATTGTTTTTGTTTTTAAGATAAATACCAAACTATAGTTTATCGTCTTTTATTCTTTTTTTTTAAGTGAAAGACCTTTTACCATTGTCATCGAGTTTTTCAAATCTTTACAAAAGAAAATCAGTTACCAAGCAGGGCCGACACTTTGACCAACTGCAATCTCCTTGGCCTATGCTGTTGAACTTATTTATTCTTCATAAAAAAGAATGTTCAATGGATCCAAACAATGAGTATGTTGTTCCAGTAGTTAATGAACTGGTACAATGTTAACTGTGAAAAACTAAAAAACCAAAGAACCCTATTAAATTACCCAAATTGTAGTTACTGTAGCCGTAATGTAGCCGCAAAAGTTACTGCTATTAAATCTGCCTCTTTTAGCTACTTGCGATTTGCGGGTTACAGACTGAAAATCCCTAGGGGCTATCAAAATCGTAACTCCGACCCAGCTAAGCCTTTTATCTGTCAAGCCGGCAATCACTAAAATTGCAACTCGCCATTAAATTGCTACAATTCCCCAAAGCAGCATTTGCTTTCTCACCCGTAAATGGCAAATGTAGCCAAAAATCCTACGAGTACTGGAGAGAACTCGCAATGGGGTTAAACACCGGTTCGTAACACTATAAAAGCAAATAAAAAATCTATACTGCACTTTAAAATACAGGGAAAGCAATGTAAGACATTAAAATTAATTGTGCAACAGTCTCAAGCTCGCAAAATTATGTTTTTTACATTTATTTCGGTGTTATATCAATCCAGAGAATCAAGGAGTAAATATATATCAGGCCACCAACATGGACTAGTACAGTTTCTTCATTTATTTTTATTGATTTCTACATTGCTGGATTGCAAGTACGATTGCATAACGGATTTCTAAACACTAATTGATTGTAGTTTAAACTCCATGTTGTACTGACGTCATGATGACGGTCTCATTTACTATTAGCTCTGTCTAAATTGTAACTTACGAGCTTGCTTAATCGATCATGATCATGCCTTCAATTGCTACGCCTGGGCCCATGGTTTACAGTTTTACAGCCTTATTAAATTGCTATTCAGCCAATTGAATAGGGCTCTATATAAGCACATAGCATATTTTTTTAATAGAAGTTTTTAGTTAGTGAACTTCTATCCAAAAGCACGGTCTTCACTAACTAAAAACTTCTGTAAAAAAATGTGCTATGTCATTATTTAGAGCCCTATTCAATTGGCTAAATAGCAATTTAATAAGGCTGTTAGACTTTAGCCCTGTAATTGTGGGCTTGAGTTAATTGAATACAGCCGCAATTGTAACACATTTCTAACCCGCAGACATGCGGCCTGTATGAAGGTAATTACAGGCTTGGAATTGAATGGAGGCCAAAGTGGAGTAGAATGTGACGTAATTAATGGCTAAGTAAGAGGAATTATAGTGCAAGCTGTTGGGATCTCATAATCTGTAAACAATACTACACACAGATGAGAAACATAAAATAGTTTATTCCAGAGCCTACTCTGCTATCCTGTAAACAACCACCTAACCTGAAACAGGTGATAGTTCTGCCTTCACCATTGCAACAACAGGGGTATCTTTCCATAGCCACAAAAGAGATGTGCTACCTGCGCACATATATATCATAGAAATGTCGATGTTAGTTGCCACTGGCACAATGCTAGTATCCAGATAGAAATGTTGTGGTGTTTTGGGGTTTGGGGTGTTTACTTTTATTTTAGTAAAGGGTATTGTGTTATTCGTATTGTAACTTAGAGCAGTATTTTGCTTGACTAATTTGACAAAATCCTGTCAAAGAAATCTGAAACTTTAATAGTTTTTTTTATAACACAACTACTGAAGAATATAGCAAGAGAAGACACAATTTAACTATATATACAGTATCAACTTTTTCCAATGTAAAAATGGCATTACCATTTTCAAACCATACTTTTATAAATGATATTTTATTTGGTCTGCTATATTCCTTTTTAGATACTTCTACATGATTAAATTTGTTCCTAGGGTACTCCTATTGAAATTGTCTTCATTACTTTTTTTTATTTATTTTGTTTTACATTAGAGAAAGAAGGTACAATGAGCCCAAACTACAATACACCACAAAAATATTACTAATTCTCCTATCATCTTTTTCTTATTTAGTAAATTGTTATAATTAAACTAATCAATTGCCCATCAAAAATTATGGCATAATATTTGCATGCCTCGCAATCTGTTGTTTGCAGCACAATGCGAGGAGACGAGCAAAGCCGGGCAATGCGAACCTCGCTATGCAGCGTTTCTCTCTGTCTCCTTCCCTACTTCTGTGTTCTCTCCCTCCCTCTTCTCTCCTTTGGCACCCATTGCGGGCCTCCCTTCACAAATGACGGGATAATATTGGATTTTTTTCTCCCCCCCTCCCGTCTGTCTCTCCCTTCCCCTCCCCTATGTCTCATTTCCCCTGCCTCCGTCCCCTGAGTCTCTTCCCCCTTTCCCTCCCCTGTGTCTCTTTCTCTCCCTCCCCTGTCTTCCCCCCTCTCCCTCCCCTGTGTCTCTTCCCCCTCCCTCCCCTGTGTATCTTCCCCCCTCTCCTTCCCCTGTGTATCCTTGCCACCGTCTCCCCTGCTCTCCCACCCCTGTGTCTCTTCCCCCTCCCTCCTCCGTGTCTCTTCCCCCCTCTCCCACCCCTGTGTCTCTTCCCCCTCTCCCTCCCATGTATCTCTTTTCCCCCTTTCCCTCCCCTGTGTCTTTCCCCCCATCTCCCTCACCTGTGTCTCTCCCACCCTCCCTTTGGCCCCCATTGCGGGCCTCAACATGCGCTACACGCATGTGCAACCTGCAAACTTTGCGAGTGTTACACACAAACTGGCAATACGACAACTATATTACTGATTACAATTTCAATATAAACCACTTTCAAGAACAAATTAAATGTGATAAGAAAAAAGAGTAAGGAAAATGAAATAAAGAAAATATACAAAAGAGAAAAGGTCCCTAGCTATTTTGTCGACCTGACTGCACTGTATCTTGGCCATAGTTTTATTCATAAGCTTCGGTTAATATAACCATTTTCAGGTGAAAATTAAATATCTCCATATAAGGACTGAGAGACTCTGTGGATAACTAGATTTATTGTAATATCGTTCTTTCTAAGACCTTAACATTCCCCCATTATATTATTTCACATACTTCTTGAAGCTTTTAAAATGATTATGCATCTCTTAGATGACTGGTAGGTAATGTTAAGGTTTCACATTATCCTTAATAGCTTACATATTCCTGCAGTGTATTTGTCCATGGATAAGATCTGAATAGCAAAATTAAGAGGTTCTTACAAATTCTGGAATTATCTTAAAGTAAATTTAAAAAGTTAAGTAAAGTAAATTATGGTAAACGTGCTTTTCGAGCAGATTGATCATTTTCTAAAATGCTATATTTTAATTTCCTAATTAGAAAAATAATTGTGAATACTAGAAATCCACTGGAAATAATGTGAACATGAATTAAATGCATTATTGACACTGAAGTTCCTTGGCTAGAACACAATGTACTTTTATATTTCTTCCTTAGATTGGGAGCCAGAAAGCTTTTTTATATCCTGCTGTAAAAATGTGTATTATTTTCCAATCTGATGGATATTTTAAAAAGTCAGTAGTGTCAATTGTGGTGGTCCTCCTTGTCAAGCATATTTGCTTTTCATATTTTTTCATACCAGCTCTTTTCTCTTTTTACTATAGCATGGAGCTCAGTGGAACCCAACACTGGCAGAGCACATGCATGCCATGATCATGTGAGATCTCCAGCATTTCCACTTCTAAACAGAAAACACATCCCCTTTCTCATTGCAGCTAACCTGCTTGTGAAAGGATATCTACTTTCTATCAGTCTTCATCTCAAAAAGGATTGTACGCTATAATAAGCTAACCACTAGGTGAACATAATATACTACATACTAGAGCCATTCTCTTCACAATTACTCTCTATCAGATGCATTCATTCTCCTACTAAATTAAATAAATGAAAATCTCTTTCTAATTTATTCAATTTATCTATCTTTTACTTCTTTGCTGACCCATGCTAATCTGTATCTGTTATTCTTGATATTATCTTTTATTCTCAATAATAAGAGAGGCTTATCATTACCCAGTTTGCTATGTTGCTATAGGACAGTTAGGATTGCCAAATCAGTTCTGTATGGTTCTTGGGCCCCTCTTTGGTCTAATATTGAGAATGAACAATTAAACAATTGTGATATACAAATTATTTTATGGGTCCCTACAATGTTATTAAAATTGGAGACATTACGAACCCATTCATGAAACAACATGTTATACGTTGCAACAACTAAAGTACTAAACTTACACTAAACCTCTCCTGGATAACCCAATATTGACCCCCTGACTAGACAAACAAGTTTATTAATGGGGGCATTCTCCAAAAGTTCTATTATTTAATCCGTTCTGATAACCTACACATATGGGAGAAATTAAAACCAATATATACTATACATTACTCTGAATGATTCAATTTATTTTCAATTACAACATTTTGTGTTCCTTCCTCAGATGAGGGTTGTGGGCTCACTTCAGTCGAGATTTTTTTTTTTTACTTTATCCTTATAGATCAGGTACTATTTATCAAGCCTATGTTATCCTTAATGATCAACCTAATTGATCTTTCCCTAAGGAAGAGGATTTGAACACTGTATTTAAAAGTCTCTCTCACATCATTTGCTGTGCTACAATTCAAGAATGTAGTTTTAAACTTCTTCATAGGGCCTATTTAAAACCATCACAGTTATACAAAATTAGTATAGCAAGTACCCCTACTCCCTATTGATTTTGATGGTGTAGAGTTATAGGTGACTTTAACTACATGTGTTAGGCCAGTATGATCAATGGTTGAGGAAATATTTTCCAGTCTTGTTCAACATGTGCATCTGCTTTAACTACTATTCCTTAGGGGGCTAATATAATAATAAACCTTATTTTGCTAGTAACTATTGGAAATGTAGATCAATCCCAAAAAGGATCTGATACACAAAATAAATGATATTGATAATAATTAAAAATGAACAGCTTTACTTTCAGATAATGATCATAAGAACCTGAAAAGTTTGGGCACTCTGGCTACAATCTTGCTGTGGAAAAGCCCTTAGACACCTGATGGTACATACTGAGTAATCAACATTGAATTAAACGTAGCTAAGGATCCTCCGCTTGCTGGTTATGCCGAAGTCTATGTCTTTAACTGTAATTTCTATTTCTTCTTTCTTTTCTTCCTTCCTCCATGTCTCTATTTTTTATCTTGAAAATAAACTATGACATTATCTAATAAGAGGTTACAATTTCTGCAATACTAAAAGGATTCTGAGTACTTATTGGTATAATTCTTAGTTTCAAAGCTTTTTTGAATGGTGGGGGGGTGGGATCTGGGACTGGGACTAGTACTGCACTGCTGAGTTATTAAAGATTGAGGATCTTCCACATAGGAGATATAATTATAAAAGTTATGAATAAAGAGCAGATTCCATTTCTGAAAAGGTGAACGTTTATTGCATGTCTTGTATGATTGTAGTGCATATGATACATTTTAATTGCTAAATAAATATGATTGGATTGAAAGCTTTCAAGGCCATCTATCCCCTTCATCAAAGCAAGCAAATACCTGTGGCACTTCTAGACTCTGTAGGAAGCAAATGGTCTCACAATGTTAATTGAAGATTTCACTAACTAACGTGGTATAAAGTCTTTATCATAATTTAGTACATATCTTCAAAATGTATTTATGAATTTGATTTTCCAAACCTTTGTGTCTCTTTGTTTCCTAAAATTACCCATCAACATTGTGACTCTCATCATTGATACTATATCCATAAAAAGTATCATCTCCATTAAAATTGATTTCTGTTGTTCTATGGCTAACACAATAACACACTTTACCTATTTACATCTATTATGTGATCACTAGAATACATGTATAAATGTGCCTACTGGTCACTGAAGTCTGCCTTTCCACATTGGACTGAGCCCAATAATTCTAAAATTGTAAAGAGTGAATATGTGTAGTTACAAGCTTCAATCTAATTAATTATATGATATTTCAAAAGGGAATTGTTTAACTTGTAGATGGTACTTAAAAAATACAATAGTGAAATAATTGTTTTTGGTCATTTAGAATAAAGCTTCACTTTTAAGGTTATATTTGTTGAAATATAAATGAGTGTTTGTTAAAATGTTTGATTTTAAGGTGCCGATTTAGCTCTTGTCATGCAGGGGTAAGCTTTCTTGAGATGTTATAAAGATAATAACATATTGCTTCTTTAGTATAAATAAAATGTTGTATAGTGCATTGTAAAGTAATCAAGTTAGACATATGAGTTATGTTGAGAAATGTCCAGATAAGTTTAAAGAGAGGCAGAGGGATAAAATGGGTGGTTGTGGGGCTTTTAAGAGAAATCAAAGAAATCAAATCAGTCAGATGATTTTACATACAAAAAAGATCCATGTTACAATGCTTTTGTAATAGAGAATTCCAATAACTTTTGTTTCAGCCATGATTCAAATTAAATGAGGATGTGGTCAGTTCCACAGTTAACCCTTTAAAATTAAAGTTTAAACACTCTATATTTTCATATGTAAAGGACATATATTATGCATTATTTGCTATTATCAGGCATAGTATGTTGGGGTAGTGGTAATTGTGCTATATGAATGTAAATTTCATTGGTTTGAATCCCATGCCTTTTACTTTATCAGTTAACTAATTTATTCATTTATTTACATATTTATTAAATTAATTATTACGTGTGTGCGTGTACTGTTCTTATTAGGGGAAGGCACTGATACTCTGAAATAAAACATTTAGGACTAGAGTGACATACTACATGAGAGAAAAGAGAATACATTTGACATTTAAAAAAATATATCCAAAACTAGCGAATTGCCCGTCAAAAAATGACAGCAATAAAATTGTAAACCAGGCAATGCTGTTTGCCCCACAATGTGAGCGCCTTTGGTGCTCATTGCGTGGCTCCCAATGAGCGCCTACAATGAGCGCCTTTCTTCCTGCCTAATGTACTGGCCACTCATTGCAGGGTTCATTAACCTGCAAGTTTTGTGCTTGGGAATGCCATGTGTCTCTTTCCAGCATTTCCTCCCTGTCCCTTCCCTGTGTTTTTCTCCTCTGTGTGTCTGCTGAATCTTTCTGTTGGTTCTATTTTCAAAGTCCTGCGTGCCTGGCGTTGTGTAAATGTTAGTGTCTTTGTCGTCGTGTATTTTCTTAGTCCCATGTATTTTTTCGAGTGCGGAATGTGCTTAGCCTCTTTTTCATTCCGTTTTCAGATTATTTAACGTTTTTTGTCCGCCATTTTTTTTCTCGCTTATTCAATTTTTGAGTGAAGAAACACTGCAAATTGCACTTAAATTCGCTTGCAACCTCAGACATTGGCGTCCTGGCTCTCCCCTGTTCTGTGTGTGTTTTAATATTTTTTTTTGTTGCTTTCCAGATTTTTCGATTTCTGCGGTTCGGCCGTTACATTCATATTTTTCCGTGGTCGGATTTAGTCCTGCATGCCTGTCGTTGTTCATGTAAGTATTACATTGTGTGGCGTCATACATTTTCCAAGGTCTGCGCGCCTGGCATTGCAGAGCCTCGTTTTCATCCAGTTTCAGAATTTTTTTGTGTTTTTCGTAAGCCATTTTTCTCTTGCTTAGCCAATTTTCGAGTGACGAAACACAGGAAATTTGGCTTAAATTCACTTGCAACCTCACTCCCAGGCATCCTGGCTCTCCCCCTGTGCTGTGCGTGAATGTGGTTTAATTTCTTATTTTTTTATTTTTTGCTGTTTTTTGTGTTTTTTTATTTCCGCGGTTTGGCCATTACATTCATATTTTTCCGAGGTCGGATTTTGTTTGTGCAAGTGTTACTGTCTTTGGCATTGTGTATTTTCTAAGTCCTGCGTGCCTGGCGTTGTTCATGTAAGTGTTACTGTGTGTGGCATTGTGCATTTTCCAAGGTCTGCGCGCCTGGCATTGCAGAGCCTCGTTTTCATCCAGTTTCAGATTTTTTTTGTGTTTTTCGTACGCAAATTTTTTCTCTTGCTTAGCCGATTTTCAAGTGACTAAACATGGGAAATTCGGCTTAAATTGGCTTGCAACCTCACTCCCAGGCATCCTGGTTCTCCCCCTATGCTGTGTGTGAATGTGGTTTAATTTATTTGTTTATTTATTTTTTTACTGTCTTTTGTGTTTTTTGATTTCCGCGGTTCGGCGTTACATTCATATTTTTCCGAATTCAGATTTTTTTTTCCTAAGTCCCGAGTTCCTCAAGTGCTTACAGCCTAAGTAAGTCCTGCATTCCTCAACTGCTTGCAGCCTAGGTCCTGCATGTTTCCATGCCTCAACTGCTCGCCTCGCTTTGCCATAGTCCTCTGAGCTTGCAAGGCTTCTATGCCTCAACAGCTCGCTCACATTACAGTGTTATCTATATGTTCTAAACTGGGTCATGTTATCATAGGGTAGATATGGATAGGGGAACTCATGGGAAAAAAAGACACGAAACAAATAAAATTTTCTATATTTTTTACTTTATATTGACTTTGAAGAAACTGCAAACATAACAACACAGCTTATCCTCAATTCTGCCTTTTTTTTAGACAAACTGGTCCAGGGACATTTGTCTTTTTTTCTGTGGACATCCAGCAGATGCTGGTAGCAAGACATTGCCCCAATAACACTGCGTCTTACATTTCTGCTCCACAAAGTACACTAAATCATTCATAAGGTCATGAATGGAACCCAAAGTCTTTCTGAGTACCTTGGAAAGTTATTTTTATTCCTCTGTCAGAGTCACTGCTTTTCTCGGCTTCCCAATGCCCTGTTCTGCCAGTTGTTGGATATCCTCATTCATCAGGCTCTCACCTGAAGCTTGTACCAAGTCCTCAATGTCCTGGGCGTCTGCATCTCCCAGTCCAGTCGTATTCAGCGGGTCTACTATCGCTGCTATGATGGGATGTTCTGGTTGCACACCCAAACACAGCTCTGGCCATATCTTTCTCCACACTGCTTTAAGACATTGCAGTGTCAACTCCTTCCAGGACAAATCAATGTTCATTATGGCCTGCATGATGGTATAATTTTTTTCCAGAAATCCATCATGGATTCTTTGTCCTTGCTGTCTGTTTGGTCAATGAGCTGGCGGAATGTGCAGCAAATATAGTAGGCCTTGAAGGTTGCAATGGCCACTAATCCATTAGCTGGAGCACTTTGGCCTCAATCCCTTTACCAAATGTAAAAGGTTTAGGAATCTACCCTAGGGGGAAGGGCAAGTGTTATTTAAACAGTACAAAACATTTCCTCACGTCAAATATT
This sequence comes from Discoglossus pictus, assembly GCA_027410445.1. Classification (NCBI taxonomy): domain Eukaryota; kingdom Metazoa; phylum Chordata; class Amphibia; order Anura; family Alytidae; genus Discoglossus; species Discoglossus pictus. The sequence continues at coordinate 238,890,174 of CM050163.1, forward strand.
AATTTATCTCAATGTATAAAGAATTAACCTATTCACTCAGTGAATGTTAAGAAAGACAATAAAAAACAATAAAGAAGAACACTCTTATTCTAAGTCATTAAAAAAAAAATCTGCAATTTAAACTATTAAAAGAAAAAGAGAGAAAAGCAGAGAAAGGGAAGGAAAGCAAAGACAGAAAGGAGAGAGAGAGAAGTGAGAGGAGAGAGTAAAGGAGAGAGAGAAGGAGGGCAAAGACAGAAAAGGAGAGAGAAGGGAGAGTAGATACGAAAGGAAAGACAGAAAGAGAACAAACATAGGTAGGAGAGAGAGAAGGGACCTGCTACTTGCCCCTAAAACAAAATACAGCATGTGGGAGTGTGAGACATCTAGTGGGCAGCAGAAGAATTACCGTCTGGGAGTGAGAGACACCCAGTGGCCAATAGAGGAACTGCAGTGTGAAAACTCGGGAGATAAAGTACTCATTGCAGCCTAAGTGCTGCACCGCTGTCGTTGCCTCGCTTCAACTGCATGACCAACCTCGCAAACGTTACATACACTGACAACTATATATGTGATTAATTATACTGTATATATATATATATATATATATATATACATACACATGCCACCTAATTTCCCTGTACACAATACACTTGACCACTTTGAAGAGCATTGTTTAAAGTGGAAGGAGTCAACTGGAGGCATATTTACAGGTTTATACAGTAAGGAGAAGAAATTGAGGATAACTTATGTTATGTCTTCATTCCTTTCAAGGTGGCCTCTTTTGGACTTTGTTTAAAGACCTTGTAATGAGATATCTTAGAGCAATAAAACAGATTTTTAGTATGTGCATTTAACAAATCTTATTAAAATGTATTGGAAAGTCTAAACCAGTGTTTCCCAACCCTCTGCTCAGGCACCCATGGATAGGCCATCATTTAGACTTAACAATAATTTAGCAAACACTTAGCAATCATAATAATAACCAATGTTTAGATTCTAAAAAATAATTTTCATATCTATAGTATTATTCATAATTTTTTATAAAGTACAAATAGGTTGCATTGTTTTACACTTGAGTGAAAAATAGATTATAAAAGTAAAATGTAACATTGTTATACAAGTGCATATAGCTGATAGCCCTACTCTTGTCCGGTGGTTTATTTCATGGAAAAAAAGAGCTAATGTGAGACACATAAAAAATAAACGTATTGCAGTTATATTAATATGTATGATTATTAAAGGTATATGGAAGTTGTCCTGTTTTTAATGTTAAAATACCTAAGTGTTTGTTTGCATATCTAAATATCATTTTATTAACAAGTGCTTAAAAACTCTGTTTTTTCTTACTCAAATCTTGCAAAGATCTGCCCTGAAAGCTCACACATATGGTGTTTCTATTGTTACTAGAAATACTAGCTACTTACATACTGTTTCTCAACAGCATTGTTTGAAATGCTGCTAAAAGACAATCTGCAAGTTGCTAGTACCTCTCTTACCAATAGAAACATTGTATGCATGAGCTGTGGGGGTAGACCTTTGCAAGAACTGTTTGGAAGGTTTGAGTAAGTGAAAACAAGCTTTGTTAATAAAATGAGATTTAGATATTCAAACAAACACTTAGGTAACATTTCACATATCTTTAAATCCTTGTGTGAAGTGGCCAAATTGTTGCTTAAACTGGCGGTCTACCAAGTAAAGAAATTTAAACTCCCATTAGAATATGCTGTGGATGCCAACTATTTTTTATTTGTTGCTGTTTTGAAAATGTGCCATTGTTTGAATGACGACAGCTTTCTCATAAATATACAAAAATATTTGACTATGACTTCCCTTTGTATCAAAAAATACTAAGGATTGGTTGATCAGAAAGATGCTCTGAAGTTTTCTCTCCACCCCATTTACTTTGTAATGTTCCATGGTTACATCAGGTTTAACAACATTGGTATATAAATACAAACAGACATAGAGTTTACAATAGGCTTTATTTTAAACTCAGGGTAAATCTGTGACTGTCCTTACTTTTGGATTGTGGCCTGACCCAACCTTGCTACTACTGTCTAAGCACTGCAGTTTTGTTTCTTGTTTAGAAATGCTATATATTCGATGGGCTAGGCATGGAGACAACTAAGGTATGGAAGAACATCACATTTTAAAGTTAGCTACTAATAGCCCACACATATTCAAACTGCTACTAACCCTGGGTTACTGACAGTACTTAATATTAATATTGTCTCAGTTCCTAAGTCCATTGTAGGTCTCTCAATGAGCGTGAAAACATTCAGACTAATGCTGGTGTATGGTTCGTTAGGCTCTGTGAGATTCCAGTTGGATTCATTCCTTATACCAGCTAGCTGGAGAAGATCCCAACATATCAGGATCCAGAAAAATACAGGCCCCTAGCAGTAGGCCTAAATTACTTGGTAAATGATTATTAAAGAGCCAGGACAATACCATTTATTGAATCACACACAGTATCTGTACAGTGAGAAAACAATAAAACATCGCCATATCTCCACAGAAAACACAACAAATCATGACGCCCTATGTAGCTCCATGTAGGTCCCTTACCAAGAACCAGTTTATAAGGAACTTTCAGTCTGGGACATGTACATGTCGGTTCCCACAGCCCCTCGCTGAGCTCATACCTTGAAGTCAACAACTAATATGCATGCATGTTGCTTCTTTTAGATCCAATCAATTTACTGGCATCAATAGTCTCTTTCATAAGCAATGAGGATGAATAACACTACATAGCTAAAACTGTACCACCAGCAAAATATTGACTGGGATCTAAAGATGGAGAATTGGATCATGACATAAATAAATTACGTTAGTTCTCAACATCAAAATATCCTGATTTGTTTCTTGACATACCCTCCACAGAGCCACACAGTATTAGGCAGAAAAAAATTGTGAGGATCTAAAAATAATATAATTGCCATCTTGCTGGGAATACAACATGGATAAACCAAATTTTGCTTATTTCTCTGTGAGTGTGATAGTAGAGCACACAATTCCCACTTTGAAAGAAAAGTATATCCTGCATGGAAGTCACTTGATCTGGGAACTAAAAGTGTACAGATAAAGCCCACTAGTCCATCTCAAACGGTTACCGTCAATGCATACAAATTTGGGACGTTTGTAAAGGTGATGACAGAGATGGACTAGCTTTCAAGTACCTCAACAAAATGTTCCAAGGCTGGGTGAGGCCAAAATAAAGGAAGGTGTTTTTGCTGGCCAACAGATACGTGAACTTCTCAAATATGAACATTTCAAGCAGATGTTCATGAGAAAACAGTTTGGAAATCACTCAAACCTGTAGCTGAGATTTTTTTGGAAAGCAACAGAGCAGATAACTATAAAGAATTTGTGAGCAAACTTCTCTTCACCTAATAGAAATTAGGCTGCAACATGTCATAGAAAATCCACTTTCTACACTCTCATATGGACTTTTTCCTGATAATTGTGGTGCAGCTGCCGATGAACATGATGAATGTTTCCACCAGAACATTTTGGCGATGGAAAGCGGGTGTAAAGGAAAATGGAGTTAGCAAACTACTGCTGTTCTGTGGTCAGAGTTGCCCAGATTTACAAGTGCCAGGCAACGAAAAGTGTAATGTCTCATGTAATATGTGAATGTATTTTTTTTTCAGTCAAATATGTGATTTATCATTACTGAAAACTATTTTAAATGTATTTATTTTTAAATTATTGTTTTGTTTTTACAATCTTAGCATAATGCATCTAAAAAAAATATTAAGCACTTATTTTCATTTTTTTAAGTTATTTTTGTAATCACAGCAATGAAAAGAATAGGTAAAAATAAAATAATCAAAGAAACAAAAAATTTTGAAAAATGTTGGCCTGTACCAGGGGCTTAGGAAACGGGGGGAGGGGTCAAACCCCGTCCCCAGAATTGAGGCTACCCAATTATAGGGCACTTCCTGTGCCTTTGGCAGATCGACAGATCTTGCAAGATCAGGCGACTCACGTGATCTGTGAGACCTGACTGTCAGTAGCCAAAGGCACAAGAGTTTCAAGGCACAAGAGGTGAGGAGGAGAGGGAGGGGGAGGAGAGAGGGGGATATATATATATATATATATATATATATATATATTGTGACAAGGATGGACATACAGGATTGTTCCTCAGTAGTATTTCTGATACTAGTGTGACCTGGCAGGCCTTTGGCTACTGATTTCTCCAGTGATTCACATAAGCCACAGAGTTCCAATATGTTTTTATCTTTTCTTGTAATATTTTTTTTCCAAACAATATAGCTTATTGTCAGAATGAAACAAACATCTACGTAAACAAGCTTACTATTTTTCAGGAATCCCCTGTCTAGCCCTGAAACCGCTTCTCAGGCTTCAGGTAAAACAATAGTCTTTTTACACATAGGTGTGGGGTTCAGGCCTGTCCTTTCTCCAGATACCCCAACCTCAAGAAGTCCACACTCTCAGGCCTTTCTCTGGGGTTTAACATAGTACATACTTTTGTACCTATTTATCCTGTGTCACTTTAAGCAGCTTGCCTTTGTCCCAGCCTGGGTCTCCGCCTCTCTGGATTGCTCTCTCTCAGCTTTGAGGAATGCAGCAGTCCAAACAGCCTTCAATCACCGGCTTTTCTTGCTGTGACTTTGCAGCTCTTGTAAAAATCTTAATCTCACAGTGACTCAAAGTTCCACAGACTCTCATCAAACTGGCAGTCTCCACTCCTGCCTCAGCACTCCCTGTGTCAGGTCATCCATACCTGACTGTGAAGGCCTCATCTCTCCGTTCCAGATCTCAAAATGCTGCTCCATCTGGGCCAATTAAGACTATGCAGGCGTTTAACTCTGTAATTTCTGCATATAATTCCTCAAAGTGCTGTATCTTGCACCATCCTCTGAGGCATTATTTCACAATATATATATACTAGCGACTTGCCCGTCAAAAATGACGGCAATAAAAACTGAAGCCTGGCAATGCTGTTTGCCACACAATGTAAGCCTCTCCCACTCTACTTTACTGGCCTTGTGATGAGCGCCTTTGGCGCTCATCACAGGCCTTGCAATGAGCCCCTTTGGAGCTCATTGCGAGTCTCTCCCTCTGTCTACTTCCTCCCTCGTGTCTTATTTCCCCCCTCCTCTCCCTCCCTTGTGTCTCCTTCCACCTCGTCTACCTCCTTTGCATCTCCTGCCCCCCTGTGTTTTTACCTCCCTCTCCCTCCTGTGTCTCTAAACCCCTCCCCTGTGTCTCTTTCCCCCTTCTCCCTACCATGCATCTCTTCCCCCCCCTGTGTCTCCCCCAACCCTCCCCTGTGTCTGTTCCCCCCTGGCCTGTGTCTCTTTCCCCCTCCCCCTGTGTCTGTTACGGCCTTCCTCGTGTCTCCATTTCCCTCCCTTGTGTATCTTCCCCCCTGCACTCTCTCCCCTGTGTCTCTTCCCCCTCCTCTCACTCCCCTGTGTCTCTTCCCCCTCCTCCTCCCTGTCTCTTCCCCCTCACCCTCTGTGTCTCTCCCCCCCCCCTCTCTCAGTGTGTCTTGCCACTGTGTCTCTTCACCCCTTCCTCTGTTCCCCCCCCCTCTGTGCCTCTTTCCCCCTCTCTCTGTACCTCTTCCCCCCCTTCCCTCTGTGTCTCTTCCTCCCTCACCCGCTGTATCTCTCCCCCCTGTGTCTCTTCCCCCCTCTCCCTCTGTGCCTGTTCCCCCCTGGCCTGTGTCTCTTTCCCCCTTCCCCCTGTGTCTGTTCCCCTCTCCCCCCCCCCCATTTCCCTCCCATGTGTATCTTCCCCCTGTTCTCCCTCCCGTGTGTCTTTTCCACCTCCTCTACTTCCCCTGTGTCTCTTTCCCACCTATCCCTCTGTGTCTCTCCCCCCCTCCCTCTGTGTCTCTTCCCCACTCTCCCTCTGTGTCTCTTCCCCACTCTCCCTCTGTGCCTCTTCCCCACTCTCCCTCTGTGCCGTGCCTCTCCCCCCCCCTCTTCCCCACTCTCCTTCTGTGCCTCTCCCCCCCCCTTCCCCGCTCTCCCTCTGTGCCTCTACCCCCCCTCTTCCCCACTGGGCCGCGCTGCGCTCTGCACAATGCGCAGCAGTTTACTGTCCCTCTGTGCCTCTTCCCCAATGGGCCGCGCTGCGCGCATGCGCGGCTCGCGCCGCGCTCTGCGCAATGCGCAGCAGTTTGTAATTGTCTAACTGCGATTCGTCTGAAGCGTGACGACGAATCGCAGTTAGACAATTATAATATGTGATATATATATATATATCAATATATATACTAGCGACATGCCAGTCAAAAATGACGGCAATAAAATTTGAAGACTGGCAATGCTGTTTGCCACTAAATGCGAGTATATGGCCCTTCTGAGCACCTTTGGCGCTAATTTTGAGCCACTTCCCCGTCTACTTTACAGGCCCTGCGATGCCTTTTTTTCCAAGCCGCACCTTTCCTGCATCGCAATGATCCCCTTCGGTGCTCATTGCGACGCCCATGATGAGCACCTTCGGCGCTCATTGTGAGCCTCTCCCCATGTGTATATATATGTCTGTGTCGTTTAGCGGCCTACTGCCTGGGGTTAAGTGTTACTGCCTTGGGTTTTATTGTTAGTTGTTTGCATTAAGTCTTAGTGCTTAGTGCTCGTATTTAAGTACTCCGGCCTCGTTTTACGTCCTTCGGCCTCGTTTTCGTTGTGTTTACGTTTGTTTGACAGCCATTTTTTTTCCGCTTCAGCGATTTACAATTGTGAATAAAGCCAAAATATGCCTCAAATTAACGTGCAACCTCACTCACAGGCTCCCTGGCTCTCTCCCTGTGCTGTATGTAAGTGTGTAAGTGAATTCGAGGCATGTTTGTGTGTTTTTTCATGTTTTTCCTGTTCAGTGGTTCGGCCGTTAAAGTCGTATTTTTGAAAGCCCCGCAGTCCATCTATGTGCTTCAGGTCCTAAGTCATACGGCCCGTAATTTTTGCCAAGTCCCGCGTGTCTCAGGATGAGCGCCAACTAAGTCCCACGTGTCCACCCCTGCAATGAGCGCCTCTGGTGCTCATTGCAGCCTAAGTCCCGAGTGGCTCGCAGTGCAATGAGCACCAGAGGCGCTCATTGGGTGTGCGAGGGCAAACCGTTGCTTTAGTTGTGTAAATCTCCATTTGAGATTCATAGTGTTAGTGTTGTAAAATGGCGTTGGTTGTCTATGTGCTACGTGGGTGTGGACCATTTTCCATGCTGGCTAAGTGTGTATTTTAGTACCGTGTACGTCCCTGGCAAAAGTTGTACGTGTCTGGCGGTGTTTTGCGCATTTCGGGGTCGTGTAGCCTCATTTTAATTTTTTTTCATCCAACATTTTTTACCTTGCTTTAGCAATTTCAAATAGTGTAAATAAATGAAATTGTACTTTAATTAGCGTGCAACCTTATGTCCTGGCTGTCCGTGGGTCATAATTAAAATTTGTACGTCCTTGTCAGTGTTTTATGAGCTTTGTGGTCGTTAAGCCTCGTTTTAATTTTTTTTCGCCACTTTTTTTTTTTTTGCTAAGCCAATTTTGAAGTGACGAAACTGCTTAAAATCGACTTTAAGTCTTCACGTGCAACCTTCACCCCAAGAGGTCCTGGCTCTTCAACCGTGCTGTGTGTGATGTTTTTGTATATATTTTTTTTATATTTTCATTGCTTTTTGTGTTTTTTGCTGTACACATTTCGGCCGTTAAGTTCGTATTTTTGTGACCACTGCTCGTATTTTCTTTTGTGTAAGTCTGTATTTCCTCTTTACACGTTAGGGTTTTTTTTCTAATTCTCGTGGGTCATATTTATTTTTTTCTAAGTCCCGTGGCGTGGTGTGTTTTTTTTTGCAAAGTCGTGCTTTTCTGGGGTTTATTTGTCCAGGGAGTGAGGTGTCGTAGAGTCTCCACCTCCAGAACTGCGGATAACTAAGGATATTGAGCAGGAATGGAAATCAGTGAAAATCATGACAGAAAGTGCCCTTAGATATGTGTAACACAATAAAAACGTATAAAATACACATTTGCATATTTATTTATTTATGAATTTTGGGCTCCAAAAATATGGGTCGTCTTATACATGGGGTCGTCTTATAGACGGAAAATTATCATTTAAGCATTTCAACCTTTCCACACCAAGGTCAATAATAAATAAGCTGCAGGATGGGGTTAGTTGGCCATAAACTAGGGGAGTTGACCACAGGCAAAATAATCTAGGCAGAGTGTTATGTTATATACACAATGTGGTAGAAATGCAGTTATGTATGACCTGCCTCAGCAGTTATTTGTCCATCATAGAAATAGCTGAGTTTGGAAAGTTGCTTTTTTATTTTTTAAAGTAAACATCTACAAATTAAGCTTTTTAGAAGTAACTTTTAGCAAAATTTTAGCAAACTTTGTTACACTCTTCTACTTCATTATTTTTTCAGATGCAATAATTAAATATAAGGGAAATACAGTTTTTAAACTGCTGCATTCACATTCTGCTATGGAAACTAAGGGCACTATTTTACTTCCCTATATAACAATTTACACCATATTTAAGGCCAAAGTAAATCCCTCTAGCTATGTTAATCACCCATCCCAAAAACTTGAGAGAGAACTGCAATGACAAAGCCAAAAAGCATGGCACACATCTCCATTGATTTTGGTACTGCTAAAAGATTATGAGTTACTTCGTTGGACTTTTACACCCAAACCCAATGCTAATAAGATTTTACTGATCACCCGCAAACCAGAGGAGTGTCGTACCTACAAAAAACTGAAATAAATATTACATGTACTAAAGATTACTCACAAATGGTTTTAAAACCATTGCTAAGTGCCACAGCAGCAGTTAAAGAGACAGCATTGCACCAAAAAAACTATTTAAAATAATGATGACATTTCAACATTTTTTTGGCACATAAAAGTCCAACATCAACATATGTGTAATTAAAAATATATTACATTTATTATGTCTGTTTCATTATACAAATATCAAGGGTGACACACAACCTAGTACTTAAAGGGTTAATACACATCAGGAAATCATGTTGCCTAGGAACAAATGCTCTAATGCATTATATATATATATATATATATATATATATATATATATATATATACTGTATATATATATATATATATGTATATATATTTATATACAAAAAACAAACACATTTGTATACATTGACTTACAATACAAATACAGTTGTCACATCTATTAAAACAAGTATAAATAAAAACATAATATATTTATATATTTCACAAGTTGTGCAATATGGATTGATATCCTAATCCCTATACGTATGATTTTATTACAGCAGTTTCTACCAGTTATTCTTTTGCACTTGATGCCTTATATGAGATCTTTATTAATTTAATACTAAGTGATACAGCACAGCAGTTATCACTTATTTATTGATATATTTTTGTGTCACTTATATAGTAGTTTTCACTTCTAATTTAGTATTTTGTGATCTTGTTTTTAATCATTCTAATAAATTTATATATTATACATTTATTGAATTATTATTGATGTTATTATAATTGATATCATTTACACTTTATTCTGTTGCCGCTATAGACATATAAGTGTCTTTCTCTTAAGTTTTCTTCAAACTGGCTTTACACTGCATACGACTATAGTGGCTGGTACTTTTATATGATGATATATTTAAATGGGATGGATTCATTCTTACAATAACCACCTCCCAACTGTATACTGTCTTTCCTAATTTTTCCAATGTGTATATATTTAAATATAATGGTTCCTTGCCACAGTTACGATGCTTGTTCTCACTCATTATAATAATCATAACGTTCTCATTTTCAATTGGTTCCAAGAGCTGTTTCTCATGCTTAAAGCTTGGTTTGGGTACTCCCTACACTGAAATCTCTTGCGGACAAGGCTTTGAGTAATGGGTGTGGGCTGAGTGCCGTAATGTGGGGGTGCTGAAGCTTAACATGGGAGGAAAAGTTCCCATAGCCGATTTACAGCTATACCGTAATTTACACTGTCCATGGGAGCCTAAAATTGCAATATGTTTGCTAAGATGCTTCATAAAACCAACAATGATACATAAAAAGAAAATTCAGGTTACGGTTGCTATTTATAATATACGTTTGCAACTTTATAAATATTGCCATAGAGAAAGCAATATAAGTTTTTTCTAATAAGACATTTATGCCTCATGAATTCCAAAACAATTTCTTCACAGTCAGACAGAGTTAAGGATACATTGAAAAAGAAGTCTTTGCACATATATTGTACACATATTGCTTATCAAAGCAATTCATTAATTTTGTGTACCATATATGATCTGGAAGTTCATGTGCTTGAGCATTAAATGGGCAAGGTATTAACTTCAGAGTTTTTTTTAATCATTTACTTGATGTTGATTTTGTTTGTTTTTTGGGGACAGCAGGGCCGAAATCTCAGGACTTCCATAATCAGACTTTAATAGAGTACTTTGTCAAAACGTCCAATCAAGTACCACCACAGTATTTTTCTTTTGCTGAAGCCCATTGTTGTTACAATGTCTACTCTTATTATTTTTAGTCTTGCTCATGTCTGTTTGTGATGGTTTCTCTACATTTTCACACTTGCAATTCAGCATCTCAACAGATATAATATGGGTATTGTGAAGCTGATGATTTAATATTTAGAAAAATAAGCTGGACTAAAAAGTGATATCATTTTCTCAGTTGATTTTACCATCAGAACTGAGCATTAATTTCTGCAGAAGCTCAACCAATGTCACTGAGCCTCACATTATCCACTCAGCAAATTCACTCTACAACTGTTATTTTCCCATTTCTATTTACCTTTATTCTTTTGCCTGTAGAGCTTCACACGCCACCACCTCTCTTCAGTCTCTGGACTTAAATAGCATGCCCTCTCTCCTACCAGGTCCACCCCCACCCACCTGTGATTTGTGTTACTTTTCAATATGTGTTAATTTTCATAGCTGGTACACCCACAAACTTAGGGCCCTATGTAAATATCTGCAAAATAAATTATGAGTGCATAGCAGCACAGTAAATCCTACCTAGCTATATTAATTCCCCTACCCCCCCCCCCCCCTGCGACAAGTGAACTGCATGACAAAGCCAAAAAGCAAGGCAAAAATCTCCATTGACTTTTGCATTGACAATAAATTAAGAGCAACTCCCTTATACTTTGACACGCAAAGCCTATGCTAATAAGATTTTACAGATCACTGTAAAATCAGGGCACTGACGTTACTGCAAAAAGCAGGAGAAAGATTTACGTGTACCAAAGATCCACATTGCCTAGAAACAAATGCTCTTATGCATTGTCTATAAATATATCATATTTTACGACAAAATAAACACATCTTTATTTATTGAAGTTATAAATACAATTGTCACATCTTTTTAATAACAAAATATATTAATAAATAAAAAACAATTTCCTTGTATGTATTTCGAATGTTTCTAATGCCGATTTACAGCAGTGCCCTAACTTACAGCACTTGGAGGCCTTAATCACTAATTAATCATCTAATCTCTTTTCAATTACTTGCCAAGCCCTTGTTTCTTCCTTTTAATTACTTCATCTTTTGTGTTATTTATTTCTTTAGTGTGCAAATTTGCAAGTTTTCAATCTTATAAGGTGCTTTGCAAAAAGCACCATATGTGTTAGATTTTCAACTCAAAGACTGGCCCTTTACTTATTGTCTATGTTTAATATTGTATGTATTTTTTCTTTGTATTTAACCCATGTAAAGCGATATGGAATATGTTGACTCGTTACAAAAAATGGTGGTGGTAATAATAATAATAATGTGGTGAAGAGAAGGGTGAGAAATTATATGTAAAAAGCTATATAAGATACTGCATAAACAACACTTGGACGAGGTTTATCACATATACATTGCCTTGCAGTGCCTTGCATTATTTTGTTGCCTCACAACCTGCAATTAACATGGATTGTTTGAGGATTTGCATCATTTAAGTTACAGAACATGCCCACAACTTTGAAGATGTTTTATTTTTTATTTTTTTTATTGTGAAGCAAAAAAAAATAGGACAAAATAACAGAAAAAGTCAGTGTGCATAACTATTCATGCCCCTAAAGTCAATACATTGTAGAGCCACCTTATGCAGCAATCACAGCTCCAAGGCGCTTTGGATAAGTCTCTATGAGCTTGCCACTGGAATTTTTGCCCATTCCCCCTTGCAAAACTGCTCCAGCTCCTTCAAGTTGTATGGTTTGTGCTTATGAACAGCAATCTTTAAGTCTGATTCTCTATTGGATTGAGGTCTGGGCTTTGGCTAGGCTATTCCAACACATTTACATGTTTACCCTTAAACCACTCAAGTGTTGCTTTAGCAGTGTGTTTGGGGTCATTGTTTGAAGGTGAACCTCTGTCCTAGCCTCAAATCACGCACAGAGTGGTACAGGTTTTGCTCAAGAATATCCCTGTATTTAGCACCATCCATCTTTCCCCCCAACTCTGACCAGTTTCCCAGTTCCGGCTGCTGAAAAACATCCCCACAGCATGATGCTGCCACTACCATGTTTCCCTGGGATGGTGTTCATTGGGTGATGTGATGTGTTGGGTTTGCGCCAGAAATAGCGCTTTCTTTGATGGCCGAAAAGTTCAATTTTAGTCTCATCAGACCAGAGCACCTTCCTCCATACATTTTGAGAGTCTCCCACATGCCTTTTCGCAAACTTAAACCATGCCATTTTGTTTTTTGCTGAAAGTATTGGATTTCTTCTGGCCACTCTGCCATAAAGCCCAAGTCTATGGAGCGTACGGCTTATTGTCTTCCTATGTACAGATACTTCAGTCTCTGCTGTGGAACTCTGCAGCATCTCCTACCTTAGGTCTCTTTGCTGTCTCTCTGAGTAATGCCCTCCTTGTCCGGTCGTGAGTTTTGGTGGCCGGCTGTCTCTTGGCTGGTCTGCTGTTGTGCCATGTTCTTCCCATTTGGTTATGATAGATTTGATGGTACTCCTGGATATTTTTTTATAACCTAGCCCTGACTTGTACTTCTCAACAACATTGTCTCTTACTTCTTTGGAGAGTTCCTTGGTCTTCATGGCAGTGTTTGGTCAGTGGTGCCTCTTGCTTAGGTGTTGCAGTCACTGGGGCCTTTCAAAAAAGGTGTTTATATGTAATGACAGATCACGTGACACTTCGATTGCACACAGGAGGACATAATTTCACTAATTATGTGACTTCTGAAGGTAATTGGTTGCACCAGAGCTTTTTATGGGCTACATAACAAAGGGGGTGAATGCATACTCACATGCCAATTTTCTGTTTTCTATTTCTGAAAAATAGTTGTATGTATAAAATGTTCTCATTTCACTTCACCAACTTAGATTATGGTGTTCTGATCCATCACATGCAATTCAGATTAACAAAACATTGAACTTAGGGCTGTAATGTTAGAAAATAGGTAAAAAGCCAAGGGGGGTGGGGGGTAAAAACTTTTGCAAGGCACTGTATAGTTTTGGATCTTGCCGGAACGTTTGTGATGTCTGGAACGTTTGTGATATTGGTAACGCAGTTGTGACCTCGCGAAGCAAGGTCGCAACCACGAGCCTCGCGAAGCAAAGCGAGCCATCGGCGCAGTCACATTTGCGAGCCTCGCAAGGCGAAGCAGCTGAGCAGCACTTAGGCTGCAGTGAGCGCCATAGGCGCTCATTGCAGCCAGCCGCGCCATCACACATGCAATCCTTGCAAAGTGAGGCAAAGTAGTCATGAAGCACTTAGGCTGCAATGAGCGCTGAAGGCTGCATTGTGAGTGTCGCAATGGCAAGCCAAGCGCGTAACTCTAAAACCCTAAAAATTTAACAAATCTAATAACACACTCACACACAGCACAGGGGGAGAGCCAGGATGCGTGGGAGTGAGGTTGCAAGTGATTTTGAGCCACATTTGGGGGTTTTCTTCAATCCAAAATCGCTTAAGCAAGGGAAAAATGGCAGACGAAAAACTTAAAAAATTCTGAAACAGGATGAAAACGAGGCTGAGCAAAGCCAGGCCTGCAGGACTTTGAAAATACACTGAAAATAAAACAGTCTAACATGCAAACATTCAGCAGACACACAGAGGAGAAACACACAGGGAAGGGACAGGGGGGAGATGGTGGAAAGAGACACATGGCATTCCCAAGCACAAAACTTGCAGGTCAACGAAACCTGCAATGAGCTGCCTGTACACTAGGCAGGAGGAAAGGCTCACAATGAGCGCCAAAGGCCCTCGCAATGAGCGCCAAAGGCCCTCGCAATGAGCCACGAGATGAGCGCCAAAGGTGATCACTGCAAAGCAGGAAAGTTTAAGTACATGGGGGAGAGCCTCGCGATGAGCGCCAAAGGTGCTCAGAGGAGCAAAAGCCTCACATTGTGTGGCAAACAGCATTGCCAGCCTTACAATTTTAATCCCTTCATTTTTGACGGGCAAGTTCCTAGTAAACTATAATTTTCAAACATTATAGTGGCCCATCAAAAGATTTTGCAGTGGGCCCATTCCAGTTTTTATCATGTCACTAACTAGAGTCCTTTCAGAAAAGGAGTTTTTTTCCACATGCCTTCCTGCATTCTTTCTTTTATTTCATGATCTCAACCAAAATGGTGACAGCACTAAAGCAAGAGACTTGGGTAATCTTAACTTTTCTTGCTTTTTGGGGGGGAGTTGGACTCGCTGTAGCTATGCTAGCTTGTTTATTTGTTATGAAATATAAAAAAAAAATTGTCCACACTCAACAGTACCATTTTTTATAATTAGTTTGTGCATCATAGGTATCATTTTCCTGCATGTGTTTGTTTTCTCTTTATTTTTGTATTTATTTGTGAATTCATTTATTTGTACATGCATACAACTCACAAGCTGCTTTTATTTACTTTTTAATATCAATTATCTCTGAAAAGAACCTTTTTATATATTTCACTCCTAATTAATAATTAATCTTTCATGAGGGGAGGGTAGTTTTATTATTTTAATTTGTTATCACTCAATGAAGAAATCCAAATTCTCATAAATGGACAGTTTTTGACAATCCTGTAGATGCATTTAATAATTAATGGAATATTTCCTAAAATACCATTTTCCATTCATTTGCATGTCTTAATAATAATTGTAAGCTAGATAAAGAAGTCTTATAAAGTGAATTATCATATTATAATTCAGTAATAAAAGATAATAGCATCTCTTGGTTCCTAATATCACACAAATCAGAATATGACATTTATATATAGCTCTAAGGCAGTTACAATAATTAAAACATCCAAGTCTGATTGTGTTAGAAAAAAAGAAAATAGTTCAGTTTATTTAAGCTTTAGTACATGGTGAAAAATTAAGCGGTTGAGTGTTTTAACTATGTTGCATCACTGCATACATTCATTATCGGATGTAGGAGTCTGTGAGGGTTCTGTTATCAAGGCTCAATTGAGAAATTTTCTGTCCTGTCTGTAGGCTGTAAATTATGTCTACATATTTCTTGGAATCATTAACTGGATACCATTGAACTCACAATATTGCTTTAATGTTATCTTGTTATGAGCAAACTTTCTTTGCTAAGATGTCCCCAACAGAATGAAAGTTTAATCTCCATTTATTCCCCCAGATACCTAATTAGAACTACCATGGAAATTGTATTTTCTAAAGATACACTTGCAATTCAGTTGAGCATTTTTATACATAATACTGATTCCTTACATGCCGAGTTTGTATGCCATCCCATTGCAAAATGCAATTTTATTTCTTATGCTTTGATTTTCTATGATATCTCCCACTGAAATGTTATTCAGTTTACTCAGGAGATGAATCTTAAAACAAAGTGCACCTATAAAATTGTAATATTAATTCATTTTAATACTGTTAATGGCAGCCTCTTTTTCTAAGCTTCATTGAGGTACACTTATTAGAAGCATAACTTTCTAAAAGCACAACAAAATCAAGATTATACACATTTCCTAAAAAAGCAGAACTAGGAAATGGAAACTATAAAAATATAATGGAAAATGTAAAGATCAAATATATTTTTCAGTCTCCATTCTCTAATTTTCGATGCAAGGATAGGAGTCAAATATGTACATACAGGGCAATACATTTTTAGAAAGTATCAATTTGTGATCATATCAACAGAATCACAGGAGTAGTGAAAAATGTAATCCACAAGGTATTTATTTTTTTCTGTGTTAATACTACTCTATTAGCCCTATTAAATCCGAAGCCCATAGCAGCATTGGCCCACCCACAAAAGCTGCGGGCTTGAAATTCGGCTGCGTTACTGAGCTATTAAATTGAACCACGCTGCGAGTTATGGGCCGTGGACGCAAACCCGTAAACCATTATTGCGCATGTTGGATGTGCGGACGTGAACATGATCAATTAGTCAAACCCGTAGTTATGGGTTTAAACAGAGACAATGACAAATCATATCGTCATCATTACGTCCCTGAAAAATGGACCCGCATTCCAGAAATAATGCAATATTAACAAATCAGTAAATATGATATTCTAGTCCATGCAAATTCCATTATATGTATTAACACATTGATTGCTCGGATCAATGTAACATGGAAATTAAACATAAAAACATTTTTTTATATTGCAGATTTGCGAGCTTGAGAATGTTGGGCTATTAATTTTAATACCAAACATCACTTTCCTTTATTATAAGTACATTAGTGTGTGTACACTTACAGTGCTACGGATAGGACTTTAACCCCCTTGCAGGTCTTCTCTAGCACCTGTTGGCTTTTTGGCTCCATTTGCAGGTTACAGGCTTGAACACCAGTGGATTTGTAGCAATTTATTAGTGATTTTCGAACTGAACAGTTACGGGCTTGACAGATTAAAGGATTTGTGGCTGAGGAGTTCAGATTTCGACATCCCGTAGGTTTTTCTCGCAAGTCATTAGCTGGTTGCTTTACGGGCCAATTTAATAGCCGTAAGTCTTCGGGCTACGGTTTTACACATTGAGAGAATTTAATAGGGCTGTTGGATACTGTTATTAGTCTCCTATGAGTTACAGAAGTAGAATTTTAGTACCAGTTCAATAAGTTTAATATACCAAACATTTAATATACCAAACATTTTTTTCACTACTCCTGTGATTCCTGAGTGCAACTTCTAGGAGGATCTTTCACAGTTTCTGTTGATGTGATTATTACTTAATTTATGATCCTGAGGTAGTGGTATTGATTGTATGCTGTAAATTATTAGTATTGATGTCTACCTTAACAGATCTTCTAAAATTGTGAAACTCAATTTGTGAATCAAATACAGTCAAGAGTATAGCAAAAGTATACAATGTATGCTTTATGCTGATAAAATCATGATAAACACTTTAGAGAGTTACTCATGTTTTACATTCCCCATTAATCCTATAATACAACCCCCACTTCTCTACTCAGTTATAGAACCCAATGATGAGTTTATGGACCTTCGAATATATATATATATATATATATATATATATATATATATATATATATATATATATATATATATAGCCCAAAGTCTATTTTTCCAATAATACCCAACATATTTAAAGTTTTATCGCTGACATATATTTATGAAAACTCTAAAATATAGAGAATTCTAGGACCCAAGAATTACAGAGAAAGTGGGATAGATTTAAATGGTTTTAAGAACAATAAAATAGGATAACAGAATAAACAATCACTGATAGGCTATTCCAACACCCCAACAGAAAGTGTGTGTTGCCAAGGAAGCTATAGGAACTGTAAATTCATTTTTTTAACTGGTTAGGTTTATAGTATTGTTTAAACTTTGTGTTAAATAAATACAGGTGTAGCATGTTACATAATTGTGTCAATTTACCCTAACTCATTAGTAAAGTATATGACAAACACTAAAATCTTGTGCATAATAGTTTATTACATGATATCAAGTCAAATAGATGTACAATTTTGCATAATATGGCATATACATATAGTCATATAGTCCATTTTTGTCTCAGCTACTTTATGAAATATGTCACAAAACTGACTAAAATGTTATCCTTGGATATGGGCAACATTTGAAATGAGCATTATAAAGTTGATATTACAGGGTTATTGTTAATATGACTCAAAATTTAAAACAATCTTCCTCAAACTGTTTTCTGTTTTTCTATAGCTAACACATTACCACGGGTTGCCTAAGTGAAAAGTCAAGGATTTTGAGTTTGACATATGCTTTTCAGTCATGTGCACTGTCACTAACATCAAATATCATGATGTTTTCATTATTTTGTTACTCATAAATTAAATTTATATAATAATATTGTTGATAAAAGTGATATCATGGAGGGTCTGGTGTGATGTAATCAGAAATATCATGGAGGTTTTCATGATTTTATGATTTCATTTCAATTGTGATTTCCTTTTTCATTTGTCAAATCATATGTAATGTCATGAATAATGTCATCAGAAAATGGATAATGGATAGGGAAAAATAACTCTTACTTATGTACGGGTATTGTTTTTCTTTTATTGCTAAATACAGTCAAGAGTATAGCAAAAGTATACAATGTATGCTCTATATAAGCACACAGCATATTTTTTTTTACAGAAGTTTTTAGTTAGTGAACTTCTATCCAAAAGCAAGGTCTTCACTAAGTAAAAACTTCTGTAAAAAAATATGTCATGTGCTTATATTGAGCATTTTAGAATTGTCCGAATCGCAATTTAATAAGGCTGATAATTTTCAATGTGATGCCACAATTAATGCTAATGGCAATTAATTATTGGTTTAATATTACTTTAGTAAGCATTATTTATCTAATATCACTGTTGTAAAGAAAGACAAAATTTATGCAGGATGAAGACAGGGAATCTCACAATGACTTGGGGTAGATGTATATATATAGAGTGACGTATTCTAGAAACCTCTGAGAAGTTATTAGTTCATGACTTTTGTCTCACATACTAAACAACTGCTGAGCTTATAATAGGCAACATGTAAATCATACAGACAATGTCACCTCTGTTATAATATTGTTTTGTCTTATGTAATAAACATATACAACCTCCTCACTGTATTAAACTTTTAACCTAATTATACACTTGACTTGTTGTTTTATATATGCATTGCCTGAATTAATCAACACCGTGATGTCAGACTGATTCTGGGACCTTGGGTGAGTGCCAGCATATGTCAGATTTTGCTGTGTCAATCAAAACAACAGATTCTGAAGAAACCACATCACCAGCCTTTTCTAGGTGGTCACTGCAGTGTCATTTGAGTAATGTTTATTTTCCTCTCCATAAACAGATGGTACAAGTTATAGACGGTTGGCGTCCTTGATCCATAAATACCTAGAACATTTTGAGGGGGAAGTGTGGGCAAGATTCACATCATTGCTGATAACATGTGAACTGTACCGTATGGTCAGGATTGGTTTTGACTCACATTTCAGTCTATGAATCAAAGCCTGGCAGATTCATTTTATCCCAATACTTAGAATAAGCTTAACGCCATTATGAGTATTAAATAAGCACATCTTATTATGATGATTAAGCTGACCAGATTTTTTTTTTTATAACAATGAGTTTTATTGTCACCGCATATAATAATTAGTTCACAACCTTGATCTCGGCACGCAGGCCTATCCATTTCTCATATGTCCATAGCATCCAGTAAACAAACATTTATATACATCAGAGTACAGAGAGTTTTGGACCCTCACTGTAAGATAAGTCCAGATGCAGGTTAGCCTGTTATAGGTCAAGCCGAGTAGTGCTAGTGTATGCATGGTGACTATCACTTTTTTAATTTTATTTATAACATTAACCTTTTAGAAACATAAAACAAAACCTAACACTTGAACAGCTTGCTGGCCGGTCCCTTTTCCCACATATGGACTCCCTAAATATAGGATTTTTTTTTTTTTTTAAATAGGATTGTCCCCCAGCCCCATCATTAACCCCTTCCCCGGACTCCCGGGCCTACTTAACTGAGGAAATGGGCCAAGCTTACAACCCGCCGCTAGTTCTAGCACCCTAATGCTAGGCCTATGTATACTGTCCATGGGTCCCAAATTTTCCTGTACTTATCCATAGAGTCATCTAATAGATGGGTGATTCTTTCATTGATGGCAATATAATTAATCTTTTTTTTAATCATCTGGAAGTTTAGGTTACTGGATTTCCAGGCTTTAGCAATATGACTCTTAGCTGCCAATGCTATGTATTGCAGCAGTCTGTTTTGGGAGGGAGTCAGAGTACTATTGGGGATCCCCAGCAGCATGCTATCCATAGACCTTTCTACCGGGGTAAGGAATAATCAGAGGCTAGTTCTGAGACTAAGTCCCAAATCTTTACTACCTTGGGACAGAACCACCAGATATGGGAGAATGTCCCCGTTGCTTGACACCCCCTAAAGCATAGTTGGCTTTCTGACTTTTTCCATTTTGCGAGCTTTTCCGGGGTTATGTATACCCTGTGGAGCACCTTGATGGCGGTTTCTAGGATGCTATAGTTAAGGGAGCCCCTATAGATGTTAGACCACGCTGCCCTCCATTTACTTAGGTCCCAGCTCGTATTCATGTCAGTTTCCCAATCAGCCATGTGTTTGGGCTTAAGTCCAGCTGGCCTGGCATTGAATGTTTTGTATAGCATCCCTAGGGTGCCCTTCGTTAGAGGAGCCGCTTGACAGATTTTAGTCAGCCAGTTCATTTCTGGGACTGTGTGATTTTCCAATAAGGAGATTGCAAGATGCTTTAATCTACAAAAATTGTAGTGTTCTGACAGGGGCATATCATGTTTATCCCTTATTTTTTCGAATGAGATAATTTGCCCCTTTTCTATCCACTCTCCCAGCCTATCCAGATTTTTATTCTTCCACCAGTGTTGGGAGGATAAATTTAGGTTAACTGGCATCTGGGGATGATTAAGGAGTGAGATCATGTAGGATGGTTTTGGGAATAAATTTGTGTGTTCGCGGGCCCATTTCCAGCATGTCAGAGTATGTTTTATTATGGGATTGGAAATGTCTCTAATTTTGGGGGGAGTTTCTGACAACCACATAATAGAATCCCAGGTCATCGGTTTCATTGATTGGTTTTCTATGTAAATCCACGCCGGCTGATGTGTCGTTGAGTGTGCAATTGGTAGAAAGGATAGTTGGGCGGCCTTGTAATACAATTTAATGTTAGGGCAGGATAGACCTCCATCTAATTTGTGTAGATACATGATTTTTTTTGCGATTCGTGATGGGCCTTGGTTCCAGATGAACCTAAAGATATGCCTTTGGAATTTAGATAGCTCTTTATGTTTAACCTGAATTGGGAGGGTTCTAAAAAGGTAAAGAAGTCTGGGCAAAATGTTCATTTTAATTGTGTTAATTCTCCCTACCCAGGACAGGCGAAATTTCGTCCATCGACCTAAATCGGCCATCAAGGTTTTTAGTAGCTTAGAATAATTCTCATTATATAGATCGCTCAGATTTGCCATTAGCCTTATCCCCAAATAATTTATATATTTAATGTCCCAGTTGAATTTATACCTGTCATGTAAACTGTTTTTTTCTGCTGCCGGAACGTCGATGGCTAGGGTTTCAGTTTTTTCTAAGTTTAGTTTTAGTCCCGAGATTTGGCCAAACCTTTCTAATGTTTTAATGAGTACCGGGACTGATTTACTCGGATTGGACACCACGCAGAGAAGATCATCTGCGAACAGGCAGATTTTGAAGTGATGATGTCCAACCTCTATCCCTGAAATCCCTGAGTTTGCCCTGATCTCTCCGGCCAGCGGTTCCATTGCCAATGCGAAGAGCAAAGGGGATAGCGGGCATCCCTGCCTAGTACCCCGCCCTATTCTTATATTTGGAGTTGCAGGCCCCGGGAGCTTCAATTTGGCCGAAGGGGAGCTATCGAAAGAATTCAGCAAGTTGATGAACTGGCCACTGATACCGAATTTACTAAGGGTCGCGAATAGATAAGGCCATTCTAGAGAATCAAAGGCCTTTTCTATATCGAAGGCCATAAGGCACGTTGGTGTTTTAGTGGTTTTGGCTTTGTGTATGAGGTTAAGGACTTTCCTAATATTATCTCCTGCCTGTCTGTGGGCCACAAAACCTACCTGATCATTGTGAATCAATCTTGGCAAGAAAGAAGCCAATCTGTCTGCCATAATTTTGGAGAGGATTTTCATATCACAGTTTAGAAGTGAAATTGGCCTGTAGTTTTTCATTTCCAGGGGGTCCCTACCTTCCTTGGGAAATAGAATAATTTCAGCAGCGTTAAGTTCAGCAGGTATTTTTTCTCCGGCTAGAATGTTGTTAAAGAGTGTGACTAGATGTGGGCCAAGGGTATCTATAAATGCTTTGTAATAGTTATTGGAGAATCCGTCTGGCCCCGGAGATTTCGCTGCTTTAAGTTTGTGAACCGTTTTGCGGACCTCGTCTAGCGTTATTGGGGCGTTAAGGGCCCCCAGCTCTACCCCCGTGGTGATGGGGAGATCTTTTGAATTTAGAAATGATTTTATTTCATTACCATTAAGAGCTGTGGAGCCTTCATAAAGGGAGTTAAAGTATTTGGTGAAAGTAGACTTAATTTTACTTGGATTGGCTGTTAGCTCACCTTCCCGCGTTCTTATTTGCTGGATTTTATTCTGCGTGTTTTTTGATTGTAGCTTTTTGGCTAGGAGTGGACCTGGCTTGTTAGCTTTATCGAAAAAATTTTGCTGAGTCCACCTTAGGGCTTTCTCAGTTTGGTCCGAGAGGAGAGCGTCTAGGTCTGTCCTAACCTTGTCTATTAGCTGTCTGTTTTTGATATCCGGCTTGGATTGGTTTAATTTCTCAAGTTTTGTCAGTTCTGTTAGTAGTTCAATTTCTCTGGCTTTTTTTCGTTTTTTGTATTGGGATGCTATTTTGATAAGGGTTCCCCTAATGTAGGCCTTGTGTGTGGCCCATATAATGCTTGACCTTATCTCTGGGGAGAGATTAACCTGAAAGAACAAATCCAGATCTTGTGAAATTTGTTTCTTTACCTCTGGGTTACCTAGAAGTCTTTCATTCAGCCTCCACGAGAATGTAGGCTTCCCCCCTGAAGCCCATTCCAAATTTAGCTTTACCGCGGCGTGGTCTGACCATGTGCATGGGACAATTTTGGATTTCTTTACTTGGTCTAAGAGGGAGAGATCTGCAAGAATGTAGTCTATCCTGGAATAGGTATTATGTACCTGGGAGAAAAAGGAGTATTCCTTAGCCGTGGGGTTAGTTTCCCTCCATACGTCTGTCAAGTTTAGCTTAAGAAGAAGGCTCTTAATTGTCTGCAGTTTTCTAGAAAACCTCTCTTGTCCCCCTTCCCTAGACCTATCTTGAGTTGGGTCCATCACCAAGTTCAGGTCCCCCCCAATTATTATTTTTCCCAATCCCGGTTTATCTAGAGTTTTTAGCACCTTTATGACAGTCTGATGAGGGTTTGTTGTAGGGGCATAGATAGAGACCAGGGTTGTCTTAATACCCTGGATTAGTCCAGTTATCATTACGAAACTGCCTGCCGGGTCTATCTGTTTGTTTTCTAATGCAAAGGGGAAGTTCCTGTGTAGGAGTATGGCCGCACCTCCTTTTTTAGTTCTTTGGTTGGCTAGGAATACTGTAGGATAATTCTTATGTAGGAAGTTTGGATGGTTATTGTGTACAAAGTGAGTCTCCTGCATGAATATGACAGAGGGGTTGCTATCCTTATAGGAGAGAAAGGCTTTGCGACGTTTAAAAGGGGAGTTAAAACCCTTGACATTGTGTGTCAGGAATACTATGTCTAGATTGTTCTGGTTTACCGCCATGTTTGTGGTGAGGTGAGGTGTTGTCCTGACTTACCCCAATCCAATGGAGAAATCTTGATAGTTTTGTGGACTGGTGTGAATGACTGGGAGAGTGGATAGTTCCATAGCCCTGTAGACCTACCGCCTGAGCAAGTATTGGCTGAATGAGGGCTGCCTTCCAACCTGATGGAATTACCTCTGGGGAGTCTTGCGATCATGAAGGAAGAGATTGAGACCGCCAGCAAGCTAACAAAACAGTAAGAAAATACTAAAACATAACAGTTAAATCGATGGCAATAACCAAAAAACATTTCAAGAGCATTGATCCTCATTATAATTTACCGATAGCACCTAAGTGCCTAGGGTGGATAGGAAGTAAAAAAAAAAACTCCTCCTCCTGACCCTAGTATGAGGAAAAAGAATACAACTGAATAGTACTTGACTAGATCATTAATACATTTACACTACAGAACACCAACCCTGGAGAAGGCCCGTCCCTGGAGAAACGTATAAACTATGAGAATAAAACATATCCAGGTCTATAGTCTCTTTGATGAATTGTTCACTTTTCTCTGGTGTTAAATCTAGTAATGTATACTCCAACTTACAGAATGTAAAAACCTTAAATTACAGCCCCTGGTTTCCTAGCAAATGTTAGACCTTTTATGCATTATTTTAAAATGTCTCTAGGTCCTGAAATTTGTAAAAGTTCACCCTTCCTGCACCGGTATGGAGGGGGTGCCTTGGGTGGACTTGCCAGAGGTCCCCTGCTCAGATTGTGGCGTGTATACAGCGTCTCTGTGCTTTTTGTGGATCGGTACATCCGTCCACTGCCTGGAGGGCCTGTCCTTTGGCCTCACTGCTTGTTGTTCACGAAACTCTTCCATGGTTGCAAGATTGAGATGGATCAAGTGTTTCTGACAGTCCTCCAGAGAGAAAGCGGAGTAGGTGGAACCTCCAGCTTGGAAGAGCAAGCGAAACGGGAATCCCCATTTATATGGGATCTTGTTTTTTATAAGAACATTTAAAGCCGGTTTCATTTCCCTGCGTCTGTTCAGGGTGGTTGGGGCAATATCAGCAAAAACCTGCAGGTGAGATCCATCTGGGCCAACAACTTGTGGAACATTTCTGGCGGCCGAGAGGATGTTATCCCTTGTTTTTTGTCGGAGGAAGCGGACTATTGTGTCTTTGGGTAGGCTTTGATTAAAGGATGCACCTAGGGCCCTATGTGCCCTTTCAATTTCGATCACTTCAGCTTCTTCTCCCGGCAGCAAGGATCGGGCCACCTCTTTGATGTAAGATTCTAGATTTGTTACCCTTTTGTCAATCCCTCTGAAGCGAATGTTGTTTCTGCGGGAGCGATTTTCAGCATCCTCTAGCTTGTCTTCCAGAAGGGAGATTCTAGCAGAGTTTGCTGAGATGTCCTTTCTGTCTTGATCTTGGGATGAGACCAGTTGATCCGTGAGGTTTTCTAATTGGTGAGTTCTCTGTCCCAGCTCTTGGATTTCTTTCTTAAAGTCCTGCACGGCTTGGGAAAGTTGGGTCTTTAGTAAGGTTTCAAATCTGGTCATAATTTTGTCAATCATCTCCGGGTCTTGTAGTGTGCCTCTCTGATCCCCTTCCATATCCGAATTGTCAGATAGGTCTGCAGCGGGGCTCTGAGGTGTGGGTTGGGATTTTGGGAGCGTTTGGAAGTGTTCTTGAATACCTTTAGCTGCCAAGCTCTTGCGTGTTTTACCCTTCATCTTCCCCACCTTATCTCATTTGTGGTTTACTGAGGCCTTGTATTTGATCCAGCTTTTGAGATATGAAGATTATTTGTTTATAGCTGGGTTTCCCATTTTCTTGTCTCTTCTTGTTAAATTAGTATGTTGACATATTGCAGAGCTGTAAGGTGCAGTCCTAGTTAAGGCCCTCTCTTCTTTAAAAGTTTGACATGGCTAGGGAGACTTGTGATGACAGTCCTGTATATGTGCCATGTGGTGATTGATTAGCCGGCATTTATCCAGCCCATAGGTGAAATCAAAGGGCACTGTATTTGCTTACCCACAGCTTTGACAGGGAGGTTAAGCATAGCTCAATCCAGGGCTTACATGTTCAGCAATGCAAATGCGTCATGATCACTGGTCACATTTCATTTCCAGGATGAATAGTGCTGTTCCACTACCACTGCACTGAAGCACACAGTGGTCGTCACCTCCTGTTTGGGTCTAGATGGGAGGTTATGTCCTGGGCCCCCTTCTTGATCCAGTACTGTGGCCTGCCCGTGGTTGATAGGGATTTATAAAAGAGAGAAGAGGTGAGAAGAGGTTATGGCTTCTTTGCTAGGCCTGGATTTTAAAATGGCCGCCACCCGTTTCGCGGGCTTTTTCCCGCGACCTGAAACTCCCTGTGCTGCCGCACAAGCTGGACTTAGGCCCTTTGGCACCCCTCCGGCCGGCACCAGCCGCCCCCGGAAGGCTCTGGGTGGCCTTTATAGCTCCCTCGGGGTATCCCCGTTACCTGGGCTTGGATCGGAGCTCCCTGCTCCGGAGTGGGCAAGATGGCCGCCGCCTGATGTCCCCAGGCTCCTGCCGAACCTCCCGACGACGGAGGACTTTAACCAGGCCTCTCCGTTCTGCCCGAATGGGACCCCCAAGCGCCGAACCGCCAAGGCTCTCCCTTTCAGGTTTCCTTCAGTCTTTGTTTTTGGGTCTCTGTGCCTCAAACTTGAGCCCCCGAATTGCTACTGGGCACTAGCTTAATGCCCTCCTGCTCCCCCAGCCTCTTTGTAGGAGAATATCAGTGGTTTAGGGCGATTAATGGGCTTAAATTCCCTTTTCATAGCAGGAGCTCTGCCAAGGCACGTCTGACTCCCCAGATATCACCTTTTAAAGGTCCTGACCAGATTTTTTGAATGACAACTGTGGATATTTTTTCAGGAGCAGGTTGTAATGGATGTCACAACAATACCTTTTACTGACCTAGAGGTTAAATACACATTTCACAGTACATTAAAAGATTCATTAAATGTCCAAAGGTTGAAGAACTGTGGAACATTATTTGCACCTACTCATATTTGATTGTAAATTTCTTTAGTGCCATGAAAATGCAAAAACTATCATTAACTAAACTTCTTAAGGGCTGCAAATGATTTGCTTAAGCTTGGTAGGCTGTTTTACATGGGGAGGTTAACAGAAAATATATATCTCATATGTTGCACCCTAACCTATTAATGTCCCTATCAATATAAGCCCCTTTCCAGCTCTGAGTGAAAGCAGCAGTGAACAGGCAAAAATGCTCAGTTTAGAAAGTTAGGGTGAGCTGTCACATTTATAGTGTCCTCCAAACAACAAAATCGCTTTTAACATAGTCTGCATACGCGTAAGCCCTTTTCAACAACTTAAACTTATTCATACTGAAACCCACCAGTAAAAGCAGAATTGCCGCTAAAATTGAATCAAGCATTGGATCTGATGCTAAAAACACCATAAATATATGGCTTGATTCCTTATAGCTGACAAAATTGAGGGGTTAAAAAGGGCACTAAGCATTACACAAATTTGGGGGATCCCGTTGAGCCCCCCAATAAATCCTCCCCCGATGAGCCAGGGACTCCCCTTTCCCACACTGAAGGAAACTCCAGGGATTCCATCCTCCCACATGGTGAAGGGAACCCTCACTATTAACTATAACCATGGAGGTCTATTGAGGCTTCCATGGCATCGATACATCAACTCTGTATCAAGGGGGTCCTTAAAGGTCCAGCATGGCCTATCTAGTAAACCCTTCTCACAAAGGTACACTAAGTCATTGGTGCCATGGGGGTCTCATTGGACACCCGTGGCTCTAGTTATTAGTGGGAATAGGGTGTGAGTTGGGGAGGGAATCCCTAGGGTTCCCTTCACCACCGTGTGTAAGGAGGTAATCCCCAGGGGTGTACAGGGCTTGTAGAGGTGATTGGCTTATAGGTTTATCCCCTTCCCCTTGCCCTGCTATGTAGATAGACTGTGCAGCACTGCTGTGTGGGGACCGTAGCATCAGGGCTGCCTTTGGGCTGGACCATCATGGAGTTTGGAAACAGGTTGGGCTATAATGTCACTGGCACCATACCGTGACATCATTAGTTCTGCAGTCACTGTCTACACAGAGATAACAGCTGTAATGTAACATGCTTGCAGCTGCCCCATAGGCCTTGCCCAGTGATTTTAAACTAAATGAGGCATTCTTTTTATTGGAATAAAGAATAGTTTTTTACAAAACCATATTACCTGGGCAAATAAAGCATGTGCTTACAAGGGGAAAATAATTTTAATTAGTATAATACCATATTACTATGACATATTATCTCACTGGACCGATAACATATTTATATTCATTTAAATGTATAATTTATACATATGCCACTACAACTATATACATTAAATATGGCACTTTATTGATATCACACAGGACATGTTGATAAGA
Source organism: Discoglossus pictus (assembly GCA_027410445.1). NCBI lineage: Eukaryota > Metazoa > Chordata > Amphibia > Anura > Alytidae > Discoglossus > Discoglossus pictus. The sequence goes on from CM050163.1 coordinate 238,918,313, forward strand.
TTATATTGGATAAATAGGATATTGTAATATAAAAGCAAAGTAACAGACTGGTTAGTTGGTGAGAGAGCTCCTTAGAAGTGGATCTCCATTAGTTTAGTTAATATTTTTTAGAGCAGCATGGTTTCAGGGGTACAGGGGTTACATTTATGTATCATAAGAGATCCACAAAGACCCCTATAGGGGTTACATTTTGGTACCATGGCTTTTTTTTAGGGATCACCAGGTTTTGAGGGAGGAATCTGGGTTGATACCCAGCTCATAGTAAGTAGCGGGTCATAGGCATACATTTATTTTTATTATTTTTACTTTTTTTTTGTCTTGGGTATATGGTATATTAATTACTTTAAGTACAAATTTCTTATATGCACATAAACACATTTATTTTAAAGTAACTTCAGCATCAAGTTGATGATTATATTTCTTCAGATTTTAGTGTGTATATAGAAACTATATAAAGAATAAACTAAATTTTCTTAATTTTCTCAATATTTTCATTGGCTTAAGTCCCCCTAATGAATATTTTATTCCATGGCTGGTGTTAAAAGGAAGATAAGGAACTGAGCATGTGCATCCTAATTTAGGTACAGATTTGGGTTAAGGTGACATTAGGGCCTACATATCTCAATAAGACTGATTATCCTTTTATTTTTGGGACATTACTGATTGTTGTGATCATTACTTGCTTCATACTTTGAAACTGAGCATTATATTCCCAACGTGATACAGATTTCATAAAAAGAGCCCGATTCAACTGGGCCATCGAAAGTTACTGAAGTCCGTAAGCGAGGCCGCAAGTTAATTTGCTATTCAATTGGTGTTTTTTTTTTGCGGGCTCCAAGCATTATTTTATGGCCTTAAAAACTTTGCGACCCAGAACTTATAGCCTCCTGAAGCCTTTGGTCATTCACGGTTGCAAGACTTCCGATCGCTAAAATCGCAAATTGCTATTCAATTGCAAAAATCGCTCAAGACCGCACCCGCAGTCAAGCCCAGTAAACGGCAAATGACGCCCAAAAGATTACGACTTCCAAATAGGACCCTCAAAGGGTTTACAGACTAGTTAGGAACACTGCAAATGGCACAAAAAGACACCAATGCACTTTAAAATATGGGGAAGCAATGGAAGGCATTACAATTACTTGCACAACAACTCAAAAATATAAAATACTAGAGAATTGCCCGTCAAAAAATGACGGCAAGGAAATTGTAAGTGTGCTAATGCTATTTGGTGTATAATAATCAAAAAAATAATACATTAATATATTAATATACTATACATATTTTGAAGTAATATATGCAGGAAGCATTCTGTTGAAGAGCTGACAATCTGTTTTGATGTTGCTGGAGCATTAGTGGTGTGGAGCTGCTGTGTAAGCGTGATGAATGTGTGCAGTGTAATAGTGTGCGTGCGCGAGAACCGTTAGCGTAGCTGTGTACTTCTGCATTGTTGTAAAATGGCGGGTAATGTGTGGTATGCGTCTGTAGCGGAATATACGTAGGTGTTTTGTGGTGTTTTGCGTGTTTCTTGTGGTGTTTTGCGTGTTTAGAGTGCTGTAGCCTCGTTTTCGTTTTGTTCGGCGGCCATTTTTTCTCTCGCTTAGAGAATTTGTTAGTGTGTAAACTCTTTTATTTTGAGTTAAATTAAGGTGTAACTTCATTTTTTTAGGTCCTGGATGCTCCCTCTTGCTGTAGGTATGCTTTTTATGTATGTGTTGTGTGTATTTATTGTGTTTTTTTATTTTTGCGAGGTCGTAATGCCTGTTAACGTGTCTCGTAACGTGTCTCGACGTAAAGTTTGCGAGGGCCGCAGTTGCTGGCAAGGAGCACCTTCGGCGCTCCATGCCAGCAACTGATGCCCTTGCTTCGAGAGCGCCGCAGTTGCTGGCAAGGAGCGCGAGCTCGCAAGCTGGCAAGGAGCTCGAGCCCGCAAGCATGAGCAACAACTCGTATGCTCACAACTATATACTTACTGTATGTGATTGCAAAAATTTTAATTTTATTTTTCTTATAGGTCGTAATGGTCATGCATAGGTCAATATGAAAAGCAATGCTGCTAGATGCTGAAAGCTATTAAAGACACACTGCCTCATTAAATTTCAACACAAATACATGCAAATGGCTTACATATTAACCCTTTCTCACTCACAGAGGCTCTAATGTGGACCTAAAAATACAAAGATCATCTTATATACATCTCACTTATCACATCTACATTGGGAAAATAAATAGCTGCCAAATTACACAGACACATCACATAGATCAAGTACCAGGGGAACATTTTATACATGGTTGTTCAGTCCTTCACTCTATTGGACCCCATTGTCTGCAGCACACTTACTCATGTTTCTGTCTGTGCGTATCCACAAGGGGGGATGCAGAGGTAGAAAAGCGCAATATCCAATAGTGCCACTAAATAAATTTATTGTTGTACAGTATAAATATGAATGAGTAGGCAAAGTCATATACCGTGTACAAAAGTATAAAAAATGTTTAGGTTTGCATGACAAAGATACTGGTGTGGGTTACCAGTTCCTTCTCTAGTATACTGTAATTTGTCTGAACTCTCTGCTATGACCTGCCCACCTACAGTAGCCCTACATGGTATAGCTCACAGTTCCATTCAGGCACACAAGCCTTCTCACCACCACCACTTAGCAATCCTGAAGTGGACCAGGGGAACATTCACCACACTAATCTACTCTAACCCATCAGGAAGGGCAGCAAACACACATGGAGGCTGTGCAGAGGCACGTGGAGCAACAGCCAACTCACCTCCATCAGGGATAATCTCCACTAGGCCCATCCTGGAAAGTCCCACGCCATTGCTGGCCAAGATGTATACCCATTATCATTTGGTGACATCCCATTAAGTGTTTTGCTAGCAACCAATTTACATTATTACCTGTCATATTGTTATCAGGCCTTCAGGCGAATGTTGATACTCCACGGTATCACAAATTGGACTTTGTATGTGTATTCACCCTTTATTATGATATATAATATATTATTATATGATATCTAATGATATTATTACTATTATTATTATTATTATTATTATTATTATTATTATTATTATTGTTATGTATTAATCTATTGCATAATAACTAGGGCTCATTAGTTTACAGATATAGGAATGTAACACAAATGTTATGTATGTGGATGCCCCAAAACCACAACCATTGACAACACACTGACACTGTGATAGCGGTATAACAAAGCTTTATTTCATACACATCACAATCAGAAATGCACAAGACGGTGCATTAATATCATGGGTGTGATGTGGGCGGATCCCAGGAGAGCAAGAGGCTTTTTGGGAAAAAGGGGATACCTAAAGGAGGTAATGTCATAATCTGGAAGAAGCATGATGCATCGTACCTACCAGGGTCACATGTGGCCACTACAACACTGCAACCAGAATCTGATGTAAAAAAGGATCATCACAAACCACTCCATTTAATTGAAGAAATCATTAATGTGCATAGCACTTACAACTTGTATATATCTGTTAAATGAAACAGATGCTTAAACCTCTGGACTGTGTGATCCCATCCAATTTCACTCATACAGTGTGTTAACAGACAAAAATCTGAAAAAAGTGGTGGACGAGGATAAAAAAGTGGAGGAGGATAAAAAAAAACAAATAATCAACATCCATGTACAGTACAGTGCTAAAAACTGTAACTGTAACAATATACCAGCTCACCTGATTCCCATCTGCAAGCATTACTAACCATTAATGGGTCTCTGTATAATCAGCAGTATGGGAAAATACCCATTAATACGGAGAGGACACAAAGGTCAACAGCCAGATTCACTATTCCTTTCATCAGACCCAAGGATCTGTTTTCAGACTGATATTGAGGTCAGGATCACATGCTTCACTAGGGCATATATTAATGCTGGCTGTCATTAACATGCCATTGTGAGACTCTGCAAGTCCACTCCCATAGCAGTATTAGTATACATTTAAGCTAACAACAAAAGGCTAGGGGGGGGGGGGGGTCTGTCATTCAAGGAATGTCTACCTAAGAGGCACTGTGAAAAACTTAAACTTCATACATTTCCTTCACAATGTTTGCAGATGTAGAAGATGCCTTCATGGACCTGAATTGTACCTAGAACAAAACAAAAATTAACACCTACAAAATAAGGCCTTAAAAAAGATAGGCACTGCAGCATCTCCTTTTAACAACATTCCTCAGTGACCATCAGTTGGTGAAATGTTAAACAGAACCTTACCCAGAGAAGAGGATCATGGACCATGTGATGGGAGGTAGCCATCTGCATACAAAATATCACCATTACATAGGCCAAGATCCAAGACTCTGTAGCCAGGCTAGATTAGCTTAACCTTTGGACCCACATATTGTCACTGAGGACTGCTGTTGAGAAGGCACAAACATCTGCGCAGCCCCTAGGTCCTTCTTCCGCCTAGCCACAGGGCCCCAATCCCCTGTGTCCAGCCGCCGTCTCCCTGGTGGTGGTGGTGGGAGGGGGGGTAGGGGGAGAAAACCCTCCCAGCAGGTAGCGAAACCTGCAGTGGCGGTGGTGAAGGCATGGGGGAAGCAGAGGAAGGGCCAGGCCAAGGTGGCCGGGGGATGCCTCCATGGTGGATGAGGCTGGGCTGGGGACCAGAGCGCGTCGCATGGCATGTGTGGTAACCTCCTGGAATGTGCTCTGGTTCGCCCCCATCCTGAGCAGTCCTGCCAGGTACGATTCTGTCATTAGGTTGTGCTTCCTCTCCTCCCTATTGTGCCTGGAGACACTCCATCTGCTGCTGCATGAGGGCCAGCATCTCCTCCTGCGCAGTCTGATTTTGGGGATGGAGGCCCCTGGGGCGTGGCATGGTGAGGAGGTGGCGGTGTCCTAGTGGGGATGGTCTGGGGCCTGGATGGTTGTCCTGCTGGTGACCCCACTAGCTAGATGACATCCTCCTCCTCCAAACCAGAGCCATTGGGTCCACTTCTATACTCCTGCACCGGTTCCAGCTGGGGGGGAGGGCTTGCTCCTCCACTTCCTGACCTTATGGAGCCGACGCCCCTGCTTCTGGCTCACCTCTGGACCTGGACCTCCTTGATGCTGAAAGAGAGAAAATAAAGGAATATGTTATTAGTATTATGAATCATACATTGTTTTGTGTTCATTCCCAACTATCTGACATCTAGCCTGGAACCTGGATGATTCTCCTAATTGCAACTCAGATTAGCTATCATCTGCTAGATATGATCTATTCTGATGTTCTTGGTCTTGATTGTTCTTAGCTACTAATGCTATCTTGATTCCAGCTGCTGTGGGCACACCAATACATGGACTCTCTATTAGTTGATTACTGTTGTTGTGCCCAGGAATGACAGTGATTTGTTAGCTTCATTGATTTAATATTGCATCCATCTGTCCCTTGTTAATTCCATGGAGCTGACATCTTTTTGATCTTGATTTACATGTGTGGTGTGTGTGATGTACATGTAGAGGCATGTTGGTGTATGTGATATTCACCTGACATGGAGGCTGGGTCCCGCTGGACCACCAGGCCTGGAGCTCCAGTGGCGGGCACCTGACTGAGAAGGTCCTTGGCCACCCTCTCCCACTCATTATAGCGCACAGTCACTTGCTTGTCCTCCTTGGCCATCATCCTCCTCACCTTGACTCTGATGTTGTCAAAACGGTGCTTGATGGACCTCACATCCCTTTGAGCTGTGCCCACTGTGGTTACCTCAGCCGCTACCTCCTTTTTTGCCTGGGCCCTAGGCCCTGGCCTGACTTCCCTCCCTGCCCCACGGATCATGGGGAGGCCACGGATGGTACCAAGGAGGACCACATTCTCCTGGTGCATGTAATTATGGGCCCTGTGCTTGCCCTTAGCCTGTTGCCCTCCAGACTGTGGACGGGGATCCTTACATCCCTGACCTGTCCCTGAGGCCTGTTCCTCCCCCAAACTACCCCCAGGGATCAAGCCCCTCCCCCTCTGTCCCTGCTCTACATTTGCCTGTTGCCAGGGCCTCCCTGCTACCACCCACCTACTCCTCTCCACTATTTATGTAAAATCATAAATAGTATAATAGAAATAAACAAAACCGCAATTTACTGTTCTCACTAATTGCCTACTCTCTCTCTCTATCTATAACCAACCTCCAACTCCGGGACCTACGTGCTACTTTGGAGGAAAATACAACACAGTCAGCGCATGGGCGGGTGGAATGCAACTTTATAATCTTTCTCTGTCAATCATTTGCGGCTAGACCACTTTCTATTGGCTGAGAGGCCTGTGTCACACTATGTTATACAATGATTGGATCGTAACAGCAGATCACATCTCAGCCAGCCCATTAACAGTTTGCAGCCGTGAGAGGGGTTTACGGGCTTAAGGCTTTTGCCCGTAACTTGAGGCCATGCTAAATTGAATAGCTCTGGAATCGGAGACGAACAGGAGCCCGCAGCACACCCGCAGACATATGGCCTACATGCCACAAGATGCAGGCTTGCAATTGAATCGGGCTCAATGTTTTTAAGGCATTTATAACATTCTTTCTTTTGTACTTAACATTGGAATTTGATATTTGATATTTTTATTTACTGTGAATTGACTATTTTAAGGGATATATAATAAAAATGTTAAGTCTTAATACTTCAATAATATTTTTCACTATTCCTTTGATCCCAGAGTGCATTGCCTAAAAGGATCTTTCTTTGTATGTTTTATTATGTATTCTTAATAATGACAATACTCCCATGACAGTACTGACAAAAAAGAAAAAAAAATTCTATACTAGGGGCCTCATTAAATTCCACAAATTGTAGTTACTGAAGCCTGTAAAGGAGCCCACAAAAGTTATGGATATTAGATTGGCCTCTTTTAGCTACCCGCAAACAATCTGTGGGTTACAGGCTGAAAAACAACTGCGGTTGCCAAAATCGTAACTCCGACCCAGTTAAACCTTTGATCTTTCAAGCGCACAATTGTTACAATCGCGAATTGCTACTAAATTGTTACAATTCCTCAAGCCCGCAATTGTTGTCACACCCATAAATGTAGCCAAAAATCCAATGAGTACTACAGAGGAATCGCAAGGGGGTTAAACACCTATTCGTAGCACTGTAAAAGCAAATAAAAAATCAATGATGCACTGTAAAATACGGGAAAGCAATGAAAGACATTAGAATTAATAGCACAACAGTCTCAAGCTCGTGAATCGGTAATAAAAACTTATTTTTGTAAAATTTTTTATTCAAGTTATATCAATCTTGGGAATCAAGGGGTTAATACATATCAGGCCACCCACATGGACTAGAACAATTAATTAATTAATGTTATTTTGTACATTGCGGGATGCGAGTCCGATCGCATATCGGATTTGTAGATGATACTTGAATGACATGTAACCTCCATGTTTTACTGATATCATGATGACGGTCTCATTTACTATTGGCTGTTTCTACATCGAGAGTTACAGGCTTGCGTAAATGATCATGATCACGCTCTGAAATGCTATATATAGAAACATGGTTTACGGTTTTGGATTTCAGCCAGGTAGTTGCAGGCTTTCCTATTTTAATCGCTCTGTAACTGTTGCACATTTCAAGCCCGCAGACTTATGGGCTGTATAAAGGTAACTACGGCATTGGAATTTAATGATCCTCTAGGTGTCCTCTAATAAAATTATTCTTCTATTATTTTTTGCTGATGACAAAGATGATTAAAAATAATATGTATTAAAAAGAGATGTGGTCAAAATAGGAAGAAGGTGGGAGGCGTTGATTATTCTGTCAAATCTGACAATTTGGGCCAAAGTGTTCAAGCGATAGAAGATTTTAATACAATAGATTAAATAATTATCATAATTATTAACAGATTAATAATGATAGCACTTTTAAATAAGCATAATTATTTTGTATATCAAAAGCTTTATACATGTTTTCTCTAACAAAGTAAAACTCTTGAAATTCAAATCCCAGGCTGATGTATAAATTGCTTGTTTTGGAAGTCAAAGCAATGATTGAGCAGCAAACAGTAATTTCTATGCAGAGACCATTTACTCCTGTATGAAAATATTCAGCAAAAGCAGTCAGGAGATATACTGTTTAATAAGTAATTAAAATGAAAGGGTAAAGGGTCACATGATCGAAAATGGTGGTTTAATTATAATTCTTGAATTTTCTTAAAGTGTTTGGAACACAATTCTCTGTCATACATTTAAAAGAGCATGCTTTCAAATGTTTTTGCATTAAGACATTTATTTGGTCTATTTTATTAAAATCTTCTATCACTTGAACACTTTGGCCCAATTTGAATGTGACATTTTACACAATAATCTCCTCTTTTGACAAAATACTCAACGCCTCGCACCTTCTTCCTATTTTGACCACATCTCTTTCTGATACATACTATTTTTAATCATCTTTGTCATCAGCAAAAAATAATAGAGGAATCCACCTAGCATAGAAGTTTTTTTATTTTTGTCAGTACTGTCATGGGAGTATTTTCATTATTAAGAATACATTATAAAGCATACAAAGAAAGATCATTTTAGACAATGCACTCTGGGATCATAGTTACATAGTATTTGAGGTTGAAAAAAGAAGTATAGTCTATCAAGTTCAACCTTTTTAAGATCTCCTCTGATCTGCAATATGCAGATTAGTTGTTAATTGCTCCAGAGGAAGGCCAACAGACAAAAAAATACATTGAAACACTGCCAATTGTCTCAAAAGGGGGAAAAAAAGTAATTCCTTCCAGACCCCAGAAACTGGTGATCAGATTCCTCCCTGGATCAATACTCCCTCTCTAATTAACCAGGATAACTCTGAATGCCCTTTTTATTTAAAAATATATCCAGTCTCTTTTTAAAGTTATCTATCGAATCTGCTGTCACCACCTCCTTTTCACCCTTACTGTGAAGAACCCTTTTCTTTTTTTTAAAGTGGAATCTTTTTACTTCTAACTTCAAAGTATGTCCTCTTATCAGTTGAAAACCTCTTGGAACAAAAAGTTCCATTGACAAATCTTTACACTGACCCTGGATGTATTTACTGTATATAGGGTAATCATATCCCCTCTTAGACTTTTTTCTAGAGAAAATATGTTTAATTTGGTTAGTCTTTCTTCATAACTTGCTCTAAAATGTCCTTTTCATGAAGTGTTGCCCCAAATTGTACTCCATATACCATATGAGGGTGTACTAGGGATGTGTAAAGTGGCAGAATTATATTTGCTTCTATAAATGTTAATAAAGCCCCAGGTTCTGATTGAATACATCCAAGGGTACTGAGGGTACCAGGTTCTGTAATAGCCAAACCATCATATCTAATTTTTCAAGATTTACTCAACACAGGATTGCTAGCAGATGACTGGTGAAAAGCAGAGGTGATACCTATATTTAAGAATAACAAATAGGACAAAATACCAGAAAAACTCAATGTACATAACTAATCACAGCTCCAAGGCGCTTTGGATAAGTCTCTATGAGCTTGCCACATCTTACCACTGGGATTTTTGCCCATTCCTCCTTGCAAAACTGCTCCAGCTCCTTCAAGTTGGATGATTTGTGCTTGTGAACAGCAATCTTTAAGTCAGACCACATATTTTCTATTGTGTTGAGGTCTGGGCTTTGACTAGGCCATTACAACACATTTACATGTTTTCCCTTAAACCACTCAAGTGTTGCTTTAGCAGTGTGTTTGGGGTCATTGTCCTGCTGGAATGTGAACCTCCATCCTAGCCTCAAATCACGCACTGAGTGCTACAGGTTTTGCTCAAGAACATCCCTGTATTTAGCACCATCCATCTTTCCCTCAACTCTGACCAGTTTCCCAGTTCCGGCTGCTGAAAAACATCCCCACAGCATGATGCTGCCACCACCATGTTTAACTGTGGAGATGGTGTTCATTGGGTGATGTGATGTGTTGGGTTTGCACCAGACAAGTTAAATTTTAGTCTTATCAGACCAGAGCACCTTCCTCCATACATTTTGGAAGTCTCCCACATGCCTTTTCGCAAACTCAAAAGTGCCATTTTGTGGGGATCATCAAAGATTTGGATACTTTTTTATAACCTAACCCTGACTTGTACTTCTCAACAACATTGTCCCTTACTTGTTTGGAGAGTTCCTTGGTCTTCATGGCAGTGTTTGGTTAGTGGTGCCTCTTGCTTAGGTGTTGCAGCCTCTGGGGCCTTTGAAAAAAAGGTGTGTATATGTAATGACAGATCATGTGACACTTAGATTGCACACAGGTGGACACCATTTCACTAATTATGTGACTTCTGAAGGTAATTGGTTGCACCAGAGCTTTTTATGGGCTTCATAACAAAGGGGGTGAATACATACTCACATGCCAATATTCTGACAGTGTTTTCTTTGATGGCCAAAAAGTAGAATTTTAGTCTCATCAGACCAGAGCACCTTCCTCCATACATTTTGGGAGTCTCCCACATGCCTTTTCAGAAACTCAAAATGTGCCATTTTGTTTTTTGCTGGGAGTAATGGCTTTCTTCTGGCAACTATGCCATAAAGCCCAACTCTATAGAGCGTTCAGATTATTTTCATCCTGTTTACAGACACTCCAGTCTCTGCTGTGGAACTCTGCAGCTCCTCCAGGGTTACCTTAGGTCTCTGTGCTGCCTCTCTGGTTAATGCCCTCCTTGCCCGGTCCGTGAGTTTTGGTGGGCGGCCGTCTCCTGGCAGGTTTGCTGTTGTGACATGTTCTTACCCTGACTTGCACTTCTCAACAACATTGTCCCTTACTTGTTTGGTTAGTGGTGCCTGTTGCTTAGGTGTTGCAGTCACTGGGGCCTTTCAAAAAAGTTGTGTATATGTAATGACAGATCATGTGACACTTAGATTGCACACAGGTGGACATCATTTCACTAATTATGTGACTTCTGAAGGTAATTGGTTGCACCAGAGCTTTTTATGGGCTTCATAACAAAGAGGGTGAATACATACGCACATGACAATTTTCTGTTTTCTATTTCTAAAAAATTGTTTTATGTATATATTTTTCTCATTTCACGTCACCATCTTAGACTATTGTGTTCTGATCCATCACATAAAATTCAGATTAACAAAACATTGAACTTAAGGCGGTAATGTAACAAAAAGTCAAGGGGGTGAATACTTTTGCAAGGCACTGTATGTAAATGTAATTGGCAGACAAGTATGACTCATACATCTGTACCACTGCTCACTGGTTGACAGGGGTAAGTTCCCAGATCAGTTAAACAGTTTTCTTTTGCATTATTTGAAAAAAGAAAATACACAGTGGTACATTATCAAATTCCCCCTGCAGATGCAACAAAGGCAAACATGCTTTTTGTAACGGAGCTGGAACACGCAGTCCAATATCTCCGCTGGTATACGGTAAAATACCCAAGAGGCACTACAGTTTCACCATCCCCGACCTCCCATATTGGACGACACACAATTTGGGAGTCAAATGAATACTGACTTTATTTTGTTATGTGCAGAAATATATATACACACCTCTTCCCACAGGCAATCCACATCCCCCATAGTTGGTTACACAATACACATAGAGAGAACAATAGGTGGGGTCACACCTCCCAGGGACTAGCCGGCTACTTTGATACATTAACAGACATTGATAAGATAATGCTTCTCTTTGTTCTATCTTTCACAATGTGAACACTTTACACAATAGGGCTCTCCTGCCTCTAGGAGACCCTAATAGGATTATGTATTCTGCTAGGTGTCTGCAAAAGTCTGGCTAATATTCTGCAGAGCATAAACCAACATACATATAGTAGGATCATATTTTAACCATAATAATCATAAAACAGGGTAAAACAGTGATGGGTTCCGTTACACTTTTAATATCCTTTTAATTTATGCAAAATTACTCGTCCTTTGCCATGGCTTCTCAAAGTCAGTATGTCCAAAATTCTTCTTCCCAACCAGAAATGTTATATCTATGCCAACATCTTCCCGGTCATATTCAACACTCTTATTTTATAACTTACATTGCCTAGGAGTAATCTTTCTTTACATATCCTCCTCAGCACCTCCCAATTTCACTCTCATCAAACGCATATGGTACATTCATTTCTCATTTATGAAACCATCAAAGCCCATATGCAATCCCTTCTTCTGTGAGAGTCATATATCTCATTCACAGTTTATTATTTTGTGCACATTCGAAATCTCTACAGAAGCAACTACAAACTACTGGCCTCATTCAAATCTGGTCCGTAAATCGCCTGCAAGTCTGCAGTTACGGCCCTGCATAGCCCTACGTCTACGCTGCTATTCAATTAGGCGGCGCCGCAAGGAGGTCCCCTTTACGGCCATGCTATCGGCGGTAAGCATTTGCCGCAAGCCTGTAACTCGTGTTTTAAGCCCGCAAACTCAGATAACTGTAAATGCAAATATAAGTTCAAGACAGCACTGTAAATTATGGGGAACAGAATGGGGGACATGAGGATTAATAGCAAAACATTCTCAAGCTTGCACATCGCCAAAATCAAATATTTTATTTCATGTTTAATTTCCGTCCAAAGTCCCACAGGCTTGAATGACCTCCAAGCCTGTAGGACTTTACATGATGGTTGTGACATGAAATTGAACATGAAATCAAGTATTTGTTTTGGCCGATTTGCGACCTTGAGAATGTTGTGCTATTAATTCTAAGACCAAACATCACTTTCACTTTTAATAAAAGTACAGGATGCTTTTCTATTTACTTAATTAGTGCTACAATTTGTAAGTAAGCCCTTTGCAACACCTCCGTGGCCCAAGTAACCTGTGGTTCGATTTTAGCCATTTACAGATTTGACAGAAGCTAATCCAGCAGCCTTTGCTGGTCTGACGTTGCACTTCAAGCTCCAATCGCATGGGACTTGGATGATGGATAAAACACGAAAATTGAACATGAAATAAATTATTTTTATTTGCCGATTTGTATGGGAATGTTGTGCTATTAATTCTGAGACCTAAAATCACTTTCACTTCTCATAAAAGTACAAGATGCTTTTCTAGGTGCTTAATTAGTGCTATGTTTTGTAAGTAAGAGCGTTGCGTGACCTCTTTGGAGTAAGTAAGCTGTGGTTCAATTTTAGCGTTTTACGGGCTTGACGGAATGGTGATTGTAGCAATTTAATAGTGAATTACCCGATCGGAGGTCGCAAATTGAATAGCTAAATAGCTTGCGTCCTCCCCTTGCGGCTACATATGCCAAAAACTTAGGATTTGAATGAGGCCCTACAAATCCTCAAAGATAAGGTACTCAGAGATGCTGTTCTCATTTACCAATACTCCAACTAAATACCTCTCAGCTTGTTTACAGAACAATGTTTAATCTTCCCTCTTATAACTTCTCACTCATAAAAATTGTTTAGTTCTGTTACACTGGTAGCATGTTAATTTAATATGTGGTAGGTCTCTTCCAAAATATGCACTGTATGGTATCTGGTAATTCCATAAATAACAGATAATAATCTAGTGGTAGGTAATTAATTAGGGCAAGATCTATATTGTCTGTAGGCATGCAAAGAATTAACAACTATATAGGAAATTATGCATTTGGAGAGCCCAGAGCATGCTTCCTATAAAATGATATTAAAGTTGTTTTTTAAAGGCCAAATAGTGAAAATTGAGCATAGTATTTAAATAAAATAGGCTTACTTATTTTTTTATTTTTAGATTTATTCCATGTGACTCCATTTGCAGGTCTGTTGAAGCACTTCATGTCCAGGAGGAGACTTCTATGTAAATTATGGGTGGACAGAGTGAAACTGATCCCCTAGGCTCTGTGAATCAGATCTGTGCACAGCCATGCACACCCTCCCATAAATTTCATAGAAGCTTCATAGAGTGACTCGACAGTAAAGGAGGACATGTTGTACTTGATCAGACATGCACATAGAGTGACAAGTAATAAAAAAATTTAAAAAAATGACTTTATTATTACCTCTTTGTAATAATATTAAAAATTCTCATTTTAATAAGCCCCTATTAACCCTTGTGGGTTAATTATATGAACAATAAAAACTAGTAGGAGTTGGCAGTCTAACCATACATCATTAAATGATCCTTACACTACAAGAGCCATTGTTATATTTATATTTGCCCAGAATGGGCCTCTCCTCCATCAACACCTTTAACCTCCTAAGCCTGTAACTTTTCCATCCTCAAAAATTGTTACGTGTATTTTACAAAACCTGTAGGGAAAGTAAGATAAGTTATTTAATTACCCATGGATTTTATAATTGCTTGTACTGTAGACTATTGTTAGCTAAACATACATTCTATATTTAAGCATTAAAAATTTTTGTTATAATGTTTGTTTCAATGTCTTGCGTATTTTCAAATGATTCAAATGATTAACAAAATATGTATTTAGAGAATGATAAGTTTCCAAATAAACTGACACAGTAGATGTGGCACGTATGCAGTGGTGTAGCTAGACCTTTTGCCGCCTAGGGCTGTCCCCGTGCTTGGCAATGACCCGCCCAGGTGCAAACATATATATAATCTATGATGTTGGCACAAAAGGGGGACGGCATGGCACAGAAAAAAGTAAAAATGGGACTCCTCATATATATATATATCCTACTCCATCCCTATCTCTATCTTTCCTTCAGACTCTCCTTTCTCTCTCTCCCTCCAACTCTCTCTCTCTCCTTTATCTCTCTCCCACTCTCTCCCTCCCTCTCTATCCTTTTTCTCTCACCCCCCATCTCTCCTCCTTGTCTCCCTCTGTCTCCTCTCTCTCTCTCCCTGTCTCCTTCCTCTCTCCCTCTGTCTCCTCTCTCTCCCTCCCGGTCTCCACTCTGACTCCTCTCACTATCCCCATCTCCCTCCATATCTCCCTCCTTCCTCTCTCTCTCTGTCTCCTCTCTCTCTCCCTCTGTCTCCCCTATCTCTCCTTTTTCTCTCTCTCTCTCCATCTCTCTCCTTTTTTTCTTTCTTTTGCTCCTTCTCCCTCTCCCTTCTCTCTCCTTCTTGTTTCGCTCTCCTCTATCTCTCTCCCTTCTTTCTCTTTCTTGCCCTCCTCTCCCTCTCTCTCCCTCTCTTCTCCTTCTCTACCATCTCTCTCTCTTGCCCTCCTCTCTCTCTCCCTTTTTCTCTCTCTCCCCATCTCTCCCTCCCTCTTTATCCTTTCTCTCTCTCTCCCTCTCTACCATTTTTCTCCCTCTCCCTCCCTCTCATCTATCTCTCGTTTATCTCCTCCTTCTATCTCCCCTCCCTTCTCTTTCCTTCCCTGTCTGCTCTACCTTTCCATCTCTTTATCCATTTTCTCTCTCCCCGTCTCTATCATTTTTATCTCTCTCCATCCCTCACTCTCTATCCCTTTTCTCTCCCCCTCCCTCTCTCTCTCTCTATCCCTTGTCTATCTTCTTCCCTCTTTCCCCCTCTCTGTCTCCTCTCTCAGTCTCCCCATCTCCTTCCATCTCACTCTTCTTTATCTCTCCCTCTCCTCTCTCTCTATCACTCCCTCCCTCTCTCCTTTTTTCCTCTTTCTCTATCTCTCCCTCCATCTCTTCTTTTTCTGTCTCTCTCTCTCCATTTCTCTCTCCTTTTTTCTCTCTCAGTCTCTCCCTCCCTCTCTCCTTCATCTCACTCTCTCCCTCCCTCTCTCCTTCCTCTCCCTCCCTCCCTCTCTATCATTTTCTTCTCCTATCTCTCTTTCTCTCTCTCTCCCTGTCCCTCTCTTTCTCCCTCTCTTTGTCTCCTCTTTCTCATTCTCTATCTCTAGCTCTGCTTTTTTCTCTCTCTCTCTCCATCTCTATCCCTTCTCTCTCTCTCTCCATCTCTCTCCCTCCCACTCTATAATTTTTCTCCCTCCCTCTCTCTCCCTCCATCTATCTCTCCCTCCGTCTCTCTCTCCTTTCTCCCTTTTTTCTGTCTCTCTCTCCTTCTCATCTCTCTATTACCACCCCTCTCTCCTTTCTCTCTCTCCATCCCTTTGCCTCCTTTCTCTCCACCTCTCTCTCCCTCCCTTCCTCACTCTCTCCACCTCTCTCTCTCTCTCTCCCTCCCTCTGTGTCTCCTCTCTCGCAATCTCCATCTTTCTCTCTCTACTTTTTTCTCTCTCTCCTTTCTCTCTCTCTCTCCCCCCTCTATCCTATATCTCTCTCCCCCTCCCTCTCTATCCTTTTCTCTGTCCCTCCATCTCTCTCTCCTTTCTCCCTTTTTGCTGTCTCTCC
This sequence comes from Discoglossus pictus, assembly GCA_027410445.1. Classification (NCBI taxonomy): domain Eukaryota; kingdom Metazoa; phylum Chordata; class Amphibia; order Anura; family Alytidae; genus Discoglossus; species Discoglossus pictus. Next base: position 238,934,475 of record CM050163.1, read on the forward strand.
CTCTCTCTCCCTATTACTCTCTCTCCATCTATCTGTCTCCTCTCTTTCTGTCCGCCTTTCTCTCCCTTCCCCTCTTTCTCTCTCTCCCTATCCTTTTTCTTTCTCTATCACTCTCTCTCTCTCTCCTTCCTCTCACTCTCTCTCTCCCTGTCATCTCTCTGCTTACTATATCTCCATCCCTCTCTTATCTTGCTCCCCCCCTCTTATCTCTCTTCCTCCCTTATCGCTCCCATGACTCAGAAGAGCAGGGGCCGGGGAAGACACAGGGTGCCGGGGGTGGCAGCAGGAGGGCAACGCTTCTGCATTTATGGTATAATTTAAAGCCATAAGAAATAACAAGGGCTTTATCAATTAAATCTTATTAAACAATGTATTTTCCTTAACTAAAATAATTTTGTTAATCAGCATTTCTGATGGACCCACAAAGAGGTTTGAACGATTGGTTAATGAGAGAGCATTGAATTTAATTATTGATAGGCCTCTTCTTTGTTTTTTTGTAGTCACCTTGGTCTGCTCATGTTTAGTCTCTCTTGGTGCAGCTGATTATGCCTCAGAGGCTTCAGTAATTAAATGCAGTTATCTCTCAGTAATAAAGATAAGAATCTGTGGTTGAATTAAACAAACTCACTACTCAAAATGACATACTTCAATGATATTTTAATACAATTTAGAAGATAAATACTTGATGCTACCTGGAGTTTTAAATTATACCATATCTGGAACATCAACTGTCAAATTGTGCTTATAGCTATTTACAGGAGGTCCTCAGGTTACAGACGTCCTCACTTACATACGTCTTGTACTTAAGAACAAGCTCCCAATGAGTTTTGTATGAGTTTGTATTTATGTTCTGTTTGTTTGAATTATAAGAAAGAGCACAATAGTTTCTGTAACTTATTATTACAATACAGGGGTATTATTATTATTATTGCAGTATTACACTCTATTATTATTATCATCACATATGAGCCTATTATAGTATTATTATTATTATTATTATTATTACGAGTAACTTGCCGTCATAAATGATGGTGTCATATGTTATGTTCAATTGTCTGTGCTTTCTCTCTATTTGTTGTCTCTGTGCAACCTCTCCATCTCTGTGCGACCTCTCCTTGTGCCCTCTCTCTCTCAGTGCACCTTCTATGTGTATGCTCTCTCTCTTTCTCTCTGTGCCCTCTGTCTCTCTCTGTGTCCTCTCTGTGTGCGCTCTGTCTCCCCCTCTCCTTCAATTTTTCTCCCTCCCTCCTGCTCTCCCTCTCCCTCCCTCTTTGCCTATCTCTCTCTCTTTTCCTCACTCTCTACTTCCCTCCCACTCTCCCCCTCCTTCCCTCTCTGCCTCCCTCTCTCTCTTTTACCTCACTCACCACCTCTCTACCACTCTCCCCCTCCCTCTCCCCCTTCTCTCTCTCTTCCTCCCTCCCTCTCCCTGCCTGCCTACATCCCTCTCTCCTTCACTCACTCTCAGTGTATGTGCAGTTGGGCAACTCCTCCCAGTGCGCCACCAGTCAGGATGTGAGTAACCTCTGCTCAGTACTCATTCTGCAGGCCATACTAACATCTACTAACTATTATAGTGGATTATTATTATTATTCAGGGATCTGAGCTACATAAAAATCTAACATAAAGATATTGTGAAGAATGTATCTCATCCTTAACCCAGGGGCCGCCTATATTTGAACACAAATAAAATACAACTCAAAGCTATTAAATAATTCAAACAATGCATGTGAATCACAGCCATTGTTTGACTAAATGCTAATTTTATGCACTGTGATAAATACACATAATAGATTGAAAATGTGGAAAAGTACACATGACAGATGAAATATATAATGTGCATCTGAGCTGCTGAAAATGCAATTTGCATATTGTTTTCTATTTAAAAGATATGAAAATGGTCGAAATTCAGAGAAGTACAATTGTAGCCCCATGCTATTCTTAAGAAATGGGTTTGATAATCAGTAACTTTAGAATGTAAAAATTACAGAATATCTACAGAAAAAAAGTATTTCTAGTGGTGTTATTTATCCTATTTGAACCTCACTAAGAGAATGCTGCTAATAGTTCTAATAATTGTTTTGATCATATGGACTAACTATTCTTGCAAGAAAGTAGTGATAGAAAAAGCTGAGAAGATTCCCTAGCATAAATATAATTTCTCAAAAAATCATTACACATGCAAATTGTAAAGAATGAGTACTTTTAAATCATTTATAGCAGTAGTTATAAGAGAGAATCAGTATACATACAGTACATATGGTGTGCAATATATTTGATTGTGAACAGATGGCATTCTGTTTATAGACTTTTTGTCCCTAAATCCTGGATACACCTCTTGTAGGTAGTTGTATTGTTTCCAGAATACACAGGGATACTTTAGCAGGAATAAGAATGAAGTTTGGAATCCTGTAGATTGTGGTGGCAAAGCTCTTTGTGGCACTCAGCCATAACCACTCCACAGTCCAAACAAAAACCATTGGTTTAGCTAGGTTCAGTTATCAGTATGCTACGGTATATTTATATTTCCTGGTATGATCATGGACATGAAGAGGGCACGTCGTTTCCAGCAATCATTAAATTTAGATGTCTGTTATCATATTTTGTTTGTTCTCACTATTCAGTCTGAAACAAGAGTGTTAAGGTCAGTGTTTACTAAGCAGATTTTATACCTCACTTGGACGTGCTTGCCTTAGTGAGTTTCAACAATGAAAAAGAGTCACAATGTGGAAAGCTTCAATTGGAAATTCATACAGTGGCCGACAGTTCATTTTATCGACTCTGTGATTAAATGTTGTTCTACCCAGGTAGGTTACATTTATTTTATGGAAATATGCTTCGTTTCAAAAATGCATATGCCTTGTTTCATCATTCATCATTTCCAATGGGGAAATCAAATATCCTAAGATATTTTATGTTCTCATTACATATGATAATTTGCCTCTTACCATTATACAATATTATATTATTATTGCAAATGAAATGTCCCAACAAATGTAAAAAGTAATAATGTGCTTTGATGATTAATTATCCTTTATCCATTACATTAGCTAACCAGGGATAGAGTTGCAAAGGATAAGTGATCATGTAATTACTGCAGATTAAGTGATTCAGTCTAACTAGCATTTTATTATAGTGACTAGCAACTTGCTCGTCAAAAATGACGGAGCAATAACATTTGAAGCCACGACAATGCTGTTTGCCACACAATGTAAAGCTTTTGCTCCTCTGAAGACCTTCAGCGCTCATTGCGAGCCCTGCAAAGCCAGATATATAAGTACAGTGTAAAATAGAAAATGTATTTAGTACAGTGAATTAATAAATTAATATACTTTACCAATTTATATTTAATATGCAGCAATCAATATCCTGAAGAGCTAACAATCTCTTTAGATTTTCCGGCATTTGAAAATGTACAGTTGGACTGTTGCGGATCTGAGGAGAAAGTGTCCGCAATGTGCCAAGTGTGCAGTGTAAATAGGCTGCGTGTGCGAGGCCAAACCGTTTACTTAGGTGTGTAAATCGCCATTTGAGAAAAGTAATGTTATTATTTGCAAGTTAGTGTTGTAAAATGGCAGATTTTTTCTATGTGTTAATTGTCTCGCGAGCATTTTGCGTCCTATGTTAATTAACATAAAAAATACGGTCCTTTCCTTTTATAGTAGCGATTCGATTGAGCTGTGGTTCGCGCACCCGTGCACATTCCCGGGCGTCCTGCCGGCTTTCTGTAGATGCGGATGCTCTAGCGCCATCTATACAGTATATTGTGGTATTGCAGCCTACTTAAATACAAATACTTCATATATGATTCTGTCCTTTTCTATGTTTTAATAAAATGTGAAAGGTGTGTTTATGGTTAGGGTTAGGGTTATCGATAGGGTCAGGGGTTAGGGTTAGGCATAGGATTAGGGTCAGGGGTTAGGGTTAGGCATAGGGTCAGTGGTTAGGGTTAGGCATAATTGTATTAAATTAATATATGTAGTATTTGTGTGTACGCTGCTCCTGCTACTCTCTGTGATATTATCTCTCACAGACAGTAGCAGTTCTCCTTTAAGAAGACGCAAGCGTGCACGCGACCATGCACAATGCTGACAGAGTTATGCGCCATCATAATAGGATAGGTCCAAAAATACTTGTGCAAACATTGTTAGCCAGAAAATATAATGTCCTACAGGAGCCATGTAATTGAGCCCACTGTTACCAGATCTCACTAGGGTGGGATGTTTTAAGCCTGTTTGGTATGGAAACCAGTAGTAGTAAGCTCCTCATTATATTCACTAATATGTACATTTACAGCAAGTGACATTAAATAAGCTTTATTGTTTTGTAGGTATTAATAGCTCATATAATTATTGTAGAGATGTCCTTGTTTATCTATCCAATATATTACTAGTGAGTGTGGAGTTTGGGTAATATATCACAGATGTAGTGTCATGTTTGGAGATATAGTAACAATGGAGTATTGGATAGATTATATCTAGTTTCTAGATTCTGAAAGGAATAGAACTCTTGTGTCCCTGGGTCTCAACAAATTTACTATCCATATTTTGCTTTTCTGTGTTCACAAAGAAAAAAATGTTTCTTACCATTCTTGCTGAAATATAAGACCCCCTGTTAAGGGGAGATGGAGGGAGATGCCACTTTTGGCAAATAGCAAGTTTATACAGATTTGCCAACTCCTTATTGTAAGAAGTTGGTTAATTTTTCAGGGGACTGGAATCTGGGGTGAAGATGCATGTAGTAGGTAAGCCCCCTTCTAGATCGCTACCTTGTTGTGGTGAATGCTCTTGTTTACCTCAGTAAAGCTATACTATGTAGCATCAAACAAATCGTGGTCCACTGGAGATGGAGCTGAAAACCAACTCGAGTATATTTGCCAACACCTTTATGGATAAATACGACCAAGACATAACAATAAATATGCCTGGTATGCTGTGGTCCATAGGGTCACAGAGAGTCAGACATAAGTGACAACAATTAAGTAAGCAAGATTTAGCGGAGTGAATTGTTGATCACTGGACTAGTTAGAATAAATTTGTGTATGGTTGATCCAATCCTCTGCAAATCTAATTAGGCTTGCCAGGTTGTACCATCTTATGATGCGCTTGGGGACCTGTTAAATTTGAAGCTTGCAGTGGCCCTGGTAAAGCCACAAAGCTTGCAGGCTTGAAATCTGGCAGAGTTACAGAGTGATTAAATTAGACAAGCCCGCAACATACGTGGCCGACATCCAAATCCGTAAAACATGCTTCCGCACATTGCATTTGCAGCCGTGAACATGATCAATTAGTCAAACCCGTGGTTACGGGTTTAGACAGAGCCAATAGTAAAAGAGATCATCATCATTAAGTCATTAAAACATGGAAGTTAGATTTCAATCACTTACGGTTTTGAAGTCCGAGTTGCGATCAGACCCGTCTTCCAGAAATAATGCAATATGAAATAATCAGTAAAGATAATATTCTAGTCAATGCGAGTTCTATTACATGTATTAACACATTGATTGCTAGGATTGATATAACACCGAAATTAAACATTAAATACATTATTCTTTATTGACGATTTGCAGGCTTGAGAATAATGTGCTATTAATATTAATACCTAACATAAATTTCCCTTTCATTTAAAATACAGTAGTGTGTTTATATTTGCTTTTACAGTGCTACAGACAGGACTTTAACCCCCTTGCGGGTCCTATCTAGTACTTGTAGGATTTTTGGCTCCATGTGGCATTTACGTCCTTGGGGATCCTTAGCAATTTAATAGCGCTTTTGCAATAGTAACATTTATGGGCTTTAGAGATTATCAGCCTTATTAAATTGCGATTTGGCCAATTGAATAGGGCTCTATATAAGCACAGAACATACTTGTTTACAGAAGTTTTTAGTTAGTGAAGACCTTGCTTTTGGATAGAAGATCAAAAAACTTATGCAAAAAAATATGCTCTGTGTTTATATGGAGCCCTATTCAATTGGCCATATCGCAATTTAATAAGGGTGCAAAGGCTTAGCTGGGATGGAGTTCAGATTTTGACGGTCCCTATGGTTTTTCCACCTATAAAATCATAGCAATTTAATGAGGCTCTTGTTGTATCCTCCATCTGCCTTTCTTTGGTTGAGTTGGAGAAGGTTCAGTTTTAGTATTTTAGCATTACATACAGGATCTAGTTTTATTTTAAAACATGATATCTGACTATGGCTATTAGATATATTATTATTTAGTAACTGAATAAGAACTATTATAGTTAATGTTTTCTTAAGAAAAAATTACTAACTTTAAACCTTTATCAATTGTTATTATACATTTAATTAAAAACACTGATGTATTATTTAAAGTAATACTCTATAACAGATCACTTATAATATTAAACAATGTATATTAAAAATATTAAATGTGTATTAAAAAATATAAAAATATTGCAAATTTGTAATTTGCAAATTGTTATAACTATATGTAATTTAGCAGCAGACATTACTTTGTACATTCACTGTAGCCTGTGCAAACAAACACTGCTATACAGTATCTGCAAATCAAAGATACAGTCTCAGGCATTTAAAAAGTCAATATATATATATATTGCAATGTCTGTACCCTTTGAATGTTTACTTAACCCTTTACAAAAGAGCAGCTGAATTGTACGTTGCTGCATATAAATAACTTAAGTTCATATTATCTGTTCTACAGCCCAGGCACCTGATCACCACACTATGTTTTCAACCAATTGAAATTCAAGCTGAAGGAACGCACCCACTCACACCCTTGGAATGCAGCCAAACTTCTGGCTCCTGAGACACATATGTATGCTAATATTGCAATAAGAAAAAGGCGCAGTGCATCATTTCCAAATAGTATCTATCTATCCATTAAACATTTACATACATACATAAGAAAAAATGTAAGGGTCCAAAAGGGAAAAGTGAAAGGTGTCAAGTAAATATACATCTAATGTAATGTAAATACTAAAACAATCTTAATTACATAAGCATACAAGCCATTTGCCAGTCATATAATATAAAATATAATCTGCTCTGTCTCTCTCTCTCCCTGAGTCCCCTCTCCCACTTTCTCTCTGTGCACCCTCACCGTCTCTCTGTCTTTGTGCCTTCTCTCTCTCTTGTGCCCTATCTCTCTCTCTCTCCCTCCGTCCTTCTTTCTATCTTCCTCCTTCTGTCTCTCTTTCTCCCTCCTTCTGTCTTTTCATCTCTCCTTCTCTTTCCCCCTCTTTCTTCTCTCATCCCTCCTCCTTCTCGCTCCCCCATCCCCTTCTTCTTTCTCTCCACATGTCTCTCTCCCCAATGTCTCTCCCCCAATGTATCTCTCCCCGATATAACTCTCCTCCCCATGCCTCTCTCCCCCAATGCCTCTAGCCCCCCAATGTCTCTCTCCCCCCCATGTCTCCCCCCCATGTTTCTCTCCCACCCCTTCCCCTGTCTCTCTACCACCCTGTGTCTCTCTAACTCCCTCCCCTGTGTCTCTCCCCTGTGTCTTTCTTCCCCCTCTGTGTGTTTCTCTCCCCCACTGTGTCTCTCTCCCCCCGTGTCTCTCCCTCCCCTGTATCTCTCTCCCACCTTCACCCTCCCCTCTGTCTCTCTACCACCATCCACCTCTCCCTCCCCTTTGTCTCTCCCTCCCCTGTGTCTCTCTCCCACCCTCTCCCCCGTGTCTCTCTCCTCTCCGTGTTTCTTCTCCCCTGTGTCTCTCCCCCAGTGTCTCTCTCCCTTCCCTGTGTCTCTCTCCCCCTAGTGTCTTCTCCCCATTTCTCTCTCCCACTCTCTCCCTCCCCTCTGTCTCTCTACCACCATCCCCCCTCCCTCTTCTATGTCTTTCCATCCCCTGTGTCTCTCTCCCTTCTTCTCTCTCCCTCCCCTCCGTCTCTCTACCACCATTTCCCTCCTTGCGCAGATCATGCAGTGCACACGCGGCTATCGCCACGAGCAGCACACATCGGTCTTTGATAAATATAGTTTCCGTTGTGCGTATGTCTCTTCCCCTCCCCTGTATCTCTGCCCCCTCTCAGGACCTTTCATTCTTTTGCAAAGTGTTAATATAATTTTTACCTTGTACTTAACCCCTGTATAGCGCTACGGAATATGTTGGTTAGTTACAAATAAAGGATAATAATAATATTAACTCTAGACTGATGAGCAATATTTTAGTGTTGGGTAATTCTTGGAGATATCAGTAAAATGCAGTCAAGCTAACATGGAAATAGAAAGTTCTGGCCCAGGACAGCATTTGAAGTGTATCATTAACATTTTATAAAGGGGTTACCTGCAGTCACCTGATGAAAGGAATGCATTGGGTTATTATAGTGCAAAAATGTATTATTGAAGGAAAAGCATTGTATCTTGAGAGATGTATTTATGCATGTTTCATAACATACAGTAGAGATATTAACAACATATAATATGTACAGTAAGATAATTGAGAATGTTATCATTATATTGTGCTTAATAAGCAATTACACCCTGTTCCATCTAAATTTGGTCACACAACTGCTACCACTGTTATTTTATGCTTATCGGACACGTGGATTAGCACTCTTTACATGCCAATAAGATAACTTGTGATTTCTGTGTAATAAGGTACAATCTGCTGAATAAACAATAGTAAGCTAATCTTTTTTTAATAAGTAATGAGACTCAAGAGGGAGTTATTTAATGCATGAAAATAAGCATAATGGAATATAGATGTATATAGACTTAATTTATATATAAATGTACTGAAAAAAAAAAATATATGCAATATATATTATAATTTATATATAAATAAATAGTACATTTGTGTTCATATTTGAATGTCTAAAACAAGTTAATAAACTTGTTTCCTGCTCAGAATTCCAAGAAATACAGTTATTACACTGCATTCTGGGAAGCTGAACAGGGACATGCAAATGTGCCCACAAATGCTTCACTCTTCAATCCATAACTATTTAAACATGGCTTCCTTTAAGCTTATGCCCGCTGCATTACACAGATTTTGCAAAGCAAAGGTTAAATTATACACAAGCTGGGAATCCTACCCACGTCAAGTCAAATAGTAAAAGTTGTATATTTCCAGTCAGTGATTCTTTTGTTCCAGATATTTGTTAATTACAACATTTCACCCTTTTATACATAAGGTTGCAGATCAAAAACACAGAATGTACACACATACTTTTCAGTCTACATAAAATAAATTTAAACTTTTATATCCGTATACTTTAATTCCATGTCAGATTTATAACAATAAATTTCTCTTTGTTGAGATGCCAAAACATTTTGTCCAGAAAATGTTTTATAGTACTATATACATAGTGTTAGGCCAAAATAAATGGCAGCAATAAAAAGCTGATCAAACCAGCTGTTTCTGCTTCTTCTCAACTTCCAAGTAGTTCTATACATGTTTATGTGATAACACTTATGAAGAGCTATTGGCTACTGGGGATTATATAAACAGCTACATATATGTCACTTGACTCAATGAGCTATTTGTACTACAATGTCAGGAGTGTCTACAAGAAATAAATAATTAATTACTATTCTTAACCCTTTGCTTTTCTGAAACTTGGTGTACTTCTGTACATATACATGAGTCTCTTGCTGCAGTTATCAACAGTTACAAATATAAATACTTCTATTTATGTTTGGAATTTTGTATATGTATTTGCTTCTAAGAAGTCATGTCATTACCAAAAATTAAATCCTAAGGCTATTTTTTGCATGTTTTCTAATCATTTATGTAGATTCCAAGAGCGGTCACTGAAAAACTTGACAACTTTTACTTGGAATTTTTTTTTTGTGTGAAATACAGTGTGCAATGTGTGTCTGTTTTCTACACGAAATGAGCAGAAAATAAGTTCCCAGACCATGTAGACCATTTTAGTTGGTGGTAGCTACCTGGTAGACAAAGCCACCTCCCCCCCATTGATCTTACAATGGACAGAGACAAGCAGCAAATGAGTCTGAACTTACGAACAGTAAGTTTAATATTGAATTTTGTTTGTTTTAGATCATTGTATATGAATGTTATTTTAGATTATTTCCTAATTAAATAATTTAGCTTGTGTAGTTAGGGCATTACAGTGGTCCTTTAATTCTGTTTTCTTCAATAACCTTTTTGAATCTATCATTGTGTCATTGTGACATTAAAAGGCCTAAGAACAAACTCAAAATACAATAATAAGACTTCTGCTCAGAATGTTTAAGTTTAAATTGAGGCCATTTGCCAAGGTCATTACTACAGTCATGTACAATGGCATCCTTAGGGCCTCATTCTATTAATGGCCGTAAAATGTCCACAAAGCTGCGATTCCTTGCAAGGGTGCGGCTACCCCTTGTAGCCCTACGTCTATGTTGCTATTCAAATGAAAGGGGCCACACCCCACACCTCTTCCTACGGCCGATCTCAAGCCATGCAATCGGCCATTAAGTTTGGTGGGCTTGGCCCCGATGGTAAGAATTAGCCCCCGGATCAGAGTGCATGCCCGCCAAACTAAAAACTCAAATATAATTTCAATGCAGCACTGTACAGTTATGTGATTGATAGGGGACACATTGGGGGACATGACAATGACATGTAGTACATTGGCTAGCTGGCACATCACCGCTAGCCAATACTGTCATTTATGGCCGCAGTCCGCCTGGCTTGGAGATCGAGTTGCTGCCTTGGAGGTCATCTAAGCTGGGACTATGGGCTTGGATGAACCCCAAGGCAGTAAACCGTTCTCTAAGACCAGCAGACTGGTGGCCACAAATTACAGTATTGGCTAGTGGCTATGTGCCAGCTAGCCAATGTACTACATGTCATCCTCATGTCCCCCAACGTGTCCCCTTTCAATTACAGCACTGTACAGTGCTGCATTGAATATATATTAACCCCCTAAAGATATCCAATCCCTTCCGAGTACGGGCTTGGATTCAAATCTCCCGCTGCAGCTCTTTAAAAGGACCGCAGCACACTAATGATTACTCCAAGTCACGGGGGTACTTTTAGTTTTTTTTAGAGCGCTAGTTTTTGAAGGGCCCAGCCGGGGCAGTAGATGACAAGTCCGGGGACATCAAGTACAGGTAAGTTTAATGTATCTTATGTGTAATGTTCATCATGTTTTGTGTGTATTTGTGTATTTGTGTATGTCTAATGTTTTTCCAGAGGCCGATCCAGGGAACAGAAGTAGATGGACGTGGACATGTTGGAAAGGTTAGTATAATACTGTAATTACAATGTGTATTTGTTATATGTAGTGTTTTGTACTAATTAGATGTTTCTTTTTTTCCTAGGGGTTTCCTTTTTTTCCTGAAGGGACAGCTGCAAAGGTAAGTAGTCTAAATAATTATATTTTAGCTTAGATTAAGGGTTGAATGTATTCTAGATAGGGGGTAATGTATAGATATGGGATTATGTATAGATAGGGGGTAATGTATAGTTATGGGGTTATGTATAGATAGGGGTAATGTATGATACGGGGTTATGTGTTATAGATAGGGGGGCATGTATAGATATGAGATAATGTATTGTAGTTAGGGGTATATTTATAATATATTTTTTACCGTAATGTTATGTATATTTGTGTATGCCTTTTCTTTGCAGGTGTGTAATTTATTTTTATTTTTTGTAGTGGGGGTGTTTGTAATGTATTTTTTTATTTTTTGTATTGGGGTGGGGTTTGTAATGTCTTTTTTTATTTTTTGTATTGGGGTGGGGTTTGTAATGTCCTTTTTTATTTTTTGTGTTGGGGTTGTAATTTACTTTTTTATTTTTTGTAGTGGGGGGTTGTAATGTACTATTTTTACTTTTGGTTACATTTTTTTTAAAATTTGTGGTGACAGAGGTTTTTTATTATATGTAATTAGTGGGGTGGGGGGTATAATAGGGGGTAGGTAGGTAGTGTTAGGTAGGTAGGGGTTAATAGGTTAGGGAAGAGGGGGTAAGTTTAGACTTAGTGTAGGGGATAGTGTAGTGTAGTGTTTCTACTTAGTGTCACGAGGGTCCTGGAGGACCCTCATGGCACTTATGGAGTTAATTATGGGGTTCTCATTGTCCTATGAGGGTCTTCATAGACCCTTATGGGACTGATTGGGTTAAATAGAGGCTTACAGTGATCTGTATGGACCCCCATAAGGGATGGGGTTAGATGGAGGCTTATGGGACTCTGTATAGACCCCCATAATTGATGTGTTAAATGGAGGCTTATGGGGGTCTGTATAGACCCCCATAAGAGATGAGATTAGATGGAGGCGTATGGGGGTTGGTATAGACCCTCATAAGTGATGGGTTAGATGGAGGCTTATTGGGGTCTGTATTGGGGTTAAATAGGCCCAGTTGGGGTTAAATAGGGCATAGTTAGGGTTATGGGGTTAATGGAGTATAGTTAAGGTTAATAGTAGTAGTGTTTAGACTTTGTCATAAGGGTCCTGGATGACCTTCATGGCACTTGTTGGGTTAACCTAGGGGTTAATAATGTCCTATAGGGATCTATATAGACCCCTATTGGACTGAGGGGGTTAATTTTAGTCTCATGGGGGTCTATATTGACTCCCACAAGTGATGGGGTTAATTTTAGGTGCCGGGGGTACTGAGAGTACCCCGGCGGCTTGGTATGCCACAGGCCATTAAAGGACCCGCGGTGGGAAAACAAAAACCTCGCAATTCCCCAGGCTTAAATTTTTAATTCAAGCCTGCGGCGGGAAATTTGAAATCTCATAGATGCTGCGAGGGTCGCGATCGGTGATGATCAGGACCCTCTGCAGCAAGGCAAGGTGTTAATGCGGGGAGCCTTCAGGGGTCCCTATAGGGACCCTGCATCAAGCTTATGCTCTGTACACAATTATCACAGGGAATGAAAACCATTGATAAAAAGTCTGTAACACAATAAAGCTAATTTCTAACAGAAATATACTCCTTAGAAATGACTGCTAGAATAATAGCCACATTAAATTTGAAGCCGGTAAGTGCAACGTGGGACCTGCAATGGCTGAGGGCTTGAAATTTTGCAGAGATACAGAGCTATTAAATCTGAGCCAGGTTGCTAGCTACGGGCTTGCAAAGCAAATCCGTAAACCATCGGTCGAATTGTAATAACTTTGTCAAGATCGTAGTTACGATTTTAGATGGAGCCAATGGCAACAGAGATCATCATAATTACGTCACTGAAAAACAGAGGTAGGATTTCAAAGTCTTAAGGGTTTCAAATAGGAGTTACGATCTGACCCACATTCCAGACATAATGCAATATTGATAAAGCCGTAAATATGATATTCTATTACAGGCGAGTTCCATTTTATGTATTAACACATTGATTGCCAGGATCGATATAACACGTAAATTTCACATGAAATAAAGTATTTTATTTGGCCAATTTGCAAGCTTGAGAATGTTGTGCTATTAATTCTAATACCTAAAATCACTTTCCATTATATTATAAGTTCAGTAGTGTGTGTATAGTTGCTCACACTATTGGCTGGCCGGCGCGGAGGCAGCCCAGGCACGCCGGGTCTGACGCAGCGCTGCGTGACAGCGCTGCTGAGCCTGGGCGATGCTGATTGGCCGGGAGGAGGAGGAGGGACTTAAGCCCGTTTCGCAGGCTTCCTCCTCACTCCGCACCGGCCATTGAGCTGATCTGAGGTCTGCACGCTGCGCTCTCTGCAAAAACATAAAAGCAAGTAAAATAAGGGGCACTCAGCTAATAAAGTGACCCCCGATCCCTCTACCAGCAGGAGCCTACCCTCTACCCCTTATAGTTACCCTGAGCACCCCACTAGTAGAGCCCCCCTGTCACTTGGTCCTGGCAATAGGGACCCAGGCTCCCAGCATTAGCCCTATAAGTCCCCATAGCATCATTCCCTGCTCTGTAGGTTCCGGGGTAAGGGTGTCACATTTGTCACAAGTGGGGTGGCAGCTTAATATGTACCCTGGGGAGTTTGAGGCCTTGCTGACCATGGTCAGAACTCGGGCATTGAGCCATGGGGTTAGATGGGTCCAGGACAGAATGGACTCAGGCCGTCTAGGGGGGGAGGTTGACGCCACTGAGGCACAGGCCCGGCCTGCAGTGACCGGTAGCCTAGGCCAGGTGGACAGGCCTCATAGTCTAGATAGTCTAGCGGAGCAGCGTGCTACCTCTGATCTGAGCAATAGGGCTAGAAGCAGCGTGGAGGGCACGGATATGGTCCTTGAGAGTCAGGAGCTTATCCCCCCAACGCAGAGAGCGTGGTGCCAGCAGGAAGCGCGGGCAAGGGCCTAGACATCGGCCACCACCCAGCGTCTTGTCCCATGGCCCACAGCAGAACCAAGGTCCTGGTGACACTCCTAATCAGTCTCGAGGCTCTAGGGGGAACAGCAAAAGTACAAGGAGCTCTAAAAAAGCTCCTACAGGTTCTCACCGGTTGGTCCCTGCGGACGCCACTGCCGCACCCACTGCCAGCGCTGCACGTGTTTCCCAGAGACGACGCAACGCCAAGGGAGAGGCCGAGAAGAAAAAAGAGACGACCAGAGGAAGAAGGGATCAAGTGATCGAAGAGATGGCTGCAGACGACAGCATGGTGCTCATCGACAAGGTTCTGGCAGTGGCCAAGGTGGCACCGCAGACGCGCCCCACCAGGGTCCGGTAGTCAACGAACAGGTACAGTCCCTTGATTTTCACCTCGACACCAGCCAAGAGACAGAAATCTCCTGACAGGAGAGCTAGGCCACAGCGCAACCCATCCCTGACATCATTACGGATACAGGGACGCCCATAGTGACTCAGGGGCAGGACCGGGGTAGGTATAGCATTGACCGCCATAGGCCGCCGAGCCGGAGGAAATCCTTACGACCTAGCGTAGCCGCCGAGTCGGAGTACTCCATTGGGGGGGGAGCAGGCCGCGCGTTCCGTAACGAGGGATAGACGAAGGAGAGCTAGTGATTGTTCTTCATGCTTCCCCAGAGCCAGAGGGAGATCCAGGTCTCGGAGCAGACGGTCTTGCGGCTGCAGCTGTGCTTGCGCAAGAGGGGGCGAAAGGAGCCCACAGCGATCGAGATGTGCAGGGACGCCCGCTCGTCCAGACCGGCAGGTTACCCCCAGGATGGCAGCTGCCTCGGGGCAAGGAGAAGCAGGTGAGAAACTGGCAAATTTCAGGGAGACAGGGGTGGCAGTACATGGAGCCTCTCCCAGGGAATCTCAATTCTTGTCGTCCCTGAAAGCCCTTATAGAAACCCATAACATTGCCTTCTTCGATGCGGAAGTTGGGGCATGGGTGGGGGGTTTGGCCGGGAAGGCGTGGGTAGAGCCAGCCCTTCCCGCTAGTCCATCGTTTGCGTCCAGGATAATCTGGGGAGCACATTTAGCCTTGGAAGTCAAAGAAAAAATCTGGCGACGGGAGTACATAGAGATATTTTCCTTGTTGCCATTGTCGCGGATGAACGAGAATCCAGAGAGGTTTCACATGGAAGGAGATGACCGGAGGCACACTTTCAGGTGCGTGCCAAGAACGTTCGACAACTGGTTACAGGCATTTGCCATCATGGCCTGTGTCATGGGTGAAAGACACCTGGAACAATGCTCCGGGCTGTTCGTGTATATGGAGGAAATCAGGAACGCATACCGGCCGTATGGTGGAATGTCATGGTGGCGATATGACGAGGAATTCCAGCAATACATGTCCTCCCGTCCGGAGATGGCATGGAGCGATAAGGCGAGGGCCTATTGGCTGAACATAATGACACCAATGCGGGCGGTGCCGCCCTTTCTCGGGAACCCAGGCGGGGCTAGAGGCCCTGCCACTGCAAGCACAGCCGGTCGAGGCGTCTGTCACTCATTCAACGAGGGCAACTGCAAGTGGGCACCAAACTGCCGTTTCAGGCACGTCTGTGCGAGTTGTGGAGGGGACCGCGCGGCCTCAAGATGCACCAGACAAAAGGACGGAACCAGGGCTGGAGAGCCCGCTCAAAAAGGGACCGACCACCATACAGCACAATGCTGCCGTGGCTAGAACGCTACGGTAGGTTGGCAACAAAAGCTGGGGCGGCCGCCCTACTACGTGATGGTTTCCAGGAAGGGTTCAAGATTCCATGGTCTCTCGCCCTGCTCGAGTCGCGTCTAAGAAACCAGAAGTCGGTAAAGGAGTTTCCCGGGGTAGCGGCGGAAAAAATCCTGACTGAGGTAGAACTGGGTAGGATGGCGGAGCCTTTTCCCTCCATCCCCTTCCAGGGACTGGTAATTTCCCCTCTGGGCGTAGTGCCAAAGTAGGAAGCAGGAAAATTCATCCATTATTTATCCTATCCTCCAGGTGGTTCGGTCAACGACGGGATTGACAAACAGTACTCGTCACTGTCGTACCCCCCTTTCGATCGGGCCACGGACCTGGGCAGGCGGGCAGGCGTCGGGGCTAAGATGGCGAAGGTGGATATCGAATTTGCGTTCCGTTTGCTTCCGGTGCATCCTCAGAGTCATCGGTTCCTGGGTTGCTTCGTAGACGGTCAGTACTTTGTGGATCTGTGTCTCCCCATGGGATGTTCTATTTCTTGTTCCTATTTCTAAGCCTTCAGTATGCTCTTGCAATGGGTAGCACACACCGAGTCGGGCTGCCAAGGGATTACCTATTACCTCGATGATTTCCTTTTTGTGGGACCGGCGGGGTTAGCCACATGCGACTTCATACTGCGGACCTTCTCAAGGATATGTCAAGATTTCCACTGGCAGAAAAGAAGACAGAAGGACCGATGGAATGCAGCTTGCAGAACTGGCGGCCCTGGAAGGCGCAAGGCGAGTGTCACTGCGGCGGCTGCAATCCATCTTGGGAAAGCTGAATTTCGCGTGCAGGATCGTTCCCATGGGCTGTATATTCAGCAGAAGAATGTCGTTGGCTACAGTCGGGATATCTCAGCCGCATCATTTTATAAAGGTGTCCGGGGCCATGAGGGAAGATGCTCGAGTGTGGACGGCGTTTCTACGGAACTTCAACGGGAGCACCTTGATCCAGCCGAGCAGGGTGACGAATGGGCAACTAGACCTCTATGCGGGTTCAAGTGTGTTCGGAATGGGAGCCTATTTTAGAGGCGCATGGTGCGCAACACCATGGCCCGAATCATGGGTCAAAGGAAGGCTTACAGAAGATCCTATGGTTCTGGAGACGTTCGCCATCACCACGGCGGTCCATCTGTTGGGCAGGGGCTTCAGGAACCGGCAGGTCCTTTTTCAATCAGGCAGCTCGAAAACGGTCTGGGTAGTCAATAGCTTGACGGCTGCATCTGGGCCGTTGATACGGGTCATACGGCGCTTGGTTCTTTGTTGCCTGCGGGCAAATATCTGGGTGAGGGCGGAGTGTATTCCCGGCCTTAACGTAGGGGTGGTTGATGCCCTTTCTCGGTTACAGGGAACCCGGATTCGCACACTGGCACCGGCGGCGAAGGATCAAGGAGAGGACATATCTTCAGAACTCTGGGAGCTTGGAGTGGTGCGGTAGCTGGTTACATCAGGCGCCAAAGACGTGGGTGGCCTACAGGAAGGTGTGGAACATGTGGAGCGATATGATTGAGGAGGCTTGTGGTTTGCCGGGTGGTAAAAAGCATGTTCTAAGGGAAGCACCGGACGGAGAGGAGGCGCCCGATCACTTTCTCTCTGTTACTACTCCTGGGGGAGGCGTTGGGTGTGCTATGCAGGGACTCCTTCAAATCCCTGATTTTCCGTACAGCCTTTTCCTTAGCGTTCTTTGGTGCTTTCAGGATTAAGGAACTGGTCTCGGAAAACAGGCACGGTTCAGGGGGGCTGCTGGCGGAGGACATCTGTCTGGAAGGTGAAAGATTGTTGGTATGGCTGAGGAGGTTAAAAAATTGGATCAGGCCGGAAAAGGAAGGGAAGTGGTCATATACAAAACTGGAACGGAGTGTTGCCCCCAGGCAAGTGTGAGGTTGTACTTGGAAAAAAGGCCAACGGGGCCAGGCACACTGCTATTGCATGCCAATGGCCAGGCTTTGTCATGGTTTCAATTCAAAAGGATGCTGAAGAAGTCCTTACGGCAGTTAGGCTTGGACCCGGCGGACTTCGTCACACATTCGTTTCGGATCGGAGCGGCTACGGAGGCGGCAAGGCTAGGTCTCCCCGAGAGTATGGTTAAAAGGATTGGGAGATGGGAGTCGCATCGCTTTAGGTCATACATACGGCCAGAAAGGGTTGTCTAATTGGAATTTGTTTTATGTGTTGCAGAAGTTAAACAGCTGTGGATCGTTGGCCATTCCTACATGTATTGGGCTCACCGGTTAGCCGCAGTCACTGGCGACAAGGTCCAACTGGGCTTTCTGGAGACGAGCATGCAAGTAAGATGGTTTGGGTTCCGCGGCTTGAGATGGACACAGGTGAATGGCCTGTTGGAGAGCAACGCTCAGCATCATGGTAGCCCACACATTTTAATTATACACGCTGGGGGCAACGATTTGGGAGTAATACCTATGAGAAAAATGTTGAAAGAGATGAAGAGGGATGTGAAGTGTTGGCTAGAACGATTACCAGGTTTGTTCATAGTGTGGTCCGAAATGATCAAAAGGAGATAATGGCGGAACGCAAGGGATTCGGTTTCGGTGGATAGAGCAAGGCAAAAGATAAACAAACAGATGGCTAGTTTTGTAAGGAATTTGGGCTTCATTACCATTAGACACCAAGAAAGGCGTAGATGCCGATGACTTCTTTCGCCCAGATAAGGTCAATCTAACGGAGATAGGATTAGAGCTGTTTATCCTATAGCTTAAGGATGGGGCTAGCCGGGCCTTGGCTTTATTAAGAGAGCTAGGGGGATCACAGCCTCAGGAGGTATCCATCGCCTGCTCTGTGGCGGGAGGTAAGGCACTCGGCCCACGGGATTAAGTGGGCGTTGCCCTGCCTCATGGGCGTGCTTAGGAAAGCACTGGGAGGCTCTTGGCGTGAGGTTACTGACCGGGCCGTGATTTAACAATGTTAATTATGTTAATTGGTTATTGGTTTATGGTTGCTTTAATAAATCTGTGGCCCGTAATTTTTCCAAAGAAACGCTGTTTCAGTGTGTTTATTTATTCTAAAGCCCATTGGATCTTGCCAATGTCATGGCCGGAAAACACACAAAGCAGCAGCAAGTGATCACCCACATGTGCATACTGAGTTGTATCTTTATAATATAACCATGAAGTGCTATGCGGTAGACAGTTACTCCAGTAACTGTTCATGATTTGTTAGTGACACAATTTAAAATGATAGGTAATGAAAAATTATTTTCCTACATGGTGACATCAAACTACTGTATAATGTAAGCTCATTTAAGGTGACTGAATTCCTAAAGATGATATGAAAACTAAAATAGGTAAATGTAATTGCAAAGACAAATGCTTTTTCCCACCCTGGAAGTCCAATAGCAGATCACTGCATAAATACAGTAATAATGGTCATTACACTGTGAGGGGTTATTTTGCTATTATGGTTGTTTCAGCAGCTTTTTTTTTAATTTTTTGGTGACATTTTTTGTTCACATTTTCTAACCACTGTCCCTATTTATTATTTCATTTTTAGACCCTTCTGCAGTTTGTTTTTTTATTCTTACCGTAAAATATTTTTAAATGTTTTAATTTTATCTCATCTGATCCACCCAAATGATTCTTAGAGTCACACAGATGACCCTTGACTTTCTTGGGCTTCTTTCGGCCCTTTTTTCACTTCCTCTTTCAGGAACAACACCCACATGAACAGTCAGATCCTTAACTTTGCTAATACTTTTTAGATGCCTGAATGTGATATTTCTGCAATCTTTGTAGCAGCCCTACACTAACCCTAGCACACACTATATATATACTATATATATATATATATATATATATATATATATATATATATATATATATATATATATATATAAAACATCCAGCTAAGAATTGCAGGCTAAACCATTAAACGCATTGTGGATTATAGTAAGTATATATATATATATATATATATATATATATATATATTTTTTTTTTTTTTTTACATGTGTTTTTCAATTCTAGATTACTCTTTCATGCTCCGTTCTTTAGTTCATATGAATGGTCATGTCCTTTGTGCATGTCAGGATGTCAGGTAATTGCATCATGCAAGGTACATTTAGGTGCACTAAGTTAAAGTCAATAACTCCCACCTTTCACTTATTATGCAAGAACATGTGTTTCCTCATTTATCTCCCACAGTTCTGTTGAGCAAATATTGTAGTAAAACATAAAGGGACATAGAAGATTTCTGGATTTCGCTTAGAATATAATATACCTACAGTGGATATAAAAAGTCTACACACCCCTGTTAAAATGTCAGGTTTCTGTGCTGTAAAAAAATGAGACAAAGATAAATCATTTCACAACTTTTTCCACCTTTAATGTGACTTATAAACTGTACAACTCAATTGAAAAACAAACTGAAATCTTTTAGGGAGAGGGAAGAAAAAATATAAAAATAAAATAATATGGTTGCATAAGTATGCACACCCTTAAACTAATACTTTGTTGAAGCACCTTTTGATTTTATTACAGCACTCAGTCTTTTTGGGTATAAGTCTATCAGCATTACACATTTTGACTTGGCAAGATTTGCCCACTCTTCTTTGCAAAAACACTCCAAATCTGTCAGATTGCGAGGGCATCTCCTGTGCACAGCCCTCTTCAGATCACCCCACAGATTTTCAATCGGATTCAGGTCTGGGCTCTGGCTGGGCCATTCCAAAACGGTAATCTTCTTCTGGTGAAGCCATTCCTTTGTTGATTTGGATGTATGCTTTGTGTCGTTGTCATGCTGAAAGATGAAGTTCCTCTTCATGTTCAGCTTTCTAGCAGAAGCCTGAATGTTTTGTGCCAATATTGACTGGTATTTGGAACTGTTCATAATTCCCTTTATCTTAACTAAGGCCCCAGTTCCAGCTGAAGAAAAACAGCCCCAAAGCATGATGCTGCCACCACCATACTTCACTGTGGGTATGGTGTTCTTTTGGTGACGTGCAGTGTTGCTTTTGCGCCAAACATATTTTTTGGAATTATGGCCAAAAAGTTCAACCTTGGTTTCATCAGACCATAACACCTTTTCCCATATGCTTTTGGGAGACATCAGATGTGTTTTTGCAAAATGTAGGCTGGCTTGGATGTTTTTCTTCGTAAGAAATGGCTTTCGTCTTGCCACTCTAACCCATAGCCCAGACATATGAAGAATACGGGAGATTGTTGTCACATGTACCACACAGCCAGTACTTGCCAGATATTCCTGCAGCTCCTTTAATGTTGCTGTAGGCCTCTTGGTAGCCTCCCAGACCAGTTTTCTTCTCGTCTTTTCATCAATTTTGGAGGGAGCTCCAGTAATGTCACTGTTGTGCCATATTTTCTCCACTTGATGATGTCTTCACTGTGTTCCATGGTATATCTAATGCCTTGGAAATTCTTTTGTACCCTTCTCCTGACTGATACCTTTTAACAATGAGATCCCTCTGATGTGTTGGAAGCTCTCTGTGGACCATGGCTTTTGCTGGGATGCGACTAAGAAAATTTCAGGAAATACCAACTAGAGCAGCTGAACTTGATTTGGGGTTAATCAGAGGCACTTTAAATGATGGCAGGTGTATGATGACTCCTATTTAACACGATCTGGAATGTGATTGCTTAATTCTGAACACAGCTATATCCCCAGTTATAAGAGGGTGTGCAGACTTATGCAACCACATTATTTTTCTTTTTTTTTTTCTTCCCTCCACCTAAAAGATTTCAGTTTGTTTTTCAATTGAGTTGTACAGTTTATAGGTCACATTAAAGGTGGAAAAAGTTCTGAAATTATTTATCTTTGTCTCATTTTTTTACAGCACAAAAACCTGACATTTTAACAGGGGTGTGTAGACTTTTTATATCTACTGTATGTATGTATTAAGAAGTTCTACCTAAAATCTTACAAATTGTACCTTTTTGGGCCTGCTCTCTGTTGCTCATAAATACACAGACTATGCAGAGCAGTGCTTCAAATTGCCCAGTCAGTCATATCTCTCAAGTACCATGTTGCAGAATGCTGCCACTGATTGGTGACTATGAGACACTGCACACCCAGTACTTGGAAGTACACTGTGTTCATGAGCTGCAGAGGGAAGAAACCGGTTAGTAGCTATTTGTAAGATTTCAGGCAGAAAGAAATGTAGATCTAAGCATTTCTTAATCAAATGAATTACACAAAAGTAAAAAGATGGATAGCTATATAATATTCTTAGTAAAAAAAAAGAAGCCTCATAAAATAAAGAAGGACAGAATTCTTCATGGAAAAATATTGAACATGAGAGCAGACATAACTTCCAACGCAGATGGGAGGAATGATTCAAAATACAGGACTCCTGCACAGTCTCAGTGCTTTTCATCAACCTTAAAGAGCATTAAAACTCCAATTTTCTTTGTAGCATCTGAAATAGTATATATCAGCAGAGTTTTCTAAATGTAATTCTGAGGGCTCAATAAATTGCTTTGAATGTTTAACCAATAACCAGTAACCAAAAATCATGACTAATATAAGTAAACGGTTATATGATCTCTTGGGAAACTGGCCTTTCTTTTCACAACTTGGTTACTGCATTACCATTCAAGACATTTTCTCTAATTTAAATATAATAAAATAAAAATATTCTTGTGAATGAAAAATGTTTTCTACAAATGTTAAAAAAATTACTGTTCACACACACATACTTGCTGTACTGTGTATGGTGGAGGGCTTCTGTCAATCTTTTACCCACCATAAGCTAAATAAATTAATGATTCATTAAGTAATATCACTATATGATACACAAAATGATCACAAGATTCATAATATGAGTTAGTAAGCAGCCCAAAATTATGAGAACCATTTAAGCTTGAATCAAGTGCCTATGGGTAATTGATTGCTTCTTGGCCTTTTGGCTAGATCAATTTGTGGTTTTGTTGGAAGGTATTTTAAGCACAGCACTGTCTCTGCCTTGTAGCATCGGTGTGTATCATCTAAAGCTGCTTGCTACTATTGGGACAGTGCACCGCAAAGATAAACAAGTTGAAATCTGTGCTGTCGTAATGGCAGATTGTTTTGAGGAGGAGTTGGAGTTGGCGCTCGATCTGGTACCGGATCCAAGAGTGGTGGAGGGAGATTCAGAGATGGTGGTTAGAAGAACCATTCATGGAATGATACACATCGCTTCAAAGCTCAACCTGCATTCCATGAGCAGAAAAACTCTTATCTTCTTTAAAATAAACTTCTTTATGAGTCTCTTGGTTTGTCATATGACACATTTTTCTGTTTTCAGGAATTCCGGAGGAAGGGGACTACTTTCTGTAATATTTCGTAATACTATGCGAACCGAGTCTAGTCATGTAGAGGTGTAGTGGATTCACCAATTATAAGGGTTGTGAAAGTAACATCCCTCTTTGGTGACCCCGAACAGGTGATCACCATCCATATGTATATAATCCCCATGTGTCATATGAGGAGATCATCAGGTTCCTAAGCAGTTACTGCATGAACAACAGGTCGACTGGCCCGATGTGGAAAGGCTTGGAGTATGGACAGGCAAGAGGCATTTCTGGGGCTCGTTTATTGCAGACCCTAAGGGGTGGAACGGTTACCGGAGACCTCCGCCAGTTTTCCTGTTCTGTTCTGTTGAGAAAGATTTAATTAAAATAAAAGAAGAAATACAAAACATTTTAAAAGAAAATAAAAAAACAAACAATTTCTAATTCCAGTGTGAAGGTTTTTAAAGAAGATGAAAAGTGTTCCTGCTATTTTTTTTAAAAAGATAGGAAATAAGAAAGATTTTATTGAAATCATAGAGGGAGAGACATAACTAAATAAAATAAAACAGATAGTTTCTAAATTTTATTCTGACTTATTTTATTCAAAGAAAACTGATGATTTTTTAGAGGAATACTTTTTAGATAAGATTGAATATTCTTTTAATACCGACAATAAAGACATTTTAGAGTCGTTTTCATAGCAACAAGATTTTAAATACAATTAAAAGTTTTTTTAAAGGGAAAAACACTGGGATGGGTTACCAATTGAATTTTACACTACATTCTGGGATGTTTTAGAAAAATATTTGTTAAATTTAATAACCTCCACCAACATTTTACCAGCTTCATGGAAGCAAGGGGTGGTGGTTTTAATTTATAAAAACAAGGGGAAAAGAAAATATTAAACATTGGGGGCCTATTACTCTTTTGAATTGTGATTACAACATTTTATGAAAGCATTACTATGTTATAGACCATTCCCAGGTGTGTGGCATCCCAGGCTGAAATATCAGCCAAAAATCTCTGTGTCATAAGGGATATTATTTATTATATTTTAGATAGAAAACAAGTATTTACTTTACTCAATTTAAATTTTGAAAAAGCTTTCGATAGGATATCCCATAGATTTTTATTTAGGGTTTTAGAAAGAATGGGTGTGCCAAGTGTGTATACAGGATTTATGAGTAGTATTTGTCTAAATGTTTTTTTGACAGGATGGGTTAGTATAAATGGGAGGTGTAAACCATATATACTCGAGTATAAGCCGACCTGAGTATAAGCCAAGGCACCTATTTTACCACAAAATACTGGGAAAACTTAGTGACTCGAGTATAAGCCGAGGGTGGGAAATGTGCTGCCCCCTGTGTCCCTCTTGCGCACTCTGTGTCCCCCTCTTGTGTGCCCTCTCTGCCCCTTTCTTGTGTCCCCCCTCTCTCTCCCCCCCTTTCTCCTCTGTGTCTCTTCCCCTCCTCTCCCTCCTCTGTGTCTCTTCCCCCTCCCTCCCCTGTGTCTCTTCCCCCTCCCTCCCCTGTGTCTCCTCCCCCCTCTCCCTCCCATGTGTCTCTCTCCCCCCTCTCCCTCGTGTCTCTTTCCCTCCCCCTCCCTTATCATCCTCCTCATCCTCCCTCCTCATCCTCAACCCCCCTCCTCATCCTCATCCTATTTTTAAATAAGCTATATGTTTTTAAACAGAAAATAAGACCAATGAAAGGTCTAAAAAACGGAGTGCTCCAGAGTCAATATATGCCCAAAGTGGAACAAAGAAATAGTTGGATATTATACAACTGTTTAAGTACTGTCTCATATATCCCCGATTGATATGGGGACTCACGGTACCTTAGTCCAAAAAGGTCCAATATGTCCAATTAATCCAGTGGATTAAAGGAGAACGATAAGCCGTAGTCCCAGGTTATGGGGGGTCCTCCTTGATGGAATTGGTGTAATGGTAATCACTTGGAGATTTCTTCCCCCTCAGACGGCACCATTCACGTGGTACGTGCAAAATCAATGAAAGAGATTAAAGGGAGGGGAAGAAGCGCAAAACCTAGTGCAAATGAATGCTAAACTAGATAAATGTATAGAATGCAGGTAAAAATGCCAACTCACATGTCCTAACCTCACGGTATGAGATATGGTTTTAACCCTACAAAACATTCTGTTATTTTAGAAAAAATAAAAAGAGAATACAATTTACAAAATTTTTGTGTTGACATTTTTAAAAACGATAAGAATATTTCTAAAATGTTTAGATTAAATGAAATGGTTTAATTGGTGGCACATTTTAATAGTGATTTTGCAACAAAAAAAATTGGTGCAATCTATTTAATTGTTTGTTGAGTAGCAGCCAGAAAGATCTGGCTTGGGAAGCCACTACAAATTGTTTACCAACAAGAGAGTTTCAACATAGACAAGGTGCCCTAGAGTGGAGTGTAATACTGATATGTGTTTTGGAACTGTTGATATGCCTAAAAGGTATGGAAAACATTTGGACCTCTTTTAAAGTGGGTGGGTAATCTTAGTTTTTTAAATCATGAAATTGTTTTATATGGGAGGAAGCTATGGATAGGGAAAGAGAGCTTTTTAGAAAATTGATACATTATTAATTGTCTTAAAGAAGCTTTATGGAAAGCAAGGAATATTGTATTATTTAAAAAGTTTTCAATTTTACTCAGGGACTGCATAAAATATTCTATTAGTTTATTGTATATTTATTATTGGAGAGATAGAAAATAATTAGGCGAATAGAAAACAAAACAGAAATGGAAGTTGAAAACTTGGAACAAGTTATTACAATTTAAACATGTTCCTTGTTAAATATTTTTTTTTTTTTTTACCTTTTTACTTTTTTTTATTAAAAGGGTTTTATTGGATTTTATCATTAGAATAAGGGATAGGTAGTAAAAAGGGAAAAGAAAGGGACACATATAGTTGTTTTTTATAGGGAAAGATATATATTTTTTTCAATTTAGCCTAATTCGACATAGTAAATTATTATTTCCCTCTTTTTAGCATACGATAATGATGTTGAAATGATAAACCTTGACCTGGTAATACTGCAGAAAAAAGGTAATCAATGACTGAATGGTATAAAAAAAAAAAAACTAGCCTTACATTCATGAGATCCACACTTTTGAAACAGTACTGTCTGTGGGTTTACCTGCATAACTATTCTGTGCAACGTTCAAACAATGTGTTACTATGGCAGGCATATGCTGTAAAGGCGTCATGATAAAATGGTTATTGGATTAAATAGTGGGGCACTCTCTGGCCTAATGTGCACATCTCATAATGGAGTGCAAACATGGAAAACAGGTTTTCTGACTTGTTTTAGATATGCTTATGTACACACAAAGATATTATTTGTTTGAAATACTTGCTCAGTTAATATGAATAGTTCCAATGAGAGAATAGTTCCATTGGCTTAACTTAGGTTTACCATCAACTGAGCTGTCAATTTGCAATGATCAGTAAGAAACAACCTGCAAATAGAAATAGAGAATGCATTCTTGGAAGTTTCAGTTGAAGTCTGAGCCACCACAACATATTTACAGTAAATAAATAAATATTTCTCAATAGCTGTGTTACTGGACATTTGTGGCTCAGATATATATATTTGCAAACACACATACTGAGAGAGACAGAGAGAGCGAGAGAGAAATATAAGAAGAAAAATGGTGGCAGCAAGAAAGAGTGGGTGTATGGGGACAGGTGGGAGGAAGAAATATAGGGAAAGTGACAGAAGAAAGCAAACAAAGCTTACATGCATTAGTGATGTAATGTGCTCAAACTATATAATTGCCGGCATAATATAACTTCTGCTACTTTAAACAATTCTTGAAGAAAATCCACTCTGTTATCAGGTGATGTGAAAGGCTAAAGGGCTACAATGGTGAAAAAATTGCATTCCATCAATGAGCAGGCCTCTTCACAACTAGTGTGATACTTTATGAATCTAGGGGTAAGTGTTAGATTTGCTTGGTCTCCAAATAAGGAAAATGTTAAGTACATTTTTTAAATACTTTTGAGGAGGGATTTCAGTGGACCAATTTATTACAAATAGTTTTTTAAGGCATGTTGCCCCTTTAGGCATTATGATAAAAAATGAAAACTGAGCATTTTAGTAAAAAAAATAACTTACTTATTTTTTAAATGTTTCATTTTTATTCCCTGTGGCTCAATTTGGAGCTATGACCAAACACATTGTTTCTCAAGGCTCTGTGAGCGAGCCCAGAATCAGTGCCATGTACACAACCCTATAATGTACATAGAGTACTCATAGAAACTGAGAAACAAAATAGGAATGTAGTCTTTTAGCAGAGCTGCACATGGATTGACATGGAATAAAAATAAAAAACAGTAAGTTTATGTTTTTGACTAATAACATGCCTAATTCTCATTCTATGGCATACTGCCAATAAGAGCAGTATGCCTTTAAAATAAAAACTCACATGCAGTGTTTCTTTTGAGAAACTTATAAGTGACTCTTAATCAGAGCTTCATAACCTTGTTCCTTCTTTGTTGCCCAAATATGGTATGTACTTTCAGAGAACATATATACAGTGCATTGCAAAAGTATTCACCCCATTGGAATTAGCATGGATTGTTTGAGGTTTTGCATAATTTAATTTACAGATCATGCCCACAACTTTTAGTTTTTTTGTTTTTTTTTTATTGTGAAGCAATCAAAAAATAGGACAAAATAACAGAAATATCAATGTGCATAACTATTCACCCCCCTAAAGTCAATACTTTGTAGAGCCACCGTTTACGGCAATCACAGTTGCTTTGGATAAGTCTCTATGAGCTTGCCACATCTTACCACTGGGATTTTTGCAAATTCCTCCTTACAAAACTGCTCCAGCTGCTTCAAGTCGGATGGTTTGTGCTTGTGAACAGCAATCTTTAAGTCTGACCACAGATTTTCTATTGGATTAAGGTCTGGGCTTTGACCAGGCCATTCCAACAAATTTACATGTTCCCCCTTAAACCACTCAAGTGTTACTTTAGCAATGTTTTTGGGGTCATTGTCCTGCTGGAAGGCGAACCTCTACCCTAGCCTCAACTCACGCACAGAGTAGTACAGGTTTTGCTCAAGAATATCCCTGTATTTAGCACCATCCATCTTTCCCTGAACTCTGACCAGTTTCCCAGTCCCGGTTGCTGAAAAACATCCCCACAGATGCATGATGCTACCACCACCATGTTTCACTGTGGGGATGGTGTTCTTTGGGTTATGTGATGTGTTGGGTTTGCGCCAGACAAGTTAAATTTTAGTCTTATCAGACCAGAGCACCTTCCTCATACATTTTGAGAGTCTCCCATATGCCTTTTCGCAAACTCAAAACGTGCCATTTTGTTTTTTGCTAAAATGAATGGCTTTCTTCTGGCCACTCTGCCATAAAGCCCAACTCTATGGAGTGCACAGCTTATTGTCGTCCTATGTACAGATAGTCCAGTCTCTGCTGTGGAACTCTGCAGCTCCTCAGGATTACCTTAGGTCTTTGTGCTTCCTCTCTGATTAATGCCCTCCTTGCCCGGTCCGTGAGTTTTGGTGGGCGGCCGTCTCTTGGCAGGTTTGCTGTTGTGCCATGTTCTTTCCATTTGGTTATGATAGATTTGATGGTGCTCTTGGGGATCATCAAAGATTTGGATACTTTTGTATAACCTAACCCTGACTTGTACTTCTCAACAACCTTGTCTCTTGCTTGCTTAGGTGTTGCAACCTCTGGGGCCTTTGAAAAAAGGTGTGTATATGTAATGACAGATCATGTGACACTTAGATTGCACACAGGTGGACACCATTTTGCTAATTATGTGACCTCTGAAGGTAATTGGTTGCACCAGAGCTTTTTATGGGCTTTATAAAAAAGGGGGTGAATACATACACACATGCCAATATTCTGTTTTCTATTTCTAAAAAAAAGTTTTATGTATATATTTTTCTAATTTCACTTCACCAACTTAGACTATTGTGTTCTGATCCAGTGTTCTGATTCAGATTAACAAAACATTGAACTTAAGGCTGTAATGTAACAAAATAGGTAAAAAGTCAACAGGGGTGAATAATTTTGCAAGGCACTGTAAAGCAAAGTAAAATGTCAGAACAGTGGGAAACAGATAAAATACCATAGAGGGCTGCATTGTGGCCCTTTGCCATTTGAACAACTGTCACAGCCCAGCCCCTACGGCCTCCAGTCGATCTCCAACAACCACCAGCGAGGATCATCTTACTGTGATCAAATAAGGGGTATCAGCACACAGTTCTTTCAGAGGTAGCTGGTCATCCTCAGGAGCAGATATAGATGGTGGCTGAATCAGATGACTTGCACCCCTGTCAATGGAACCCAGCCATCAGAACCGGCAATGCTCTGGAAAATCCATAGTTTAGGCAGTGGATGGGCAATGATACGTAAGGGGAAAAAAAGCACTCAACCTCCTGGATAATACTGGACCAGAGCTGGAACACTGGATAACAGGAACATTGGAACTATGGATTAAGCTAGTTGAGCAGGCAGGAATCCTCGTGTCTTCCCAGGGAAGAGCAACAGCTCTCAGGCACATGATCTTCCTATCAGGACCTTATAATAAAGTCTCTTTTCACCCCTTGGATTCCAGGAGATACACTTATATTCTTTCCCAAGAGTACTGTTCACTTTATTTTCAATAGATGAAATACAAGCAAACAGAGCAATACAGCCCACAAACACAATTACATTACCTGCCCTTATTTGGTTGACCCAATCAGACCTCTGCATCATCTCATTGCCCATCCTGAGGGATTTGGAAATTAATCTCATCACTGGGTGCGCTGGTATTTACATCACAAACATTGAAAGTTACCTTATAAACTAGGTAACTCAGCATATTTGAATCTCTGTTCATAACTAGATAATTCCTTCAGGCATGTTGTTTATCAAGATGTACAGTCCATTGTTGAAAATTTCTGTCTCTTCTGATGGAATTAGCAGGGACTGGAAACAAAAACAGGGGGAAGGATAGAGAGCACATATCTCTTTCAGGGTGAGGTCTTCAGTAGTGACCAGCAGGCTCCAGGCCGATCATCACAGTGGTCAAATGCATCTACACAATTTTAAAACTTTTTATAAACATATTTATAATGTTTTTACAGATGTGAAATTAATAAAATGCATCTAAAAAAAACAGCGTTTAACATCTATTTTTTTTATTGATGTTAATGAGAATGCTTTAACAAAATAAGCAGTTCATGTCCCATGAAATTGAGCACGTAACTGAAGATTTGATTTTTTCAAACTATTGTTTCCTTGTTCATATCAAAGGCAGAAAGATTTACATAATTTTTCTATGTGTCCCCTGCTAAATGTCCCCTGCTGACCTCACTTCCTTTTACACCAGATAGTCAATTTTAACAAGATGTACTAAATGTATGTAGTCAAGAAACTTAGCATAGATGTACCTATAAACCTCTTATACAGTACATTTTAAAAGCAGAGTAGCCCAATATCCCATTCATACCCATTCATTTAGGTAAAGCTGTAAAAATCATTATAACTGTACCAACAAGTCACACTGTTGCCTTCCTATAGACATTCCATGGGTAAAGATGTATAATTTTTAGCTTGCTTGTGGTTAAGCAGTGTTGAAAATTGTTGAGGGGCTTGTTAACCACTTGAAAGCTGCAAACATTTTTTAATGATATCATTACAGCAGTGGATATAACATTTTTTTTTAGAGATAATCATAATTTTGACGAACCAGTAGAAGAACCCATTTTGTCTTCGTTACATCACTTCCTGAGATCTCATTCATGTGGTATGTTTTTTTTTTTATAAGTGGGAAGGAGGGATGAGCGAAGAGGAAACAGGGTGTAGTCATGAAGCTTTGTTAGATATTTGGTTCTGATTGACAGACTCAAAAATATGCTCTCCAGAAATGTAAATTCTTTTCTCATATACATCACTTCAACCACAGTATCATGGATGCCACCAGGGTACATCAAAAGCACGAGAAAATGTTTTATTCCATTTGAAAACTAGTGTTATGACCTTTTCTGTGAATATACCGGTATGCTATGTGGTGGTTGATAAATGCACATGAAACACAAAAATGTTCTGTCTTGCATTTAAAGGGGCATGTTTAAACAATTCAGTAGTTATTTTTTTGAAAAAGTTAAACACATTTAACTTGTTTGAATGGTATAAGCCAAAAATACACCAATTATACGTAGTGTAATTGGCTTAAGCACAACCTGTAAAAGAAACATATTAGTCATATGTAGTGACATGCACAAGCTGCTTTGGGCAATAATACACTCAAAGGAATGGATTCAATACTGGAGACTTAATTTTTGTTAGAAAAAAAACACAGAGAATCATGTTCAAATATGTTCTTAAAGACACTATAAGCAAAATTAGCCATCGTGGACTTTCATGGATATTGAATGTCACAGAAGCAATACTCAATACTGTGTCAAGAATTGGGCTAAAGGTTGTTAATTAACCAAGTTGTATGATACATTTTTTCATGACTTTTATTACGCAAGTAAACAGTTTAACAAAGTTTATTCAGCCCTATATAAATTCTTTTTTTTTTTTTTACAAATTCTAAAAACAGAATGAAATACAATATGCTTCCCACAGTTTCCTCTATTTACTTTCACTGTGTAGGATGAGAACTTTTTGTCAAATAAATAGATCACTCTTAAAAGTGCATATCTAGACAGTTTTGTTTGATAGATGTGTGTTATGAATCATGCTCCTTAGTTAATGATTATTCATCATATACTTTTTAAAAGTACACGATAATTGGTGGGCTTTTTTCTCACTAATGGATAAATAGCAATGTGTGAATTTAAATATACTAGCGACACAGTGCTGTTGTTTGCCATACAATGCGAGCCTCGCTATACACAGCTTCTCTCTTTCTCCTTCCCTTCTTCTGTCTCTCTATGAGCCTTACAATGAGCGCCTTCAGCACCCATTACAGGCCTCGCAATGAGCGCCATTGGTGCCCATTGCAGGCCTCATCACAAATGACAAGATAATATAAAAATGTTTTCTCCCCCCCCGTGTCTCTTCCACCACTCCCTCCCCTGTGTCTCTTTTCCCCCTCCCTCCCCTATGTCTCTTTCCCCCTCTTTCCCTCTCCTGTGTCTCTTTGCCCCCTCCCCCTCCCCTGTATCTCTTTCCCCCCTCTCCCTCCCCTGTGTCTCTTTGCCCCACTCTCCCCCCCTGTGTCTCTTTGCCCAGCTGTCTCTCCCCTGTGTCTCTTTCCCCCTCTCTCACCCCTGTGTCTGTTTTCCCGCCTTTCCCTCCACTGTGTTTCTTTCCCCCTCTCTCCCTCCACTGTGTCTCTTTGCCCCCTCTCCCACCCCTGTGTCTCTTCTCCCCTCTCCCTCCCCTGTCTTTCTTTGGCCCCCTCTCCCTCTGTCTCTCATCTGGCGTTTACAGGTTTCCCCCTCTTTCCCTCCCCTGTGTCTCTTTGCCCCCTCTCCCTCCCCTATATCTTTTCCCCCCTCTCCCTCCCCTGTGTCTCTTTGCCCAACTCTACCTCCCCTATGTCTCTTTCCACCCTCTCTCTCCCCTGTGTCTCTTTTCCCAGCTGTGTTTCCCCTGTGTCTCTTTCCAACCCTCTCTCATCCCTGTGTCTCTTTTCCACCTTTCCCTCCCCTGCGTCTCTTTCCCTCTCTCTCCCTCCCCTGTGCCTCTTTGCCCCCTCTCTCTCCCTTGTGTCTCTTTCCCCCTCTCCCTCTCGTGTCTCTTTGCCCCCTCTCCCTGCCCTGTGTTTTTTCCCCTATCTCACTCCCCTGTGTCTCTTCCCCCCCCTCTCCCTCCCCTTTGCCTCTCCCCCATCTCTCCCTCTCCTGTGTCTCTCCCCCCCCTCTCCCTCCCCTGTCTTTCTTTGGCCCCCTCTCCCTCTGTCTGTCATTTGCCGTTTACAGGTTTGAAAACATTTGTGGGCTTATCGGCAGTTAAACCCGTAATTTTTTTTCATACCCGCAATGCTTAAATTGTAAATCGCTAAGGCTCAGAGCCTTGCAGGATTAAAAAAAAAGTTACAGGTTTAACCACCGCAATTTTTTTGAGTTACTGCCTTGACAAAAAGAATGGCGGCGGCTAAACCCGTGAGGCCCGCAAGCCTTTTTTTTTTCAAGTTCGTAGCCTTTACCCCCCCTCTACCTCTCCTCCCCCCCAAAGGCGCTCATTGCGGGCCTTGCAATGGGCCCCTTTCGGAGCTCATTGCGAGCCTCTAACCCGCTCTACTTTATGAGCCTTGCGATGAGTGCCCTCGGCGTTACCAACAAACTGGCAAACTTACAACAACTATATATATGTTATATATATATATATATATATATATATATATATATATATATATATACACCCCTCTGCCTCTCCCCACCATTAAGTCAATGATAAAGGAAGTTCTGATGTCCCCCTAAACCCCCTCCTAGGATCACCCTCATCCCTAAGATCTTGAATGGGCTACTGTGAGCCACCAATCTCCACACCCATATGCAAACTGACCCTCATGGTTCACATAGATAGATATATAGATATATAGATAGATAGATAGATAGATAGATAGATAGATAGATAGATAGATAGATAGATAGATAGATAGATAGATATACCTTGGATTTAGGAATATTTTAACAGGAGCCAGATAGACTGTTTCTGGGAGCTTTGAAGTAAGACCTTTAGAGTAATACATTACACTTTGGACTACATTTTTTTATGTTTCTGCAATTTTATTATTTTTCTACAATTCAAATAGTATATTTTCCTGTTCTGTTAGTTTAGGGGCCATGGGGGTTCATATAATGCCCATGGAGGAAGGGATCCTTATGAACCCCCCAGGGAGTGTTGTTTTGCAGACCATGCCCCTTTTGGGGGAATAGGTTTTTAAATTCCTACATAATTAGATATTAGATTAATTAAATCTCAGCAGGGAAGGGTGCAAATAAAGTAACAGTTAAGATTGTATGTAGTTTTGCTAAAACTTTGAACAGCCGTAGTGTGTGATTAAAATACCACTTCTATTTTAGGTCATAGCAAGTGACCGCATATCTTTGTGAGCAGACAATAAAAAATTAGTGAATGTCATGTGATAGCAGCACATGCTACTCTAGATCAATAATGTACCTAGCACTCGTAAAACAGTTACACAATAGTTTTTTTTTTTTTTAATGTGCAAAATATGTGATTTTTAATGAAGGATTAAAAAATGACTGAAGTCTGCTTAATTAATGTTTGGTTTGCAAAGGTAAAAAAAGAAGGTAGTGGGGCACATAGCTTAGTCAATTCTACGAAGGCTGCAGTGCATCACAAAGTATCACAGACACCTTTGCTGCCTGCAAGGGTCAGTCCACCTAGCGTGCAAAAGCTCTGGGTCATTGTCAGAGTTGCTTCACTTCTGACTGCCTTAGATTCAATACAGGGTGTTGCAACACTTTGCTGACCTAGGGTGTGTCATCCATGGGCAACTAAAGTGAGGGGACCCAAGACTTACACAATCGACAACAATTGTGGTAGGAACCGATCAGTTATAAATTGGCTTCAGCAATATTAAGCCATATCCAAGTAAGGCCAT
This sequence comes from Discoglossus pictus, assembly GCA_027410445.1. Classification (NCBI taxonomy): domain Eukaryota; kingdom Metazoa; phylum Chordata; class Amphibia; order Anura; family Alytidae; genus Discoglossus; species Discoglossus pictus. Next base: position 238,969,264 of record CM050163.1, read on the forward strand.
ATAAGTATGTTCTCACAGTGTGCTTTACAGGGGTTGACTTAATGTATTTAATGATCCTTACTATTCTTGTGTTTGCAACCATGATGCCTACTATTCTTCTGTCTGACCCCAGCCCTAACCTTCTGCATGTTTACAAGATACCCTAGCCTGCTGCCAACCCCTGACCCTTACTAACCTATCATCTCTAACTCTGTCCTGTCTATCTACTTGTTCTCTGGCAGCTACCAGCTTAACACTACCTTGGTGAAGCTTAGTGAATCAAGCTCACAAGCTCATTGCCTTCAAGTTAACATATAATACACTGTAAACATCCCTTAGACTTAAATAATGCCTTTGAATAATGATACTTGATAAATTAAGGACATTGATTTGGCTTTAAAGTTCACTAACATCCTATCAATGTATTCCATATATAGGAAAGAGAGAAATCCAAGACAAATGCTTACAATGTGGCATCTTACTACAGCAATATATCTGAAGCAACACACTCAGTCACACTTTAGGTGTACACTTGAAAATCAGATACATTTCAAATAAAATAAAAAAGTTGAACAGGTTAGATTCAGATAATGCAGTGAAGCATCATAGCATGGGGAAAAATAGCAAGTGACATCTACCGAAAACATGAAAAACACAGAACAAACCTCAGCTTAGTGAGCCAAATCATTTATTTTCTTTTTGTTGTCATTCCTTTTTTGAGAGGAGAATACTTTGTGATCTAATGCTGCACTAAAAGCCCCCATCCATTTCTTCTCTCAATGCATATGTTTGAATTGAAAAACATCTTACTCACAATAGTCAAATATACTCTTGTTTTTTTTTTTTGCCATAACACTATGCACTTTATACATCAACTGCTGATCAATAAGGTTTTCTAGGGATATAGTGTATCACCACTATATAGTGTCCTATTGAAGTAAACCCATATAATCATATAAACGTGGTGTATGGTTTTCAAGATTTTTACCTTATATTTTAACTATATTATTAAAAACTAAGTTTTAAAATTATTGCTTTCTTCATTGAAATTAGAAATAGGGTTTGCACCATGTAAAAGGCTATCCTTTAGTTTCTTCTCAGTATTATCACAATAGTCAAAAATGGAATAATACCAATTTATCTAACAAGATTACAAGTAGTTTAATAACATAAAAGCATTTTAGAGGAACATTGTATTTAGCTGACTCTTTGTCAAGAGGGTTTCCATTTTTAACTGCTAGTCTACTTGTAATCTGAGGGACAGAATTAACTTAATGTGAAGTGCTCTGCTATTTACATCTATTGCCAATTAACTGTTGACAGTCTTTCAACAAACTGAATAGAGCTCTTATCTGAATATACACATCCTCCTATTCCCGCTATGTAGCTAATACTGTTAGGACACTAAAGCAAAAATAATGCAATGCATTAAAGTAAAATTAAATACAACAGTTATAAATGAATGTCTGTATTTATGTACGACACTTCAGTGGTATATATAGCTATAGAAAATATTATTATCCACTTTTACCTATTATGCATGTTTCTCTTCTGCTTTGGACTTGACACATCTGATAATTTGCTTAGCCTGTCTCTGTTTTATATACCTCTTTATCCTCCTCTTTTTTACATTACAAATGCCTACTATCTCTCTGGAGAATTAGATTTGCTTCTTTTTACTTTTACTTTTTTTAACATACCCAATACAGTGTGAATTTGCATAAATTTTCTTTCGCCCTGTTAAAGAATTGCTTAAGCAGTTCGCCATGTTTGATTTTTTTGTGAGTGGGTACGCATAGACTTTATCTATAAACTAAATTGCTCAAGGACTGCTCAGCAAAATTGAACAAGCTGTAAGCGACGACTGAAGAGGCCCTAGGTGGCATGCAATTGAAGAGGCCCTAGGTGGCATGCCCCATCTTTGTATCTAAGCCAGCACAGTTAGGCTCAGGTGTAAGCACAGAGCTTAGTTGATCTATAATTTCTCTTACCATATTATAAACATTTTTATCATAGCCTTTTATAATATGCTTCAGGTTATCCATAGATGTATCTATCAGTGTGTATTGTGATATTTAGCATTGTATCATAGTTGCTTTGTTTATACTTGTTTTCCAGGAGCTAACACAGAGTTTGTGTTTTTTGTTCTGTGTTGATCCAGCCTTCTCTGAACTTAACTGAGGAACTGCTAGATTTAAGTGTGTCGTATATTAGAATACAGTACAATACCGTGGCATTTTACACTATCATGTAGTCTGTTATTCACAATGTAAATAATCACAAAATTATTACATAATTCATTAATTAAAAGGTTCAGGAAAAAACACTAGAACTAGAGACAATATTTCCTCTGAATATATTTGTGTACAGTTTCAAAGTTGTTTTGAGGAAAGGAAATACCGGTAGTAAGCTATGGGAAGCATTTCAGTGCTCACCATACATATACATTATTTGAAGATGATGAATGTAGTAGCCTTGTGTAACTGATTGAATTACTTAGGAAATTAATTGGAAAATCTTGATCCCTGAACTGTAGGATCTTTTTACTTTTCTGTCATTTAATATGTAAAATGTCATTTTATGCAATTTATAGTGTATGGTACCATTTTGTGCAAAGCTTTCTGCAAATGATTAAAAAGTATAAAAAATACAGAAACATGATTAAGAAGGATCAATATACAGGAACAATAAACACATTTTTCATTTTTCCAAGAAAGACTTACTGTACATATTGCTAAAATGTATTTTTAAAAGCTGACATAGTGTGGCATGGATACAAAACAAGTATAAAATAATTTATTGTAAATAACTTAAATTTGACAAAACAGTATGGTCCACTTGTTTTTGGATGTAACATACATCTAACGACTGCTTCTAATTGGTTTACAGCACCCTGCATACACTTCAAAATGTTGAAGTGGGCTTTCCGCTCAGAAATGATTGCTGCTGACAAAACATAGTTTATCTATATAATTTCAAACTTATTTTGTATCGGTGACACACAATATCAGCTTGTGAAGATGTCCTTTATATCTATAACTTGTAGCGGAATCCCTATAACTACAACACTGATTTCTTATGCATAGTAATTTGCCACTGATATACATTAGTAAACCTAACTCAATCTATTTTAGATTAACTTTTGTTTTATTTGTTTCATTCCTTATTCATAAATGTACCCATCTTGCTTGCTCCTATTGTGTGAGTTTTGATAAAAATGTAAGAAATAGCAGGACTGTTAACCTAATCAGGGAAGTATTGCATCTTTTTATCACAATAACCTTCACATCTAAGACTTTTATTTTTAACAGAATTGGTCAAGTTATGGGATGAAAATTTTCACTCCTATTCTCATTCATAGTTTACAGATAGTTAAAAGTGATACAATAATGCTATTTGTAGTTTGTATTACTTTCTTTTTTTGTTCATGTTATATCCTTTTTTTCATACTCTACTCTTTTATTAAATTCCATACATACTAAAATTAAACTCTTTACATAAAACCATAATGTACATCTTAAAGTTCAAAGCTCAATTAAATGTATTTTCAAAACCTTACAATAAACTCTTATTTACCCTCTTCCCTCTTTCTCTGCTAAACTCCCCCTCTGTAGAAGTTCAGATACAGGCAGACTCTACGCTATCAAATCCATACCTAGCTTCATAAATCCAAGCACTGGTCTTCTTACAGTTACTACCTACTCACATGCATACTAGGCACAAAGGCCTCCATTCCATGGCTCTCCCATAACTCCCATAAGGCTGACTCGCAGCTACAGGAGTTTTGAAAAATAATTTTATGGAACGATTTTATGGCTTCCACTAAAAGAAATCCTGTAAATTTTACTGACTGCACCTAGGAGGCATTGTCTGGATATCTAGCTCTAACTTGTACTTGTAGCCTGCCTGCAGGATATTCCGAGTCTGAATCTCAGCAGTCTCCACAGCAACGCTGCAGAATGGTACCAAGTAACATGAACACACTATAATAGCCCTACCATCCTCCCTTATCCCTACATATCTATATAAACCCCTTCCCATGGTAGAGAAGAGTTTATTATTTTTTTTTTTTTTTAACTAACGCAGTGGGTTATGACCTCTCTGCCTATGACCTGCTACCTCCTATAATGATGAGTATCAAAGCGGATTCCTCATAATATCCATTACCCCCTATGAGTCTGGGTATCCCCCAGGATTCACTCTTACTACCTACTACCCCTATGAGCCCAGGTATCCCCATGAGGGTCCTTATGGAACCCCGGTGGCACAAAATAGTACCCATTATCATGCATTACCAAGCATTCTGATTGGTTAGACTTTTAAACAAACAGATATAGGCTGAAATATGATTGACCCATATTTCAGCCAATCGCAATCTTCAAGACATATTGTATAAGGGGACGGCGCAATAAAACAGCTTTTTTATAGTGCAGCAGGTTTTTTTGGTGAAGGCCCATAGGCATTGGCTGAAAATGTGGACTAAGAGTTTCAACCTTCAATTTTTGCTTTATCTAGTGATTTTCATGTATTTACTGGGTCTCCCGTGGTATAGGGTAAATAGTACGTGCCTTGTGATCCATAATGACCCACGTGGTGTAGGAATTAATTTTGTGTGCTATGGGATTCTATGAGTACCCCCATGGTCATAGTTTAGTAAACCTTAGTGGACCCTAAGGATATAGGGGTTAACATTAGGTAAACCGAGGGCCCATAGGGAAATCGATGGGTATACTATAGATTATAGATGGTGTAAGGGTTAATATATATTTCCATGTGGTGTAATTCCATAGAATTTTGGACATTATGTCTAAGGCATATGTCAAAAATAATAAATGTTCAACTAGAAACAACGCCTGGGATTGTATTATTCCATATTTTTCCAAGTAAAATTAATTACACACAAAGTAATGTGATTATAAATACTTTAATGGCAGCTAAGTGGCTTATAGCCAGAAGATGGAAAAGCAATCCTTACCGACATGGAACATGTGACCATTGTAGAGAGAAATAAACAAATAGAAAAAAACATCTTAAAACGGTCTCTTTGGAAGACATAGTGAGCCAGTTATGAGAAATGGAAAACCTTTTGCTCTTCTCCCCCCTAGAATTGAATTTCAATATGTACTGATATTCTGAAAAATAACTCCTTTCCTTATGACATATCCTGAAATGTTTAAATTTAGTTACGGTTCCATATTGTGTTTTTTTTTTTTTTTTCTCTTTCTTTTCTTTTTTTTTGTTTGTTTGATTGTGTATAAATATTGATGTTTTGATATTTGGATTTTAATGTTTGTAGACTTTGTAATAAATAAAATAAATATATATATATATATATATATATATATATATAATAAGAGTTTTGCAGTATTTAGTGATACCTTTTTTATTGGACACACATAATCATAAATAAATGACAAGCTTTCGAGAGTGTTGACCTCCCTTTATCAAGTCTGAAGCAAAACTGACATGAGATGGAACCCTCAGTTTGAATAAAAACAGCACATGCAGAGAGAGTGGTGGCAGTGTCTGACATCATCAGGCAAATACATATAGGTGGAATGAACACAACATAGTATGGTACACATATATATATATATATACATATGTTATATACACATATACAAGAAGTATCATAATATAATTAAATACATATAAATAAGTAAATATAAATATATAAACATGTATACATATATATACACATAATCATCATATCAGGAATATAGGAGGTTATAAGAAATTAAGATAATGAGATAAAAACTCCATATTAACATTGTCCTGTATTTTTCGTATTAAAGTGAGTTATCATCTTCATTTCATAGATCTTTCTTTCTTGTGTGTTTTTAAAGTAACCTCTGAGTATTTTTATTTTCAGGTTTTGTATAGAATGGTTATTTTGTGAAAAGTGATGTCCCACTGGGGTACAATAATTGTCTTCATTGCGTTTTTTGATGGAGTTTCTGTGAAGGTTCATCCTCATATGTAATTTCTGGTTGGTTTCCCCAATGTAGCATCCATTTATATTTATATATATTTCCATGGAGGGTTCATAATGTACCCATGGTATAGGGGTTAATTGTGTGTACCATGGTCATAGCTTAGTAAACCATGGTGGTCTATAGGGACCCCCATGGTTATACTTTTGATTACCATGGGATCCATTTGGAATCCCATGGTATAAGGATTAATATTAGGTGTCATACTGACCCCAAGATATAGGGGTTAATTTTGTGTGCCATGAGGCTCCCCACATTGATAGTTCAGTATACCATGGGGGTCCATATGGTATAGGAGTTAATACTAGGTAAAATCAAGGGTTGTACTTTAGATAACCATGGAGGTCATTAGGGACACTCATGATAACGGGTTAAAATTTGGTTCCAATGAGGGACCATAAGGACCCCCATGGTTATATTTTAATTGGAGGAAATCCAGGGGATACCCAGGCTTATGGGTAATGAGTATTATAGGGGATGCTATTAATACAACAAAAATCATTTAATAAATGGAGAGTGGTATACACAATTTTTCAAGCAAAACAGGTTGCCCATCACAGCATCCATAATCTCAGATTTATGGAAGGGACATTCCAGCTTTTATCTGCAGAAATTCAGGTGCACAATCTCTTCTTCCCATGTTGTAGAAAATACAATATCTTCCTTTTTTGTATTTGACAAGCAATCAATGGTTTCACAGTTACAGTAACTCAAAAGAGCAAGGTACACACCCAAGGTGACTCATTTGCAGAGAGAACAATACAATTATAAAAGTCTTAGCTTCTCTGAGTTTGCTGCTAACATTGCTAGATTATGCCTCTGCTACTGTTGATGGGACAATTTATGTTGTACAATTGAACACATATTGAATTATTATTCTTCACTGCTGTGTTTGAGTTAACTGAGTCAAAACTGAAATGATTCATGAAATAATGCTTCACTGCAGGGAAACTATAATTCACGACTGTTCAAATCATTTAACAAGTGTCTCTTTTATGAATAGTAAACTGATTGCACATTCTATGCTCTTATAATTTTAAGCTTTACAGATCCAGGGGGTAAGAGCATTTTTTGTCATGTAGGAGAGATGGATGGAGGAGGCATGTTAGGCATGATTCCTTTGAGTAAACTGAAAAATAAATGTATTTTCTGATGTTCTTATCTCTTTCTCTCTCTTTCTTGCTTATAATCTCAAGAAACACAGTGGGGGGAATTTGGTAACGCAACTCAGGTGCTATCACGTCTTTGATAGCCCACGTTAACCTGCGATCCAGCTCCTCAGCTCATTGTGAGATTTACTAAAGTCCCTTCGTCCATTTTATACCTAGCTCATTGCTAAATGATTGTGAACTGGTGTGTCATGGATGTGTAACATTCATCTACCTTGAAAATCCAACATCTAAGAATTTAATAAATACTAATTTTCCATTTTACAACCCTCAGTGCTAAATATCATAATTTTGATTAAGTGGGCACATCCATACTGTTAGATGAAATATTGACCAATCAACACATATTTGAACCAATCAAAAGCCATACAAATTACTATATAAGATTAGGGTGCTGTTAGAAAGTTGTAAATTGGCTGGGGAACTCCTCAGAGGAGGAGCTTCATTAGTTTAGTTTAAGTGGAGGATTTTTCGGTATGCAGAAGAGGGAAATAAGGGATTTTAAGAAATAAAGAAGGGGACGAATTTCTACTAGCAACATGGAATTACCTGCTTATCCAGGAAAGACGAATAAGGACCAGGCCATTGTGGCTCCTCACTGGAGGATTGACAGGAGAGAGTATTTTTTTTTGTACTTTAAAAATGTTTATTTTAATTTTAATATTTTAATTATTTTTTTATAATTATTTTTTATTTTATCTGTAGTTCCTTTTTATTTTCTGTAAATCTTTTTTCAATATATGTAATTTTAACATATTTAATTGGGCAGGCAGAGTGGGGGTCTACTAAAAGTTTTGAGTGTAAAGAAAATAATAAACATTTTTAATGTCATCTTCGCTTTAAGTCCTATTAGCATATTAAGTCTAATACAGCAGCTTAATAGCAGTGTCCTACTAGTTAATCTCTATATGAATGGTTCTTTATTATATAAGTGGGAAGCTAGTTGTATGTAACTTGGAACTGATGAATATGTATAAGAATACTATAATGGCTCATATGTGATAATAATAATAATAGTGTAATACTGTAAAAATAATAAGAATTCTACCACTGTACTGTAATAATAAGTTACATACACTATCATGCTCTTTTTTTTAATTCAAACAAACAGAAAATAAAAACAAATTCATACAAAAAGCCTTGGGAGCCCGTTCTTAAGTAGGGGTCATTTGTGAGTAACCCAGGCACCACCTGTATCGTGGTTGGATTCTAGGGGTATGTGATGCTGGAATATGTGAAAAGGTCAGTAAGACCTGTCGGTATATGGAGATTGCCTGCAGATTGCCATGTCTGTTGTATATCAATTATGTTTATGTTTCTACAGAAGGGATATACATTGTGGTGGTATCACAAAAGTAACTGATTTAAGCATCCCTTCAAGCTGTGAGGGAATTTCTTGGTTACTGAATGCACAGGAGTTGCAATGGTATTTGGGGTGGGGGAGATTGTATGGTTTAATTGCTGAGGCAGGACAGCCGAACATACATGTTTCAGAGTATTGACACTTCACAAATAAATCCCATACCTTTGCACATAGCAGTAAAACATAGGAGAATCATAATTTACAAGGTTCCATCCATGATACTATGGAGTACACTAAAATATATCTATTCACTAATTAGTAAAAGTGTGAAAAGTTAGTACGAGCTCAAATACAGTGTAGTACTACTTGGTTAGTAATTATAGTTTGTAAACAACTCCTTGCTGTTATATCAAGGCTGAGACATTTCTAGCTCTGAAAACTGAAATGGTCATGAAGGATGCACCACCAAACCATATTGTTACTGCATGATTTCTGCTTGGAATTGACCACTTTCCAGAGAAGATGATTGAGGAACAGGGCATTGTAGATCCTCACTGGAGGATTGTCCAAGGGAGTGTAAGGCTAATTTCCTCCCTAACAGGTATCATTTTGTTTTTGTGTTATCTTTTTATTTTAATTTTAATATTTTTATTATTTTTTGTAAATCTTTATTTTATCTGAAGTTCCTTTTTATTTTCTGTAATTCTTTTTTAATATATGCATTCTTTTTAGTATATTTAATTTAGTTAATTGGGGGTTATGGCACGAACTGTATGAGTCTTTGTGAATCCACATGGGGGCATAGCACCCATATGGTAGTAGTTAATGTGTCATTGGGATCCATTGGATCCACCATTGTTATAGGATAATATACCATGGGGGCTTCTGTCCTCATATTATTAGCAAATCAAAAATTGACACACAGCATTGTGGGAAACCTAATACTGTTTAACTGAAGCACAGGGAAGCAAATCTGTCAGTTGCTAATTATGATATAAACTCAAATTAAGCATCTAAATGTTATGAGATTAAAGAAAAGAATAAACATTTTCACTGTCAACTGCCCTTTAAGCCTCATTGTTGTTAAGTTGTTCAGTAGTTTTCACTTGACCCCATGGACCGCTGCACGCTAGGTACATATGTCGGTCATTGCCACTCTGAGCTCCATTAGGTTCATGTTCATCGCTTCAATGATCTCATCTCTACCTCTGTTGTCTCCTACGTTGTGTACCTTCAATCTATTCCAGCATCAGATTCTTCTCCAGGGAATCCTGGCCTCTCATGATATGACCAAAATATTTGAGCTTCAGCCTCATGATAATACCTTTCGGTGAACAGTTTGTTTTGATTTCCTGAAGTATAGATTTATTGGATCTTCTTGCAGTTTGCCATGCCTTTTTAATGTTGAGCAGCAGGCCTGCTTTTGCACTCTCTTCTTTTACCCTAATCAATAGGTCCTTTAGTTTCTCCTCAATTTTAGCCATCAGAGTAGTATCATCGACTTATCTGAGGTTGTTGATATTTCTTCCAGCAATATAGATTCTGGTTTTGAATTCATCCAGCCAGGCATCACGCATGATGTACTCTGCATATAAGTTGAATAAATAAGGAGACAATATACAACCTTGTTGCACACCTTTTCCAATCTTGAACCATTCTGTTTTCCCATGTTCTGACCGTGGCTTCTTGGTCCCCATACAGCTTCTTCAGGAGGAGGATGAGATGATCTGGCATTGCTACTTCTATAAGAACATACCACATTTTGTTGTGATCCACACAGTGAAAGGCTTTAGAATAGTCTATGACACAGAAGTAAATGTTTTTTTGGAACTCTCTTGCTTTCTCTATTATGCATCAGACATCGGATTGCACATCTGGTACTTCCTGGTCCATATATTGTTGAAGCCAATCTTGTAGAATCTTAAGCATTACCATGCTGGCATGCGAAATGAGTGCAATTATTCAATATTTGGAGCACTGTCTTTTTTTGGGGACTGGGATTTAGACTGACCTTTTCCAGTCTACATGCCACTGTTGAGTTTTCCAAATTTGTTGGCATAAACAACACTTTCGGGGCATCTTCTAATTCAGTTTGTAGTCCCCCAATTCCTGCAGCATTATTATCAGTAAGGCATCCTAGGGCCCATCTCACTTCACCCTCCAAGATGTCTGGCTCCAGCACATTGGACAAATCATTGAGGTCATCACTGCTGTTAGGATCCTTCCTGTATAGATCTTTAGTGTATTCCTGCCACCTCTTCTTTATCTGATCTTCTTCTGCTTAGGCTCCTTTAATATCCCCAATTTTCTTGATGAGAGCTTTTAACCTACCCATTCTGTTATATTAATCTATCTCTTTACATTGCTCACTGTAGAAAGTCTCCTTGTATCTTCTGGCTATGCTCTGGAATTCTGCATTCAGTTGGACATATCTTACCTTTCGCTTTACTTGTTTCCTGAGCTACTTTCAAAGCCTCATCAGATAGCCAGCTTGACTTCTTACTTTTCTTTCTTTCGGGAATATTCTTTGTTGCTGTTTACTGGATTATGTTGCAAACTTCGGTCCAAAGTTCTTCAGGTATTCCATCTTTCATGTCCCTTAAATCTATTCTTTATTTCCACTGCATATTCACAAGGTATATTATTGATTTCATATCTACTTGGTCTGATAATTTTCCTTCTGTAATTCTGAACTTTGGAATAAGAAGCTCATAGTCTGAGCGGCAGTCAGCTCCAGATCTTGGTTTTGCTGACCGTATAGAGCTCCTTCATCTTTGGCTACAAAGTATATAGTGAATATGATTTCTATACTGTCCATCTGGTGATGTCCATGTGTAGGGTCATCTCTGAGACTGTTGGAAGAGGATGTTTGCTACGACCAGAGAATTTTCTTGACAGAATTCTACTAATCTCTGACCTGCTTCATTTTGTACTCCAAGGCCAAACTTGCCAGTTATTCCAGGTGTCTTTTGGTTCCCTACTTTATCATTCCAGTCTCCTATGATGAAAGTAACATGGTCTCTTGGCGTTGTATCTATGATGTGTTGAATATCTTCATAGAACTGGACAACTTCATCTTCTTCAGCATTCATGGTTGGAGCATAGACTTGGGTCACTGTGATGTTAAAATGCTTGCCTTAAATTTGAATTGAAATCATTCTGCAATTTATTGGGTTGTAACCGAGCACTGATTTGGCCACCCTTTGATTGACTAATAGGGCTACTCCATTTCTTCTGTAGGATTCTTGACCACAGTAAAAGATCTGGTGGTTCCTATGCTGACTTCTTTGTTGCAGCGGACTTTCATTACCCCCCAGACACATCCGCAGCTGGGTATCCTTTCGGCATTGACCCAACCACTTCATTAGATCTAAGTCAAGTTTCTGAAGTAGGTTGCCAGTTCCTTCTCCAGTGGCCTGCAATTTGTCTGAACTCAATGCTATGACTTGCCCATCTTGGGTGACCCTACATTGCATAGCTCACAGCTTCATTGAGGTACACAAGCCCCTTCACCACGATAAGGTAGAGATCCAGAAGGGGATTAAGTCTAGTAAAGTAGCCCAATAATGATGTCCCATTATTCCTTTAACAAATTCATTTTCTTTTCAGAGTTCATCTCTATATGAATGGTTCTTTATTGTATAAGTGGGAAGCTAGTTGACCATAGTTAAAGTAAATATAGTTTCAGATTCAAGGAGCAAAATAGAGCATTGTTTTTTGATGCTGGGGGTTCTGCTTTGTGAACTGGAATACATGAACAGTCAGTGAGACTTGTCAGGTAAATGCAGATACCCTGCAGATTGCCATGTCTGTTGTATATTAATTTATGTTTCTGCAGGGATATACATTATGGTGGTATTAAAAGCAGTGAGGGGATGTCTTACTTACTGAATTTTGTCCATACAGTGCACAGGAGTTGCAAAGGTTGTGGGGTGAGAGGAGAATGTGTTAACTGCCAAGGCATTACAACGTAACATATATACAGTGGATATTAAAAGTCTACACACCGCTGTTAAAATGTCAGGTTTTTGTGTTGTAAAAAAATTAGACAAAGATAAATCATTTCAGAACTTTTTCCACCTTTAATGTGACCTATAAACTGTACAACTCAATTGAAAAAAAAACTGAAATCTTTTAGGTAGAGGGAAGAAAAAATATAAAAGTAAAATAATATGGTTGCATAAGTATGCACACCCTTAAACTAATACTTTGTTGAAGCACCTTTTGATTTTATTACAGCATTCAGTCTTTTTGGGTATGAGCCTATCAGCATGGCATATTTTGACTTGGCAAGATTTGCCCACTCTTCTTTGCAAAAACACTCCAAATCTGTCAGATTGCGAGGGCATCTCCTGTGCACAGCCCTCTTCACATCACCCCACAGATTTTCAATCGGATTCAGGTCTGGGCTCTGGCAGGGCCATTCCAAAACTTTAATCTTCTTCTGGTGAAGCCATTCCATTGTTGATTTGGATGTATGCTTTGGGTCGTTGTCATGCTGAAAGATGAAGTTCCTCTTCATGGTCAGCTTTCTAGCAGAAGCCTGAAGGTTTTGTGCCAAAATTGACTGGTATTTGGAACTGTTCATAATTCCCTCTATCTTAACTAAGGCCCCAGTTCCAGCTGAAAAAAAACAGCCCCAAAGCATGATGCTGCCACCACCATTCTTCACTGTGGGTATGGTGTTCTTTTGGTGATGTGCAGTGTTGTTTTTGCGCCAAACATATTTTTTGGAATTATGGCCAAAAAGTTCAACCTTGGTATCATCAGACCATAACACCTTTTCCCACATGCTTTTGGGAGACTTCAGATGTGTTTTTGCAAAATGTAGCCTGGCTTGGATGTTTTTCTTCGTAAGAAAAGGCTTTCATCTTGCCACTCTACCCCATAGCCGAGACATATGAAGAGTACGGGAGATTGTTGACACATGTACCACACAGCCAGTATTTGCCAGATATTCCTGCAGCTCCTTTAATGTTGCTGTAGGCCTCTTGGTAGCCTCCCAGACCAGTTTTCTTCTCGTCTTTTCATCAATTTTGGAGGGAGCTCCAGTTCTTGGTAATGACACTGTTGTGCCATATTTTCTCCACCTGATGATCTTCACTGTGTTCCATGGTATATCTAATGCCTTGGGAATTCTTTTGTACCCTTCTCCTGACTGATACCTTTTAACAATGAGATCCCTCTGATGCTTTGGAAGCTCTCTGTGGACCATGGCTTTTGCTGTGGGATGCGACTAAGAAAATGTCAGGAAAGAACACCTAGAGCAGCTGAACTTTATTTGGGGTTAATCAGAGGCACTTTAAATGATGGCAGGTGTATGCTGACCTATATATTCTATATAACACGATTTGGAATGTGATTGCTTAATTCTGAACACAGCTACATCCCCAGTTATAAGAGGGTGTGCAGACTTATGCAACCACATTATTTTTCTTTTTTTTTTTCTTCCCTCTACCTAAAAGATTTCAGTTTGTTTTTCAATTGAGTTGTACAGTTTATAGGTCACATTAAAGGTGTAAAAAGTTGTGAAATGATTTATCTTTGTCTCATTTTTTTACAGCACAGAAACCTGACATTTTAACAGGGTGTGTAGACTTTTTATATCCACTGTAAGTTTTAGAGTATTGGGACTTCACAAATAAATCTCTCACCTTTGTAGTAAACCAGAGTAGAATCATAAGCTATAATGTTTCATCCAGGGTACTATGGAGGGCATTAACATATATCTTCACTAATTATTAAGAATGTCAAATGTTAGTTAGAGCTCTAAATGTAGTGTTGTTGATCAGTTATGTCTGATTCTCTGTGACCCTATGGACTGCAGCACACCCGGCACATCTAGTTGCCAGTTCTTTCTCCAGTGAACCACAATTTGTCTGACCTATCTGCTATGACCTGCCCATCTGGGGTATAGCTCACAGCTTCATTGAGGTACACAAGCCCCTTCACCACAACAAGGTAGCGATGCAGAAGGGGAGTGTGGTACTACTCAGTTAGTCATGTTGTCTGTAGAGCTACAGAGTAGTTATATAGTTTGTAGTTGGGCTTTGATATTGTTAGCACTTCTAGCAGGTCAAGGATGGTACAACAATACTACAATGGCAGTAGTACTGCGGTCCCTATACTGTTTCAACAAATCTCGGTATATTATATGTTTTTTTCTAAAACATTATAAGTAAAATGAATTTATTACAAGACAAAGTAGTGATTGACAGCTCCCTCTAAAGTTGTAACAATGTAATAACACCAAGAAAGTCGTTACGTATTCTCATATTTCACATTTAAAATTATAATTAGTAGTAGTAATAAAATTAATAATTATTATAATATAAATAATTGCTTATAAAGTGCCAATACTCGGGGCTACATACAAAGAGAAAGTACACTGCATAAGGTGAGTTTATGAAATACTAATCGTTTACCCGTCATAAATGACTGTATATTATTACATGTGTCTTCCCCTCCTCCCCTGTGTCTCACCCCCTCTCCCTCCCCTGTGTCTCTTCCCCCATATCCTGTATCTCTTCCCCCTACTCCCTCCCCTGTGTCTCTTTCCCCCTCTGTCTCTTTCCCCCTCCTCCCTCCCCTGTGTCTCTTTCCCCCTTTCCTCCTCTGTCTCTTTCCCCCCTCCTCCATCCCCTGTGTCTCTTCCCCCTCTGTCTCTTTCCCCATCCTCCCTCCCCTGTGTCTCTTTCCCCCTCTGTCTTTTCCCCCCCTCCTCCATCCCCTGTGTCTCTTTCCCCCTGTGTCTCTTTCCCCCTCTGTCTCTTTCCCCATCCTCCCTCCCCTGTGTCTCTTTCCCCTTTCCCCGTCTGCTGTATGTACTGAATCCGTACAAATAGTTTCTATAATGCGCATGCGCTCCCACTGGAGGGTTATGCATTCTTTATAAACTATATTAGTGATAATAGTACAGTTGAAACATGTTGCTACAGAAGTAGTAGAGAGCTCACATTTCAAATGAAGACCTATGTGTAAAAATGAATACATATAAAAATTCTCTTTCCTATCAAGACCGCAATAAAACATATTTCTTTAACTGCTCAAGAGTGCAAATAAGTACTTATATTCCATGTCTGTCTAACAGCTTCCAAAACTAGAACTTTAGTTATAGCTAGATATGTTATCACAGGGTGAATTAAAGTAATTTATAAGTGACCCTGGACAAGGAATTCCAGATATTTGTAAAGCTCACATGGTCTGCTACACTTCATGCTGATACAGTCCATGCTTAATAGTATTTTAAAAAACTATTAAAGTTACTTTTCAGACATAACCATACAATCTAAAACTACAACTTTGTTAATTGAAAAAAATATTTTGGTATAAAAAATATAAATGAAAATACAACTTGCTCTACTTATATTATTTGTTATTTATTTATTAATTATTTCCTAAGGCATTGTATACATGTGATAAATACTTAGACCAAGTATACTGTGACTGGGACAACTATTTTGCTACTATAGTCGATAATCGATATACATGTAATAAATACTTAGACAAAATATGTTGTAACTGAGACAACTATCCAGCTACTGTATGTAGACATGTGAAGATATTATAGACATTAGAGATATTCAGTCTTATTAAATTGTGATTCGGTAAATTTAAAAGGGCTCTATATAAGCACACAGTATATTTTATTTACAGAAGTTTTTAGTTGGTGAAGACCTTGCTTTTGGATAGAAGTTCACTAACTAAAAACTTCTGTAAAAAAATATGCTCTGTGCTTAAATAGAGCCCTATTCAATTTGCTGAATCGCAATTTAATAAGGCTGATTATGTTCTGTGCAATTTTCTAACATAAATATACATCCGCACTTCACCAGTGATTTTTCAAATGCTCTTTGTTTAAATTTTCTTTGGCTATGGAACCTCCTCTGGGTGGGAAGGTAATAATTTGCATATCTCTCATAACATAAGGAGACTGTTGCCTGCCAATAGCAGAACCTGACTCCTCCTGCATGAAGGGAAATCCTTTTATTCATTGCACTGTAGTTTCTGAAACATTAATCAAAGTTGATTCAAAAGCTTCTACAGTTGATCCAGGAGAAAATCATCAAAGAACACAGCCATTGTCATTCAAATTAAGGTGAAGTTTGGAGAAAAAAAAACATGAGAAGTGGGGGACTCCTCTGCCTTTTTGTATGGATACACTGTCTTTTTGCTGTCTCCAGAAGTCTAGCAACTACTGAATCCCCTACTCCAAGTAAGTATGACTAGGCATGAAATCTGGTGTAAACTATGTGTTGTCTTTGCTAGTTAAGATTTTCTAATCTATGATTTCCTCTTAATACCGGTGTACACAAAGAGTAAGGTATTTCTTTAAAGGCTTAGTGGAGTTATTTAACAAAATGAGCATTTAAAACTTCAATACTGCAGAAATTAATCTTAAACAAATAACATAGTTTTCTTTGTATTACTAATATTGGAGCAAGTTTTCAGTTGAATTTTTCAGTATTTACTGTGTATATAGATGATTAGCGCTTTACTTGTGAACATATAGACGCACAAACATAAATTTGCTATTTTTGTATGCTATAATTACATTTACTGAAAGGATGTGGCATGAAAACCGCATCATATGGCTAGAGAAACAAATCCAATTGAGATAAAAACGTCTGTTCTTTTCATATGAGGAAGCATTTAAATTTTTCAGGAAATATGAATTAGTGTCTGGGAGTGTTTTTTCCTGCATTTGTTTCTAGGAGGTCACAAATGAATCAGAATGTATATAAATAAATAAGACATTTACACCATGGTATAATAAGAAATATATAATAATATCATTTAAATAAATATATATTTTAAATGTAAATTATTAACATGTTTGTGTTGAATAAGCATTGTGTTTTTTCAATTAACTTTTTTTGTCAGAGCTTTTCCTGATTTTCTAGATATTAAAGACAGAAATGGAAGTACAACAGAAAGTGACAAAAAGAGAAAAAAGTGCAATTGCTATATATTTACAGCAGTTGAAGCACATGCTTTTCCCATTATGCAGCTGTGAGGAGCTTAAGTGCTGTAGTTAAATGTTTAAATCTTCCCATGTTTAAATAGTTATAAAGAGTGAGATAGCCGTGAGTGTCCAGTAATCTTGACGAATAATCGGAGTATTACAGTATATAGTGATACCTTTTTTTATTGGACAAACATATTGGTTAGAATGACAAGCTTTCAAGACAGTATCTGCCTTTATCATGTCAGAAGCAATACTGATTTTCTTAATCTGTTGTCTTAATCTGTATTGCTTCTGACTTGATAAAGAGAGGTGCAACTCTCAAAAGATTATCATTGTAACTAAAATGTTTGTCCAATAAAAATGTATCACTATATATTACAATACTCTGATTATTCATCATTTTTAAATATGAGCATGGTATATGGTATAATCTTAAATTCCATAAACTGATTTTACATACTGTCTTGTTTTATTTTTCAGAATAGCAATGCTCAAAACCTGAATGTGTAGCTTCAACAACATTATTATTTAATTATTTTTTTAATTCATTTATTCAAATAAGTAAATTATAAAGTTAGCATTTGACGCAAGCAATTGCTCAAAGTTACGCATCAAAATCTAACCATCTGCAAATCTTAAATAGACTAAAAAATATTGATCCTTTTTTGCTGAGTGAAATGTGATATATATATATTTTTTTGTTATTATGCTGGTGTGAGACTTTGTAATCCTCTTACATTTGGGGCATTGCTCGGTGAATGAAAAAGCCAACTTGACCGATGGTTACCTCACTGCAGCTCAGAAGTCTGAGAAAGCTTTTAACCTGATACAAGGTCGTTCTGACTCCACCTAGCTCACCCACCCCCTTTTCCTGCACTTTGATTGGTTCAGAGAACAAGCCACTTGAGTAGGCTTGTCTAAGAATCTCCCACAGCTCTTTGCTCTTGGCAACTATTGTGACATATGTTGCACTTGCAAAGTTGCTCCGCTTGGACCTTTTCCCAGTTCTGCAGCCTGAAGGCAGATTAGGTTTTCCACACATTCATCTTTTACAACCTATATTTCTGAATATGGTATAATTACTTGGCATATAATCACTTTATGTTTATAAATATATTATATATGGACACACACATCATAATCATTAACATTTTATTGTAGCAGGAAGTTGTTTGAAATTGTGTAAGTTTTTAAACAGGTTCAAAAGTAAATATATGGTGATACTCACAAAGGTGAATGCCCTGTCACTAGTGAGAACAATGTACTTGATTCCTATGTTATTCAGTGAAGCCTTTTTTTTAGTGGACGTTATCGCTTTATACCTTATTAAATAAATGCATTATAAAAGCTGATCTCTCTAGCTTCAGTAAATATTAAAGTATAGTAAGAAATAAGAACATAATGAAAGGGGCCCAGTTCACAAAAAAAAATTTAGACAGCAAACCAGCCACAATTGCCTGGAGAAAATTGCTAAGGAGAAATGAGTTTCTCTTTATTCTCTTCTCCATGAAAAACAACCATCACTATCCAATTGGTACTTCATTGAATCTAGCCAATTTCATCTGTGCTGCTGGAAATGACACCAGGTATAAGCATAGCATTGATACTCTGAACAAATCAGTATAAAATATATATTTCTACTACATCATATTTATTGCAACATACCATATTTTTAATCTATCATCCCACATTTCAGTACAACAAGCCTTATAAGAATCAAACTGTTATGCTATACTTTTTATCTAAGGATATATATATATATATATATATATGCCTTGGTACTCGTCCGACTTGGAACTAGTCAAATTTGGTATTCAATGTGTTTTGATGAGCAGAAATTGCTTTGACACTCAACACTTCCACACTTCCTGTACCCTGTATGAGTGACTTTATTACTCATTATGGGAACTTGGTACTTGTTGTATTTGGCATTTGTCATGCCCTCTGGAACCAATTAACGATGAGTACCAAGGTACCACCATACATTGTACATCAAGTACCAAGAAAGAGTTGAGTGTCAAAGCAATTTCTACTCATCAAAACGCATTGTATACCAAATTTGACTCGTTCTGAGGCAGACAAATACCAAGGTACCGCTGTGTGTGTGGTGTGTATATATATATATATATACATATATATAAATATATATATATATATGTATATGGATATATATATAGAGATATATATATATATATACATATAGTAAATTACAATTTGGACATGGATCTGTATTATTTAAATTCAGCCTAAATGTCGGTTTATGTGGTTCCACTAAGAAATCTGCTTGTTATTTAAACCTGTATATATACATTTAAAGCCATTTTTATATACTATAGTAGTAATAAATGTGGACAGGTTTATTCTTATAATATACTTTGCCACAAACTTAAACAGCTAGAATCACATAGGAATAAGGAACAATGTATTACATTTGCCACACTAGCTAACGACCAGTTGACAGCTTGACGGCTGTTGAACTTTCTTCAGCTTATTTATCACTGTAGGATTTGATTAGGAGTCCCCTCTTACAAAGTAAGCGCCACTTGCTGAACTTGCAGGCTTGTCTTGTTATGAATACGTTCTGTAGTTTAATGTAAAGATCAAGCTGGAGGACAAGAAAGCAACCAGGCATTTGACAAAGAGGCTTTTTGTTTTTTCACAGTTCCTAGTTTACACATGTTTGACGTTGGAGTTTCTTAGATAGTGCCAGCAGTGTTTGATTAATGTGACTTTTCCACTGTGTACTGGAAAAAAAAAACACACCAGAAGTTCTTGGAAAGTAGTGCTGCCAGGCCAAATGCTGGGAAAAGTCCTGAAATCCAGATACATTCCTGTCTAGCTGTTGCAGAACATTACAAGTAATAAAAAGTAGAAGAACATTTAAAACATTTGTCTCTATTATTATTCTTGTTATAGAAACCAATTTATGTTTTAAGATAAAATAGAAGTTAAATTAAATGGTTGAGGCCTCCATGAGGTAACTCTGTGGCTGTTAAGACTATGTATTAACTCCACTACCCAGCGTGCACCGGTGTGACGGATATATAAGAGGAAAAGTCCAAGGTCACTCATTAAAAAAGTATTTGAACATCTCTGTTCTAAGTCAAATGATGTAGTCAGGTGTCAACATCCATATTGGTACCACTAACTTTAATTAATAACGCTATGTCCTATTGCCATTATTTTCTATACCATGTACTGAAATGTAAGCTATACATTTATGTTTCAACTTCTGTCTGTTTTTTGGTTTTTTTTTTTGTACTCTTCCACATATGTTAGTTAAATGTAAGGAGCTTAAAATTATATTAAATTAATTTCCCATAAACAGATATTGGATATTAACAATGTTGTTATGGCAAATGTTCATCTTAATTACTGATTCTCTGTGCAAGTGGTTTTATATCTCTCACGCCTATCAACTGGCAAAACCATAGGAAAAACTTGAACAGATGTAAGTTTTAAATAATTATCTTTGGAAATAATGTAATAAAGTCATAAACAACTGTTCAGACACATATTACACGAACTCCATAACATTTTTAGTTGTTATGGTATTTTACTGCTCATATAAAATGCTGTTGATATACATTATGTTGGTAACAGACATGGAGAGAGATGGAATCTGATGAATTTTATCTTAAGGAAGATGGAGAAAATTTGTATCTCCAACAGTCGTTATAGTCACATATGTATTTTATGGAAAAGGGTGTTAATGAAGCAGTCATATCTCATTATATTTATGTAATTTATGACATTTATCAGAAAAATATATATCAAGAACTGGCGTTTAGAGAATATTGGAACAGATGGTGGTCTTATCTTCAGTAGACATTGGGATTTTGTACTATCCCCATTTGTGCCTCTCTTCTTACACTCAGCCTTTATCAATTTCTTTCTGGGTGGAAATTTAAACATAGAGTATAAACAAAGAACCTCTGTACCGACAAGGGTTTGCTTTGTAGGCACAGCATAGTACTGTAATTATTCATATTAACCTGTCTAAATTCTAAATGCTCATACAAGAGTCAATAATTATTTAGTGCAAGGCTAAGATGAATTCCATATCAAAGTATAAAATCTAATATATAAAGATTGCTACAACATATAATCTTTCATTTATATTTCCATGCATTGTACAGTGGCCTAAAAACAGTTAAATACCATATTCTTTTGTGGAAAAACTGTGTAAATAAAAAAAAATAGTTTTGCCAAGTTGTTTAGTAATTTAACTACCTGACATGTATGGTATAAATTGAATAAAGACTTTGAATACAACAGAGGCAGCTGACACATATAAATAGCAACACATATGCCAAAGCCACCTGCATGTTTAACCAACACCCCCCTCCCCATGTTGCTTAAGTAGCACAGAAACTCAAACATCAAAGGAAACTTAAGTCATAATTGTATGATTATGTCAGTTATCTCATCCACCTGCAGAGTTCCGGGAGCTAAAATAGCCCCTTTTACTGTATCAAACATAATTTACATGAACATTGCAGTCCCATATTTACAACATGCTCTCTTGATTAACTAGACTTGCCAGCAAGCAAATGATTAAAGTAAATAATTAAAAGAACTACTACCTGTAACTTATTACCTAATATATATTATCAACACATACTATTTGTTTGCTTGTTCTTCTCGAAGGGAGGTGAACCTGTAAAGTGTTGTGATTTCTAAAAGTGAAAGCACTGGCACAAATGAATGCCACATTCATCAGAAGCAACTGGATCTTGGCATTCAAAGTCCTTTCCTGCTTGCAGTAGGAGAATAGGAACAAAAGTGGTGCTTCCTTCAACAGCTTAATTCATACATAGAACAATCTAATACATAGGTAGACTCTGCAAAACAATCCTGAGCCTTTGTCACTATAACAAAGGCAATAAAACAGCACAAAACAGGGCCCCCCTAATTTATGCCGATTGTTAAAATTGTGTTGTTTTTTTTCTCTGGTCTTCCTCCTGTACAGCTCTACGGAATATGTTGGCACATTACAAATAAAAGTTAATAATAATAGTTAAATATGTTTCTATAGCATATAGTTAAAGGACCACAGCAGTTCAAGTAAAAAGACTCTTTTCGAGAATGTAGGAAACTAACAATATTAGCAACTGTGTAAGCCATGTACATAAAACTTTTTATGTGAAAAACTGGATTTTGAAAACTTTGTTTATGATTATACGCTAAATTCTGTTTGTTATATCACTTCCTCAAACCTAGGGTGTGTGTTTTGGCTATTAGTGGAGAGAGGCATGGGGAAGAAGGAATGATAGAGTCTTTGTTAAGATAATTGGATAAGATTTAAATTGACAACACACTCCGTCCCCCCACTGTCCCAGAAGCAGACTCCGTGTTTCAGGAAACACAACCTTATTGCTCCAGAAATGTAAATACCCCTATTACACAACATCCACCAATGTATTCATCAAGAATTAATCCAGGGCCCAGTAGAGGCATCATCAGGATTTCTTTTTATCAAAAATTAACTTGATTATGTTTTTCTGCTTAATTATGCTCTTAGGTAGACAAAGGTTTCAAACATATAAAAAAAAATAATTGCACAGTGATCTTTTTAATCTGACTTGTTATTCAGTTTGATGTACTTTTCATTGCAGGGACTACCACATTAAAAACAATTGATTTTAAGGACATTGAGAGTAAATTTGTCCTTCGAACTCCAGAGGAACCAGAGGATGACACTTGTTTTTTGGTACCTGGCCAAGAAGAAACTATTAACGAGTGCAACTTCAACCAAACAAGCAAAACATTTGTAGTTATTCATGGATGGACGGTAAGACTGTAATTCCTTTTTAGGATTTGTGAAAGAATATATTTGTGTTTTGTCAAATTATAGAATGTAAATGAACATAGTTAGGAAACACATCACATCATATGGTGGGTGAATGACACTATGATGTAAGAAGAAAAGGAGGAGAACATACACAACACATTTGCAGAATTACACATTTTGACAATAGAAAATAATCAATAGTCAAATATATTATGTTTATTCTATCTACCAAAAAGGCTTTATCTTACAAAATCACCAGGACAGTTTCATGGTTACCCCACTCATATACCACTCTTAAAAGCTTAAAAGCAGTAATATGTCTGTAAGAATCTTGTGATGTAAAGATGTTCTTGGAAGCAAGTATATGATACTTATTTTTTGTTTACTTTTCAAAATTCTGCAATCTTGAAGTTGAATATTTTCAATTGCCACAATTACACGATCAACTGCTATTACTTCTATGACATATCCTTATTTTATGGTATAGTCTGTTTAATGTATAATCTTTTTGTCAATAAATATAACGAGGCTATACATGCAGTTGCTGATCTCACAGTGATATTGCAAAAAAAAAAAGAGTAACCTAAAGAAAATGCACTTCTAGGTGTCTACCCAATCTATATCCTGGACACAGCATTTTATATGACCTAGATTTTCTCTAAAAAGGACTGTCCATTTTCATTTACTTTGCATGATTATAAGAAACTTCAGCAACACAGAATCAGTCTGACAAGATCATTTTAGGAACAGTCTGTAATTGACCTATACAACTATTTGAAAGCATTGTCATTTACTATTCAATTTCAGTTATTAATGAGAAGATGTTTTACATCTTCAACACCTGAGAGAACTTCCGTCTTTCACCAAGTAGTAAATTATGTGTTAATTAGTTATTATATTCTGAGAGTGAGAACGTTATTAGCCAAATGCCTCAAGTAGTGCTGCGGCATGCTTTGTCATATATATATATTTTTATTATTTTACTAATAGGTATCAATACAATGTTTATTGTTTTGTAGATGACAAAATACATTACAAATAAATATTTTTTAAAGAGAAACATTTAACTATATGAAATGCTAAACATTATGCTCACAAAGCCAATATATACTTAATAGTATTGTGATGACAACAATAGAAAAGGAAAGCAAATTTGGGACTTAATTTCTCTTGAATGAAAATATTATTATTGAGACCAAACATTTGTTCCAATATCACTCTAAATTATTGTGAACATTTTTTTATTGAATGCTTTAAGATTTATTTCAGCAAATAAAAAATCTAAACCATATATTCCTCTTGAGATTTCAGAGCAATACCTGACTATTGTTTTACCCATTATGCCCTTTTTTTATTATATTTTTATTCATGTTTTTTAAACTTAGCTTACAAGATATTGCTTTGCGTGTTAGGCAACTGTAAAGTTGCAGTCTTTTAATAAAGAAGTATTTGTTAATCAATTACTAGCTCTTTGCCCACTGTATCCTTGTCGTGAGCGTTTTAAGAAGACTGTGGAATGTTCTATGAAAATTATGCTTAGGCTGCATGTCTTATAGACATTGAACTACTTATATGTTTTTTGTCTGTGTCTCAGGTACTTATTATTATATTAACATATATATGTACACGACAGTATGTTGAACATCTTAATGTATTTAAGTTTCAGATGTATCACAAGTCTATTGTAAACTGTATTTATAGAAATATAGTAGGTCCAGTACTTGTTTTCCCAAAAGAATCATACAGTATAATATATGCTTACTTGGCAGCTTAGGATGAGTGCTGACAAGCATTTGATCATCTCCCTCAGCTTTTTGCTTAAGAGAAAAAAATAGAATGATGCATTCCATTAATACTTCACTCTGCTGTTATCTAAAAAATGTCAAACATTTGCTCATGTAGACCTTACAGTATGTCATCACTGGACATTAAATAAATATATATATATATATATATATATATATATATATATATATATATACTGTATATATATATATATATATATATATATATATGTGAATTTATATATTGAGATACTGTTTCAGCTGCTCAACAATATGTTATAATTATATATGCATTTTTTTAACATTAGTTAATAATATATAGGTTATCAGCAATGAACCAGAATATCACAAACTTGTAACAATGTATTACTAGCTTCAGTAAATAAATATGTGTGTATTGTGTTAAAATATTATATATTTATAGACAATGCATTAGAGCATTTGTTTCTAGGCAACATGGTTTTGTGACGTGTATTAACCCCTTGAGTACTAGGTTGTGTGTTACCCAGGATTTTGTATGATAAAACGGGCTTAACACTAACATGTAATGCTTTTTTAATTATACATATGTTGATATTGGATTGTTAGGTGTCAAATAATGTTGACATTTCATTTTTTAGTGCTTTTTGGTGCTATGCTGTCACTTTAAATGCTTCTGGGGGACTCAGCAAGGGTTTGAAAACCACTTGCAAGTGGTCTTTGGCACTCGTAAATCTCACATCTGCTTTTTGCAGCTAGGGCAGTGCCCTGATTTGGGTGTAAAGGAATAACTTGTGATTTATTGTCAGTGTAAAAATTAATGAAGATTTGTACCGTGCTTTTCGGCTTTGTCGGGCAGTTCACTAATAGCTGTTACTCATAGCAGTTCTCTCGCAATGTTTTAGGTATGGGGGATTATTATAGCAAGGTAGGATTTACTGTGCTTCTACGGCACTCACAATTACTTTTGCAGAGAATTACATAGAGCTCTTATTTACTAACTGGGAGAACTAAGAATGTTGATATATTAACATAATGTATCTAAAAATACAATGTGATGGCCTTATATAGTTATTTAATTCCATCTTCCTAAACTGTTTTGGCTTAATAAATCTGCAGGACAGCCCTATGCATAACCCACACATTCATGAGTTTTGTTACTTCATTTATCTATACTTCTTCACAGGGCTACTGTTCCACACATCTTGAACCATTTCTGGTTGACCACTTCTTACATTTCTATTGATCTGAAAGATCTCCCTTCTGAATTTGATAAAATCTTTTCATATATTTGTATGTTTCTATTTTATCACCCCACTCCCTTCTATCCTCAAAGCTATACATATTAAGGTTATAAAGTTTTGACAATGGATTATTTTAGAGACCTTCATTCGAATTGTTGCATATATTCGGATTTCCAGTACATTAAATTATATTCTACACTCATGAATGAATGAATTAATTAATTAATTTACTCAACAAGCATAATATATAGACACTATTTCATTACATCCATGAGTGAAAACCAATCCAAATAGTATGGTAGATAGAGCCAAGTATTGGAAACATTACTCCATTTTACTAGATGTTCTGTGATCTCATAAAAATACAATGGTTCTTGATTGTCTTTATTATAACTTGTTGTGCATTTGGGTTCACAATATATTTTTTTATTATATTTTTTTTTATTATATTTTTTCATTATAAACATATCCATTTATATCCATGTGTGACATTGCCAATCAAATGGAGCAGGTCTCTTTTCAATAATAGAATAATTTATTGCATTTGTTTTTCAGGTAACTGGAATGTATGAGAGTTGGATTCCTAAGCTGGTAGATGCTCTATACAAAAGAGAACCAGACTCTAATGTGATTGTGGTAGACTGGCTATCCCGAGCCAGTCAGCATTACCCCATTTCCGCAGGATATACCCAGCTGGTCGGACAAGATGTTGCCAGTTTTATTGACTGGATAGAAGTAAGTTATCCAGAGAAAATGGTAATACAAATGTAATAAGTAAAAGGATCCCAAAATAAATATTTAAAATTATAAAATTATAAAATATATATTGTTTGCAATGTATATTTATAGCTAATGTCTGTATACAATTAAGCAGATGCTGTAAAGACCAAATGTTATTTTTTAACTTCTCCTAATACCCAAGATTTTTTTTTTACTTTTTACCAGGAAAAGATAAATTATCCAGTGGAAAACATCCATATATTAGGATACAGCCTCGGTGCTCATGCAGCAGGGGTAGCTGGGAGCTTGACCCACAATAAAGTGAACAGGATAACAGGTGAGGTATTTTAGTACATTTTAAAGGACACATAATATAATGTACATTTTAGGAATAGATACAGACAGAAATATTGTATTTTTGTATTCAACATCTAAAGTTTATGGTGCATGGATATGCATTCACTCATTAAAACATTTTACTGTATAGTGCTTTTTTTAATAATGACAAAGACGACATACAGGAGTACCACTTAGATTTATTTTCAGTTCATATGCACACAATTATATTTTCTCCCACCTACAATAACCATGTAGTTATTTATAAACCCTCACTGACCTATATACCCTCTCATCAAGGAAATCTCATAATTTTAGATTTCTGAATGAACAAAGATGTGACTGTGTATTATGCTTGAATAAATAGATTCTTGCTTAGCTAACTTAAAGTATAATGTGTATGGGGTTTCCTGATTACATGGTTGAATATTGTTGCTTAATTACAGATGTAGCCTGAGGTACTGTTCATGATTTGTGATATCCTTGAGTGGTGTGTAATTTCCATGTGGCTACATTACACTACATCTGATTTTAAAGATACAGTAGATCCAATGTGGTTCATATTGCTCATCATTTCAAACGTTTTTTTGAACAGGTCTGGATCCAGCAGGACCAACCTTTGAATATGCAGAGAACTCTGTTACGTTGTCCCCTGATGATGCAGATTTTGTTGATGTTCTGCATACTTACACCAGAGGTTCTCCTGATCGCAGCATTGGAATACAGAAACCTGTGGGGCATATTGACATTTATCCAAATGGTGGGAGCTTTCAGCCTGGTTGCAATCTGGGGGAGACACTTCAGCTTATTGCAGAAAAGGGATTTAGAGGTATGTAATGTGCATATATTTAAAAAAAAAAGTGTTATAATATAATTATAATATATAAAATAAATATTAAATATATTGATTACCTGTAAAATGTTTTACTTTACTTAAAGAAGTGTTGAAACACCATATATAGACAGTATAAGACACTCAATGTGCTTTTCTCAAATTCTGATCATTTTCTATGTTTGCTTTTTGGAATGTAAGGTGTAAGCTCAATTTAGGCAAAACTGAGGCTTTCACTGATATACATCTGTAAAACAGCATCTAAACTTTTTGCCGGCAGAGATTTTTTAGAGTTCTATAAAAATATAATTTGATATGTATAAAAATAAATACATCACTTTGTATATGACTTTTTCACAATCCCATCATTCCCATTACACTGGCGATTAGCAAAAAAAATTACTATACATTTTAAATTAGTGGTTTCCAAACCTCTCCTCTGGGAAGCTTTTTGTTTCTTTGTTGTATCTGAAAAAAAGAGTATTTGATAATGTACCGCTGTGTGTTTTCTTTTTGCAATTTAAGCTCTCAAAAAACTGATGTGCGAGCTTGCCTCTATCAGCCAATGAGCAGTAATATAGCTGAGTGAGTCATACTTGTCTGCCAATGAAATCTAGAAAAGTACATATGGTCTATTTCAATTAAGTTTAAGCAAGTTTTACTTAATATTTTTTTTCACTCTAAATACAACTTTGGTCATGTTTAAGATATGCTCTTTTAAATGCATGAAACAAAGATTTGAATTCCTTTAATGTTTCTTTCAATCTATGATTGATACAAGAACCAAAAAGCTATGCTTAGATTGAACAAAAGCATGCTGTTTTTCTTTGCTTATAGCAAATATGACTTGCTGTCTTATCCTCAGGTAAACTCTTGCAGAATCATGTTAAGTTTCATGTCAATCTAGAACTGAGGAAGTTCTACAGCAGTACTCCAAGCATCACACTTTAGTAAAAGTTCTAGTATAGTGTTGGAGAGTTATTAGGGTTACAGAAGATGGTGGAAGGTTATATTAGTATTAGACATATAAGGTTGGAAAACACTAGGCTATAAGGGGCATGTAGTCTGATTCTCTAATTGTTCATGGTTTTAGCATAACCTGCATTGATAGTTCTTAAGAATGATGCCAATCCCGAGGAATTTACTTGATATTACAAAGAGAGTTGAGGAGAGTGTAGTTCTTTAAAATACCATCAGTAAAAAAAATATATTTAATGTGTTACATGTTGTATCACCTTGTTTAAAATATTCTGGATCTCAAAGGCATTGAAACTTGTGAGGACTGGAAGGAAGCCATTCAAATTCTGATAAAACATGAGTCACTGCTCTATATGTTCTACATAATGATTTCTTAAAGTGACTAAACATTCAATTGAATTAAGGAGAAAGGTGACATGAGGTTGTTCCCTTAATACAGTTAAAAAGGAAGCTAAACATGAATATTTAAACCCATCTGTATATTACACATCTGTTAAAACATTCATAAAATATCATAGCTGATATTGATATTAATAAGTCAGCCAAACTTGTCATTCCCAGGCTCAGGAATTCCACGAAATATCAAAGTAGTGGGTGGTCTAATAGCAGAAAATAAGCAAGTTACTACAAGGATTACACCCTAACCTTTATAAAAAGCATTAAAAAATACAATACAAATGTTCGTAATTTGAGCCTGAGAATACAAACAAAAGTCTGTTATCATTTACATTAAAGTCGAGTTTTAAATATAAAAATACAATGCTTCTTGTTTTAGCTGTTTTCTCTGGCAGTTGTCATAGCTTCAAAAGAGAGATTTTTGTTGAACTGTAAACCATCAAATAAGCTTCATAAATGTTGTCAATATTTAATGCCAAAAAGTTAATGTAGTTAACATGGAACATGTGCTACAAAATCCTGAAAATAAGTAAAGAACAATTATGAGTACATCTATATTTCACAATGGGATCCTGACACTTTTAAACTGCTTCAAAGGAGTTTTGATTTTGTCAAAAGATAAACATTACTTGTATGGTCAATAGCCCATCTCAATGTTTGTAAATGGGGAGGCAGTGTTAATATAGCCATACTGTAGTTCCTAGAAAGTGTTTTGTCTTGGACTAAGTCCCTATCCATGTTATTCAAAGTGTTGTGACTTGAAACATATTTTAATGGTGTATACATTGAATTACACCACAGCTATCACTGGGAAAGGCTGAACATCTTATACATCCTAATTTAAAAGAAAAAAATACAGATATGGTATGGTTAGGAAAAATATATTTTGATTCACATGGAAACTATTTGTATTGTGAAACTTGCTTGCTACATAGTTACAAGTATTAATTTTTATTTGTAAAATGCCAACACATCCCGTAGATCTAAGTAGATACCATTTGAAGTTTTAAGGCACAAGTATAAACTCAAGGGTCATTATGTACAAAACGATAAAGTGTTGAAAATCTCTTGGAGGTGTCAAATCTTAGTACATGTGGCTCAAAAAAAAATTTGGGCCAAAAGTTCTCAAACACTTCATCCATTTATATATATCGTGCCCATGTTCTATTTCTCTTACAGAGATCAGGAACACTCTGTTTCTTCACAGATGCTTCAGTAACAAAAATGTTGACATCTGTGTTGTTTATAGAGCAAGCTAAAACTATTTGTAATAAATTTCATAATAAGGACTTTAGCAATTGTAAACCAAACACTTGTACACTGATGATTTAGGCACAGCACTGATGGATAATATTGGGGTTTTAAATCCAAACATGTGAAACAATGATTTAAAAGGACTGTATTCCAATATCGATGAGTTGTTGAATGTAGATAACTTGTTGTGCAGATTTTAACGAAGACCCACCCCCACTATATTGCCCATTCTATTAACCTAAAAAAAAGCTAACCCTCATTAATTGTCTTTTTATATTAATTATCAGTATGAAATAAAAAGTAACTCATAAAAGTCATGAGCAACATATTGCACCTAACATTTTAATTTTAATCAAATTATTTTGTCTTTTTTCCAAGATGTGGACCAGCTTGTGAAATGTTCCCATGAACGTTCCATTCACCTCTTCATTGACTCACTGCTGAATTCAGAGAATCCAAGCATGGCCTACCGTTGCGGTTCAAAGGAAGCATTTGAAAAAGGACTATGTTTGAATTGTAGGAAAAATCGATGCAATATGCTAGGCTACAAAGTCAACAAGGTTCGCGGCAAGAGGAGCAGTAAGATGTACTTGAAAACAAGAGCTCAAATGCCTTTTAAAGGTACATATATAAAATAAATGAAACTACGATTAAATGTATGACTGTTTAAGATTTGGTAAGATCAGTTTATTAAATAACTAATTAAGACTTCCATTATACATTTTTACCATATTTATTCTTGTAAAAAAAAGTAAAATGTGACACAAAAAAAACTCTTTTAGAATCTATTATTTGAAGTATATTATTAATGTCTGCAAAAATCAAATAAAAATATTTACAATATGTTATAGCGATAATCGTAGTTAATGTATAGTTATGTAAATGTTGCATGAAATGCTAAAATAACCAATAATCAAAAAGTATTCATTTAAAATGTCTTGGAGAATTCTTGGAGCCGTCAGAGACGTCATAGAGAATATCTCCAGTTCCTATGTTACTGAGAGTTTAACAATATCTCTCCACTTGATTAATAAGATAAGATAAGAAGTCCAATAGTATCTCTTCTATCTACCTAAAAAATGCATACTTAATTAGTTTTGCCTCTCATATTTTAATAATAAACTGCCTCAAATTATAAACTATAACAAGGTGTCAAATATAAGTGAAATTCAACAAATAACAGTATATCTGACATATGCACTCTTCTCTCTCAATCTTCTCCTGCATGATTAGTTTTTCATTATCAAGTTAAAGTTCATTTCTTTGGGAAGAAGAATTTGACTGTTACAAATCAACCTTTCCTGATTTCACTGTATGGAACCAAAGGAGAAAATGAAAATATTGCAATCACAATGTGAGTACTCAAGTATCAAAGTGACAAATCATTGATCTGCATAATAATTGCCTAGTTCGAAGAGAAGAATGTCATGTAACATCAGAGGTATACACAGGTGCACTACAGCTTATATTTTATACCGATTCTATTTTTAGTGGAAACTGAAGATTGCAAAATTTGCTTATTTGAACATTTTGTTTAAAGCCAAGAGTGAGAAAAATAGTTTTTGTATGATACTTCCAATATCATACAAAAAAAAAGAGATCATGTATAAGTCAGACTTACTTTACATGCACTTGAGCATTAGAATTTGATGGATCATATGAAGAGTACCGTAGAGTAACAAATGCATTTAATTGTTTAGCTGGATTTGTGTTTTTTATATTTTCATCCATGAATATATCAAAAGGTCCCAGACTAACAAGGCAGCATACAAATGTATTAACATTGTTATACAGTTTAGACTAGAATATCATACTTTATTTTGGTAAACTTGTAAAACACATAATAATTATGTTTAATGTAGATAGTGTCAACAGCAACCTATTGACTATAATATGACATTAATTAACAGTATCATAATTGAAAATGTATATGTTTTAAGAATTATTTAGTAAAAATAACTTATGGTCAGTTTTCTTTCTCCCCATTTCTGCTATATGTACCCTAAGTTAAGTCCTGTTACAATTAGGTTTTTAGCCTTTTAATGGTGTCATTGTCAGCAGTTGTAACTCAATTGTAGCTTTTGTTTTGAGTATCTACAAATTAAGATCTTAAATTGAAATGCACTAGCTTTGTACAGATTTGTGAGTCACTTTACATTTGTCAAAAAACTTGCATTTTTATGTGCAAGGAAGTAAAGATACATGGGCTATAAGATGACACTAGCATCTGTAACGTCCATGCTTTGGTATCATTGGTATGTTAATTAATAACTTATGTATTTTATATTTACAGGCCTGAAATTTCCACCAACAAGACTTTCTCATTCTTGGTCTACAGTGAAACTGATATTGGAGATCTGTTGATTATGAAAATAAAATGGGAGAAAGAATCATATTTCAGTTGGTCAGACTGGTTCACAAGTTATGCATATAGCATCCAAAGAATTAGAGTGAAATCAGGAGAATACCAGAAAAAGTAAGTAAATGGAGCCTATTTGTGTATATACTGTACATTCCATTCAAAATTAAAAGTAATATTCCAGAGGTTTACATGATGTATCAGCTGTATAAGTTGTATTGCCAGACTCAAAAACACAAAAGTGCAGGAGAATTGGCTAACGTGGATATTACTCTATAACTGCCACAAATAGTATTTTTACAAAATATTCCTTGCACAGGTGATAATCATTAAGACTGAATGCTCACCCTTGCCCCTTCTCTTTGTTAGTTCTGAAATAATCACTGGATTCACTAAGATTTCTTTTTAAATGAGGTCTGTGATGAAGCAAAGTGGACCTCACATAGCAATCATTACCCAAAGAAAGTCAGGGGTCTTGTGCATATTTTTATACACCATTAAATTGGTAGTTTGTATTATATTAGAATGTATGTGTTAACTTTGAATTATATAATATACTTGGTGATATGCTTTTGTAATATTAATCTAATGTAACATTAAGATTGTATTCCAATTGATCTATTTAGCAATTAAAAACCTTACTCCCTTTGGAGGAAGTGCAAGAAAAGATGTCATCACTATCTAGAAAATATTGTTTTCTATCAATAATCACATTCACATTTTAGTGAAACATTTAATTAAATTAAATTACAAAGCAATTTGTTAGGAGAATTTCAGAAGAGCACAAACATTTCCTCAAAAACTGATGCTTAGACCATCTTTCAACTGCTATTGCTTGAGATAAATTATACAAACATGCTGATTTTGTTTTCTTGGACAATATTTCACAAAGTTAAATGTTAATGTTGTATTTTGTAGGTTAATTTTCTGTGCCAAAGATGGTAACCATGCCACTGTGACTAGAGGAAAGGGGGCTATAGAATTTGTGAGATGCAATGAACACTCCAACAGGAAGAAGCATGCATGGTAAGAAAGATACTAAAACAAGGGTCTGAAGAAAGTTGAAAATGCTGTTATAATAATGCAAATTGCATTGATTTTAAAATGTCACTTCCGGTAGCCTCTTGTAAATCTCTATACCTCACACATTTGTTTTGAGCTCTCAATATTTTTCACTTTCCTCTCCTTCCTGCTTTACATTATTTTCTCCCTTGTAGTTTTATTTCTTTTCATCCAATATTTTTTGCACTGCTCGCTTATCTTACTTTTACCTTAACATATTTTTCTACTCTCACATGTTTTGCTGCCTTGTCTGATCATTATTCCTTCTCCTCCCCAATTCACCTTTCACTCAGTGTATATGTAGGTTAAGATTTCTTATTAAATGTCTTATGTTCAGTTATAAAACTGTCCTCATTATTATGAGGATTTTGCTCACATAACTTTAATAAACCAGAGAGTCTTTCCCCCATGTCAAATTCCACTCTATCTCATGTCAAAAATCTTTTCTTATACATGGACTGAGTTAGTAATCCTTTCAGCCAATTCAACTTGAGAATCAACTTTTAAATGTTCAAACTTTTTCTTCTCTTCAACAGACACTATGATTTCAGGCTGAACTGGAAATATGTATATACATTAATGTAGTATGTAATAACTAAGACTCATTGTTTTATAATAATTATGCTACAATAATGTTATTTCTTTCACAGATTTGAAAATACGCTTTACTTCAACCCACAAGCTGATCAGATTGTAAAAACTCCGAAGAAAAAGAAATGCCTTCTTGATAGATGCATTCACAGTTTCCATACATGAAATAGTTGGATATTTTCTGTTGTTGAACATATTAGTACATCTGTCTATACAGCGAAACAACATATTATCAGTGTTCTCTCATCTGTATTGTGGATTGCACATATTTATTTGAACCAAAATGTATTAATAGAAAACTGAAAGACCTGGATATATGTGCACTAGTGCTCAAGATGCATGCCTTAATGCTAATAAATTGATTCAAGGACATGCTTCTTAAGCTGATGTCTGTACACTGTGACATTAATGGAGGACACCAATGAAAAACATCCCTACTTATATTTTTAAACTTGACAGAAGTTGCATGTATTTGATACTATTCAAAGTCCTTGCCATTGGCAATACTGAGCAGTAACCCTGCTGGGTATTTTGTTACTGTAATTGTATATGTTTCACCATCACACAATATTCTGGTCAGATGGGATATGTTATGTCAAGTTAGATAACATTTATTCATGATATTTTACTCTATGGGTATAATTTAATAAGCAGAGATTTGTCCAATACATAACAGTGAATCAGCTCAGTATGTTTATAGTACAGCACAAATTCCAGATCCATATAGTGTTGCTATAGCAGTCCAGAACGGTTTGGTAAAAGATGACACTTAGGGTTAGATTCACTAAGGCAAAAAGTCAAAGCATAATTGAAAGTACTATAATTCCCTTGCACAGTGATATGTTTTCAATTTAATTAGCTCACTATAATAGGGACAATGTTAGACAAGTAGTCAGTCAGATTGTAGTGTACACAGTGTGGCGTCTACTTGAATAATTTCCCCTTGCAGCTTCACCTTCATGTGCAGTAGTAACAAGTATTTCTAGGATATGATTTCAAGGAGTAATTTAAGAGTAATGATGAAACCCTCACCTTAAAGTCTGTGCTAAATCACTTCATGAGGTCTAGGAGAACCTCCCCAGTTCAAGTATTATCCTATGAGTCTACATTAAAAAAAAATAACTGATGCAAGATATTTTGTCTTAGTGAATCTAGCCCAATTGTGGGCAACTTAGTCTCACAAGGTCTGCCAACAGTTCAGGATTGTGTATTTAGGATCTCTCTGACTGAGGTCATTCTGATTGATCCAACTGGCCTCAAGCAGAGACAGATTGAAATTCACTGGACTGTTGACTTAGTTGCCCACCACTGCTCTAGCCCTTAGTCTTCTCACTGTTTTCATACTTTTACGTGATCCCCTTGAATTTATTTTGTGGTTCTGTTGACATTGTAACATAGTTGAATTGTTTGTTACATATTTATTGTAAACTTCATCTGGTGCAGTTATTAGAGAATATATATGTATGAACAATGCAGCTTCAACATATACATAATATTGTTAACTCTGTTAGTTCTTTACATGCAGTATATTTACATTATTCAATATATGTAGCAAACATTAAGAATGAGTACATATAAGGAACTAACTAAACAATTTATTACACTCTATCTGTGTTAAATGCATTGTGGTTGTTTTAAGTTAGTCATTTCCTACGAAATTCACTGTTAATTTATTGTCTGTTTTCAAAGAAATAGGAAAGCAGAGGGAAGAGTAGAAATATATAGGCAAGAAAAATGAGCATATTTATTGTACTGTACTGTAACATATATTGTTCTATAAACAGTGTGTAATATCTGGAATATGAGCCTTATTATTTGCATTTTCTGCAGAACTTATATGCAAGAGTCAGCATATAGATGGAGTAATGATTGAAGTTATATCTAAACTAATTAAATCCGTTTAATATCAGAATATTTATGCAAATTATAAAGTCATGAAATTAATTTGTATTTCGTTTAATATTTCATGTTTTTTCATGGAAAATATTATTGTTTATCTACTTTTCATTTAAAATGTCAAGATGTAAGATCAAGTAAGATGTCAAGTTTACTACATATCTAATTTAAATTTGTTTTTAACATCTAATTCATTTTTGCATTGATATTTCCTCAAAGTACATAGTCTACCATAACACACTTTCCTTAATTCACTTTTTATTGCCACATACTGTATAATTATTACACAGTACATATTTACCA
Source organism: Discoglossus pictus (assembly GCA_027410445.1). Lineage (NCBI taxonomy): Eukaryota > Metazoa > Chordata > Amphibia > Anura > Alytidae > Discoglossus > Discoglossus pictus. The sequence continues at coordinate 239,006,204 of CM050163.1, forward strand.
CTTCTCCTTAACAAAACTAGATTTAAAGGGGAGGTTCTGCTGAAATTGGTGGATTTCCTCATATATCATATAAATCATAGATAACCAATGTAGCAACACATGGCTCTAATAATAATAGCATTATTATAGTAAATTGATTTTAGTGAATGAAAATTATTATATGACCAAACACATTAGATGCTTTGCAAAGTGGTTCTCTATGTTTGAGGTGTAAATACACTGCAGTCATCAGTTACTGTTTTGCTTCCCTTGTGGGGCTTAGTGAATCTGGGGGGTTGTATCAAATTATTATATCTTAATAAAATAATCAATTTGTTAATTGTGTCAGAATTACTTATATGTAACAAATGACTGTGGAAACAAATCAGAGCTGAGTAGACAAAAAAGAGATTGATAAAATGTAAAGACTGTTACGCAATAAAGAACCACAACTTTGTTATTTATCTGCTGCGTTTGTATAGACATGTGTCATTGTAAATAATATGTTGTATATATTGTAAGAGTGTTACAGCATTTTTTTTTACTCCATATGTAAATAGTTTTTTTAAAATAGTAACTTTTTAAAACTATTTTATTTTAAAGTTATACAGCATTGAGTTTATGTTTTTTTTTTTTCGAACAAAGCAAAAATAAACCTATACATGTATAAAAAATAATAAAAGATTTCTTTCATTTGGTTAAGTCATAAATGTGGTACAGAAGTTATATTGGTAGTTGATATTAATAATTAGCTTTTGTGTCGAGAGCTACAAAAATATTTATTTTTATCAGTAAACCTAACAAATCTACAGAATGTGAATAAATGCAAAACCAACAGCAGGTTATGATGGATAACCATAAAAGTTTGTAACATTTTAGGTGACTTGGGCATTAAAGTAAGCAGAGTAAGAAATATATTGGTCCTACTCTGTTCACTTTCTGTCAGTTTCTGTCAATGTTCAAGTCATAGACTTTTTCCAAAACATAATTACTCCCTTTTTTCTATAAAACACCTAACATACATCTTGCAGCACACCCTCATTACATATCCTTACTTTTACTACCTCACTGTGGGGACTTTAGTCTCACTCAAGCCTTCACCATGTTACTATCTTTTATGTCCCTCTCTCACGTATAATACATAATCTACTGCAGACAATGTATCCCCTTCTGATTTTTCATATGGTAAACTATCATTCAGATCTAGACTTGGTAAAATTATTTCTTCTCCTTTGTCATTTCGACTATCAATCTAGGACGCCTCAACATCTCTACTGAAAACACTCACACATTCAAACAATTATCTAGCCTCTCGTTTTGGCCTCTCACAATGAACAACTTCTCTAACCCATGCCAACAACTTGATGTTATTTTCTCTAAACTTCCTTGCATCATCTCTAACTTTACTTCCACATCAACGCACTGTAGTCATTTACTGTTTTCCTGGTCAAGTTTGTTATCCTTTCTACAATAGATGCCTCATATCCAATACACATCCTTGCACTCTATTTTCAAAAATATTTCCACACATTAGAGTGCTTGTAATATTATAAAGAAGACTTCCATATCACAAAATGATTCTCTCTTTATACAGTGTTGACCTAAGACTCTCTAAACTTAATCTTATTTTTCTCTTTTTTCCAAACATTGCCTTTATCCACTTTCACCTATAGTTGGATAACATATTCTATCCCCTCTCATCAACAATGTTATTATTATTATTATTATTATTATTGTTTATTTGTAAAGCGCCAACATATTCCGTAGCGCTGTACATAAGTTGTGATCAAGGCAAAATACATTACAAATTATGGAGGGCCCTGTCTCCATCAGAATCCGGTGTCCATAGTACTTTCCCCAAAGCACATTGCAAGAATGAAAACTCTCAGACTTACAATCTAAAGGTGTTAACTATGTTTACTCTCTACCTGACCTATAACTTGACTCTTACATTCCACCACTTTTCTATCTTCCTTTCAGATCTAATCCAAAGAAACCCTAGCTTTATTTTTAGTATCCAATCTATTTTCTCCCTTTTATCTCCAAAGTATTTGACTAAATAACATTTCTACTTTAGCCCTTACATTTCTATGGATGGCACACTATACTGTAACTATATAATTATATATAACTATGTACTATATAAGTTAGATGTCAATGAAATGGTTATTTTAAGAGACTAGCAGGATCATGAAACAAACTAAAACAAAAAAATATATATAAATTATACGCAATAAAATAAAAATATATTTTATAAAGTTTCAAACTGTAATAAAAAATGAGAACAACTATGGGTACCCCAAGTTACAATACAGAAATATATATTTAAAACCCTGACACCTGTTTGTTAAAGGTGTGTTTGTCCCAGTGTTTCCAATCTAATACATGCAGCTTATATCAGCTTATATAGGGCTCTATATAAGCACAGAGCATATTTTTTTACAGAAGTTTTTAGTTAGTGAAGACCTTGCTTTTGGAAACAAATTCACTAACTAAAAACTTCGGTAAAAAAAGATGCTCTGTGCTCATATTGAGCCCTAAACGCAATTGAATGAGGCCCATAGTATGGTTGCAGATTTTGTAATGCTCACACTAACCACTCCTTCTCTATTGTGCTATAAACCACTTGTCATGGAAGTAGCTTATGTATGTGATACTCTTCAGCTTCTGCATTTGTCTGAATAAGCACATTGAGTCATTCTATAAACATACAGATTTATTTTATTTAAAAATAAAACTTGTTTTCCACACCCCAGATCTGCCTACACAGGCAACCGATATCTACAAATAGAAACACTACATTCAAATACATATTTGTAACCCTTTACAAACCTTTAAACCAGCAGTAGCTCAGTGCAGAGATCTACAGATTAGTGTCTGTCTCTTCTTGTTTCCTTCTACAGGGGGTTTACACATCCCTTGTTTCCTTCCTGCACAAACTTCCATCAATAATTGTTACATTGTATTAAAATGTATTAGCTGCCTGTGATTGGCCAAAACAAAGTATGAATTTTATGCTAATTTTAGAAGGGATTTTCAGGGGTTTTCACTCACAAAAGCTATGGCTTGCAAACTCAGCAGTGTGAGTTTGTTAGTGTTTATTTTGGTATTTTTGCATACACTACTGATTCTCCTCTAACAGATGCATTCATAATCCAGGAAATTTAGATATACCTTTATAATTAATCTACAGTGTCTAAAACCAACTATCATATATACAGCTCCTCTGTTTAAAACATTTTCCCATTTCTTCCAATAGAGTCATCTGAGTTCTTTCTGCACCAAAGTGATATGTTGGGTATTTATAATCAATATTTATAATTAATTAAAACTTTCCCATCTAAGCTCGCTGTTGCTTGTCTGTACAGCTGGATTCTGATCTTGTCTGTGATATCAATAGCCTTCAATATTCACAGTACCAATAGCTTTCCATTAGAAACCGGTTCTAGAAAGGCATGAGATATGGAATGTAATCACTATAGCTACATTTTCAAAGGAGTTTAAATTGAGTGATAATCATGATTGAAAACAAGATCAATTATACTGTATATATAATTTAAATTGTAATGAAGAAAATAATGGTATATAAGAAGTGGAACACTGTCTCTATCTAGAGTGTCATGAGGCTCTATGCTGTGACACATTAAAAACATGGACTATAACAGGAATTTGATCTAGTAGTATTTGTAGATATACTAGTATATGCAGATATGCTACAGACAACATTCTTATAGAGATTTGCCAATTCACCTGGATTATAATATCACTAGTGAGTTGCCCGTCAAAAATGACGGCAATAAAATTTGAAGCCTGTCAAAGCTATTTGCCACACATTGCGAGGCTCTGCACTCATCGAGGGCCTCGCAATGAGCGTCTTCGGCGCTCATTGCAAGCCTCACCCCTGTGTCTCTTTTTCTCCTCTCCCTCCCATGTGTCTGTTTCCCCCTATCTCCCTCCATTGTCTCTTTTCACCCTCTCCCTCCTTTCCCTCCCCTGTGTCTTTCTCCCCCCTCTCCTTCCTCTGTGCTCCTGTTTGCATTTACGACTGTGAAACAATTTGCGGGCTTGGGAAATTGATGATTTTCCCCAAGGCCGAAATGTGTTTGCGATTTACGTTCTTGAAAGAAAGTTTCCATTTTTTTCCTCGCTTAGCCTGAGTCCTCCCAAAAACGCCAATTACATAGCAAATTAGCTTGCAACCACACTTACAGGCTCCCTGCTTCTCCCCCTGTGCTGTGTGTGAGGTTGTAAGTTAATTTTCTAATTAATTAGCGTGTTTTTCAATGGCTTCCGAGTTATGGGGTTGAAAAAAATGACAGCCGTTAAACCCATCATTTTTTTGAAGTGTGTAATTTGTAATCCGTTTGGAGCCTCTCCTCCCCTCTAGCCAGTCACATACAAACCTTCGGCGCTCATTGCAGCCCCATCAAGCCTGTAACTTTCGTGCAAGCCGTACAATTTAACATTGCGTGATGACAACTCGCAATTACCACAACTATTATATGTGATTGTTGTATTAAGGATAATAATGAAAGATAGATGTGTACTGGAGCTGTGCGGAGTACAGAGTATGGATCTGGAATAATTAACGTATTAGTGTTAATTATAATGATGATTAATCTATAAATTGATACAGGTTAATTATCCCTGATTTTTTTGTGAACAGTTACAAATACATGTGTCAGTTTTTCTGTTCTTCCAGCTCTCAGCCCTCCTGCTTAACTAAATCAATTTAAATCAAAACATAGCTACAGCCTGATATGCTGTACAGAACTGTGCCTCATCCACGTCAAATACTATTTTCTTTTCTTTATTCTCTCCTAACCTACTAAATCAGAAAGTTACAGTTAGAGAGAAGTTAGGCCTTGAATTCCATCATCTTTATTCAGTGCATATATGCTAGCAATTAAAAATGTATGCTAGCAATTAAAAAAAACTACAAGTTTCACTACTCATGGGCTTCTTACGCCAAGATATCTTTAACAAAATGTATGGAATTTAATTTTCAGAAAATAGATGGTCTAAGTATCTAAGGTGGAGCTCAGCTGGAAAGATTCGAAGGTAGAACATTTGTATAAAGTTTGCCATTTAAAACTTTGCCCTTTTCTGCTGTAAATTATCTGAATAATGTTAAACATATGAGTGATTAGCCCAAATAATTCATCAGTTGTAAGCAGGTGAACAATGTGATTTCAAACATTCAGAATCTGCATAAGAAGAGCGCAGAGACAGAATGAATTACATAGCATTTGAATATTAATAATATTAAATATAGACTAGAATTAGTCCTCAATGTTATATTGATTATATTGATGGTCAATGTCATTAACAGAGCATACAAGTATGCTTCCAATAAGTCTGTATAGTTTGGAGTTTCTGACACCATTTCTGAATTCCTTATTTGTAGAACACAGACAGTGGACAGGAATATGTAACCACTTAATAGCTTGATATTTAGGACATTGTTTACCCTTTTCACCTCCCTCTAAAGTTAGATGCAATGGGAGCAGATAAGCAAGGACAATGGTCAGTGTGTCTTAGTGACAGCTCTCACCTTCACTTACAAACCATTGGCGTTTCCCTGTTCACTGCCTTTCCTATGTTGTATGATGAAGTCATTATGTTAAAGGATGATGATTCACCTATACACCTTCCCATTGTTCCTTATTACTCAGTTTGGCTAGTAAAGGAGACTGTAATCACATATATAGTTGTGAGCGTACGAGTCGTTGCTCACGCTTGCGGGCTCGCGTAGCGAGCCCGCAAGAACTGCGTCCCTCGCGAAGCGAGGGACGCAGTTCGCCGCAAATGCGGGTCCTCGCGAAGCGAGGGCCCGCATTTGCGGTTGTGGAGGCTCAACGTCGGCTGTGTTAACACACACATACACACACACGACTTTTTTAACAGAATAAACCCAACCGCCCAGCCAACAAAAACCCAAGTCGTTGCTCACGCTTGCGGGCTCGCGTAGCGAGCCCGCAAGAAACTGCGTCCCTCGCGAAGCGAGGGACGCAGTTCGCCGCAAATGCGGGTCCTCGCAAAGCGAGGGCCCGCATTTGCGGTTGTGGAGGCTCAACGTCGGCTGTGTTAACACACACATACACACACACGACTTTTTTAACAGAATAAACCCAACCGCCCAGCCAACAAAAACCAAACAACGTCCCCGCAAATGCGGATCCTCGCGAAGCGAGGGTCCGCATTTGCGGTGGTGGGAGCATCCCAACATCGGCTGTGTTAACACACACATACACACACACACAACTTCATAACAAAAAAAAACTCAAGGAGACTGTAATCACATATATAGTTGTGAGCGTACGAGTCGTTGCTCACGCTTGCGGGCTCGCGTAGCGAGCCCGCAAGAACTGCGTCCCTCGCAAAGCGAGGGACGCAGTTCGCCGCAAATGCGGGTCCTCGCGAAGCGAGGGCCCGCATTTGCGGTTGTGGAGGCTCAACGTCGGCTGTGTTAACACACACATACACACACACGACTTTTTTAACAGAATAAACCCAACCGCCCAGCCAACAAAAACCCAAGTCGTTGCTCACGCTTGCGGGCTCGCGTAGCGAGCCCGCAAGAAACTGCGTCCCTCGCGAAGCGAGGGACGCAGTTCGCCGCAAATGCGGGTCCTCGCAAAGCGAGGGCCCGCATTTGCGGTTGTGGAGGCTCAACGTCGGCTGTGTTAACACACACATACACACACACGACTTTTTTAACAGAATAAACCCAACCGCCCAGCCAACAAAAACCAAACAACGTCCCCGCAAATGCGGATCCTCGCGAAGCGAGGGTCCGCATTTGCGGTGGTGGGAGCATCCCAACATCGGCTGTGTTAACACACACATACACACACACACAACTTCATAACAAAAAAAAACTCAAAGTCGCCTCACACCCGCTTACACCCAGACACACAGACGCAAGACTTAACAAAAAAACAGTAAAAAAGGCCCCTCACACGCTCTTAACACACATACGCACGACTTAGAAACAAATACACTGCGTCGTACACGTAAAAGCTAACTGCGTATATCGCAAAACAATACGGCAACATCGCAACAAAATACGGCCGCATCGGAAAAAAATACGGCCGCGAAAGACCCAGTCCAACCGCCGCGCATCAAAACCTCACCAACACAAGAAATAAACACAACAAACACATAAAAAGCTTACTTACAGCACGGGGGGGCATCCGGCACCTCCAAAAGTTCATTTACACGTCCATTTAAGTGAAAACAAAGAGTTTAAACGACCGAAAATCGGCTAAGCGAGAGAAAAAATGGCCGCCGAACAAAACGAAAACGAGGCTCCATACGTAACTACACTACACTTACTCGCAACAAAATACGGCCGCATCGGAAAAAAATACGGCCGCGAAAGACCCATTCCAACCGCCGCGCATCAAAACATCACAAACACAAGAAATAAACACAACAAACACATAAAAAGCTTACTTACAGCACGGGGGGGCATCCGGCACCTCCAAAAGTTCATTTACACGTCCATTTAAGTGAAAACAAAGAGTTTAAACGACCGAAAATCGGCTAAGCGAGAGAAAAAATGGCCGCCGAACAAAACGAAAACGAGGCTCCAGACGTAACTACACTACACTTACTCGCAATAATGAAACACATACTATGCGGAACGGATCACACTCATATTAAACACCATTTTAACCACTACTACGCACAAAATGGCGGATGGAACGCAAATTGTAAGCTGGAACGCAAATAGCGCATGCGTATTACGTTCTAACGGTCTAACTTTCCAGAATGTTCTACAAGTTTATAAATACTGTCTATTTGACAGAGAAAAATACATTTCTCCTCAGGTGATAAACAGAGTGACTTCAGACATAACTGCTGCTAAAACTTGAGAAGATAATTCTTTCCTAATTTACTACTTTACATTGTGCAAATTACAACTGAGAGGTAAGCTATAATATATTACTTATTTTCAAGACAGGACATAAAAAAAAAAAATTAAAGAAGACAAAGAGGTTTATGTATACTGACAAGTGACACGCACATATATGCGTATAATGTATACTGACATGTGACACGCACATTTATGCGTATAATGTATACTGACAAGTGACACGCACATATATGCGTATAATGTATACTGACAAGTGACACGCACATATATGCGTATAATGTATACTGACATGTGACACGCACATATATGCGTATAATGTATACTGACATGTGACACGCACATTTATGTGTATAATGTATAGTGACATGTCACACGCACATTTAGGCGTATAATGTATACTGACAAGTGACACGCACATTTATGTGTATAATGTATAGTGACATGTTACATGCACATTTATGTGTATTGCCCCTGCAACAAATTAATTAAACAACTACATTTAAATTACATTACAAAAAAATAAGTTGGGACTATTAAAATACTATTAAAATATGAGTCATGTATACTGATATGTGACACGCACATATATGTGTATCATCTATAGTCACATGTCACACACACATTTATGTATGTTGGCCAAAAATAAAAATAAGGTTAATTTAACAATTAAAATATGATTCATGTATAGTGATATGTCACACGCACACAAAAAAATTACTTTCAACTATGGAAATGTGCTTCATGTATGTGACATATATGTGTGTAGACCCCACCAAAAAATAATGTTAATTCAAATTAATTACAGAAGTATATTTCAATGAAATTAATTTACTGAAATTTAATAGATCACCTAAAACTCAATCTTTCTACTTTTTTTAATATTCAAACAGACTCTGCATCAACAGCGTCTCTCAACAATTTGCACTGTGCACTGTGAAGAACAATCCCTTTTAAAGAACACCAACAAAGAACAAGAGGTAAGATACAAAAATACTTTAAATGCTGAAAAGGCCATGGTTTGTTAAATACAAATAAAAAATTCTATAATTCACTATTTCACTTTATTTTTCAAACAGACACTACAAGAAGACCGGCGGATTAAGATTGGCAGGAGGGGACCCTCTGTCATTCCACACTTCAATCAAGGTAAAGTATTAAGTATAAAAAAGAACCGAACCATGAGCCTTATTCAATTCTGAGTTGGCTAATTGAATAGGGCTTTATATAAGCACATAATAGGTCTTCACTAACTAAAAACTTCTGTCCAAAAAAAATTTATGTGCTTATATAGAGCCCTATTCAATTGGTCAAAACGCAATTGATTCAGGACCTAAATATGTTTAATGGCCGAGGGCCTCATTCAAATGTGATTTGACCATTTCAATAGGGCTCTATATAAGCACATTTGGCTCAATTTAACTAAAAACTTCTGTTCAAAAATATGCTCTGTGCTTATATAGAGCCCTATTGAAAAACAAAATTCAATGAGGCCCTCACAATATAACAAATCCAGCAAACAAAGGCCCTCATTCAATTGATATTTTGGACAATTCAATAGGGCTCCAAATAAGCACATTTAGAACCATATTGAATTGGCCAAACTGCAATTGAATGAGGGCCAAAGTATGCAACATATGGTACACACAAACTGGTACACACAAAACAGGATTGTAACAAACACATAGCAAACTAAATTTATATTCTTTTTGTTTAACAACCTATAACCATTAGAAAAAACACTACATAAGTATAACAAAAGTGGTGCCCATCAAACAGGATTGTACGAAAACTCACACAAACACATAGCAAACTACATTTAAATTCTTAGTTTAATGTTTAACAACCTATAAGCCTTAGAAAGAAGCCTAAATAAGCATACCAACATTGGTGCCCACCAAACAGGATTGTATGAAAACTCACACAAACACATAACAAACTACATTTACATTCTTATTTTATGTTTAACAACCTATTAGCATTACAAAACTACATTAATAAGCATACCAACAGTGCTGCGCATCAAACAGGATTGTATGAAAACTCACACAAACACATAGCAAACTACATTTAGATGTTTATTTAATGTTTAACAACCTATAAGCCTTAGAAAAAAGCCTAAATAAGCATACCAACATTGGTGCCCACCAAACAGGATTGTATGAAAACTCACACAAACACATAGCAAACTACATTTAGATTCTTATTTTATGTTTAACAACCTATTAGCATTACAAAACAACATTAATAAGCATACCAACAGTGGTGCGCATCAAACAGGATTGTATGAAAACTCACACAAACACATAGCAAACTACATTTACATTCTTATTTAATTTTTAACAACCTATAAGCCTTAGAAAGAAGCCTAAATAAGCATACCAACATTGGTGCCCACCAAACAGGATTGTATGAAAACTCACACAAACACATAGCAAACTACATTTTGATTCTTATTTTATGTTTAACAACCTATTAGCATTACAAAACTACATTAATAAGCATACCAACAGTGGTGCGCATCAAACAGGATTGTATGAAAACTCACACAAACACATAGCAAACTACATTTACATTCTTATTTAATGTTTAACAACCTATAAGCCTTAGAAAGAAGCCTAAATAAGCATACCAACATTGGTGCCCACCAAACAGGATTGTATGAAAACTCACACAAACACATAGCAAACTACATTTTGATTCTTATTTTATGTTTAACAACCTATTAGCATTACAAAACAACATTAATAAGCATACCATCAGCGGTGCGCATCAAACAGGATTGTATGAAAACTCACACAAACACATAGCAAACTACTTTTACATTCTTATTTTATGTTTAACAACCTATAAGCCTTAGAAAGAAGCCTAAATAAGCATACCAACAGTGGTGCGCACCAAACAGGATTGTATGAAAACTCACACAAACACATACCAAAGTACATTTAGATACTTATTTTATGTTTAACAATCTATAAGCCTTAGAAAAAGGCCTAAATAAGCATACCAAAAGTGGTGGACACCAAACGGGATTGTAGAAAAACAAATAAATAATGTCATTTTTTACTTCATACAAATACATTAAAATAATATTACATTTTCATTTTTATTTTATATCAGATACTGCGTCAAGAACATCGGACCAGGAGTTTCAACTGAGGACCACACCAGCGGACGAGGACTTTCAACAGAGGACCAGACCATTGGACGAGGACTTTCAACAGAGGACTACACCATCGGACGAGGACTTTCAACAGAGGACCAGACGATTGGACGAGGACTTTCAACACAGGACCAGACCATCAGACAAAGGCTTTCAACACAGGACCAACAAAGATTCTGCTTCAAATCAAACTTCAACCAAGGTACAGTATAACAAGTAAAAAAAGAGAAAAATTAATTAATATTCTTCTTTAATGTTTAACCACCTATAAGCCTTAGAAAATAGCCTACAGAAGCATACCAAAATTGTGGCGCACCAAAAAGGATTGTAGAAAAACACAGAAATAATGCCATTTTTTCATTCATACAAAGACATTCAAATAACATAACATTTTCATTTTTATTTTATAACAGATACTGCGTCAAGAACATCGGAACAGGAGTTGGAACTGAGGACCACACCAGAGGACGAGGACTTTCAACAGAGGACTACACCATCGGACGAGGACTTTCAACACAGGACCAGACCATCGGACGAAGGCTTTCAACACAGGACCAACAAAGAATTTTGCTTGAAATCAAACTTCAACCAAGGTACAGTATAAAAAGTAATATCTATCATCTATCTCTTATTTGTCTTTTAGGGCCAATAATCTTTAACAATAAATACAAACTTCAATGTAAACTTAAAAAATAAATTGGCATAGTCAAAAAAAGTCTAAAAACACAGAATCTATACAATTTGTCATTGTAACATTCCAGTCCTAAACCCTAATTTAATTGCCATTTGACAAATTGAATAGTGCTGTAAATAAGGACATAACATCTTTTTGAAAATACCTTTTTAGTTACTGAAACACTTGCTTTTGGATACATGTTTAATAAATAAAAATTTCTTTAAATAATTATCTGATGGCCTTATTTAGACTTTTATTCAATTGACCGCATTGAAATTGATTAAGTATAAAATGTTAACACACTATTGATAACTATTTGTCATGAAAAACAACTTAACATCTCAAAATAAACTAATGGTACATTATTTTATTTTTACAGATTAACATGGCTGATAACGAGAGTAAACAAGAAAAGAAAAGACGCCAAGCTAGAGAACGACGACAGAGAGCAGACAGCCAGCAGACACCGGAGAAGAAGGAAATTCGACGAGAAAAAGAACGCAAAAGAATTGCAAGCAAAAGACTGTCACTTGCAGAAATTAAAGATATGTCAAAAAAAACAACAAAGAAAATAAAGCATTTACAACCTGTTGCTCAAACATCAGATGACATTTTACCAGAAAAAATACAAGAGATACCAAAAAAAGCAACAAAGAAAACAAAGCATTTAGAACCGTTTCATGAAACATTACATGACATTTTACCTCAAACAATACAACATATACCAAGAAAAGCAACGAAAAAAACAAAACATTTAGAACCTGTTGTTGAAACATTATATGACATTTCACCTGATGAATATGAAAGTCAAAATCCTATATGCTTTGCAAATTGTCCTCTACTCAAGTCTTTAGCAGTAGAGGTTCATAGTTGTGGGGACATGACTAATCAATGTCAGTTTTGTGAGGCTTATTATTTTAAACAGGAGAGACCCAGAGATGGACAATTTATTAGTTGTTGTCAAAAAGGCAAGTTCAAACTTCCAGAAAGGAAAGAATTTCCAATTTATTTACAAAATATTATGACTGAACCTACTTTTCCAAACTACAAAAATTTTAAGACAAACATAAGATCCTACAATAGTGCCATATCCTTTGCATCCATGGGGGCAACATTAGCTGCTAATGTACCAGGACATGGTCCTTACTGTTTTAAAGTCCAAGGACAAATTTATCATCGCACTTCCCATTTACATCCAGAGGAAGGAAATAAAAGAAAATTCGCTCAACTATATGTCCTAGATACAATGGAAGCTGTTGACCAACGTATGCAGATGGAAGAAAATAAAAAATGCTTACCCACTGTTTTCATAGAGCTAAATAACATTATGGACAACAATCCCTACAGTAAAGCGTATAAAAAATTGGCAGAAGTAGAAAATGAACAACTACTTCATTCACAAACACATCAATTACCAATGCCGAAGGTTAATATGGTGCTTAAAAGAGACAGACATACTGATAAACGTCGTTATAACTTGCCAACAACAAATGAGGTTGCAATGGTGTTTCACAATGATGAAGGAGAACCACCATTTCAAAGAGACATTCGAATATATCCTAGAAATGAGGACCAACCGTTTATTAATATGAGTATCTTAAGTCCAAATTTAGATCCAATGACATATCCCATCTTTTTCCCACACGGAGAAGCAGGTTGGCAACCAAAATTAACTCTTCCCAGTTACCCAAATGCTAAAGCCAGAATCCGAAATAATGTTTCTATGCTTGAATTTAAAGTAGCTCAAATTGCCATTCGCAATGCATTTAATCCAATTTTATGTGGTGGGAAACTAACACAACAATGGATTATTGATTCATATTTGCAAGTTGAGGCAAATAATTTAAACTTTATCAAATATCAACAAGATAAACTCCGTGTAGAACAATATTCTGGACTCATGGACTATGTTGCTGACGTGGCTACAAGCAGAGACATGACAGCTGGCAAAGCCATCATTTTACCATCTTCCTTTCAAGGATCTCCTCGGAATATGAGAGAAAGATACAATGATGCTATGGCTATTGTGACAAAATTTGGCAAACCCGATCTATTTGTGACATTTACATGTAATCCACAATGGCCAGAAATTACACTAAATCTACTTCTTGGACAAACTGCTTCAGATCGACCAGATTTAGTAGCCAGAGTTTTTAAGATTAAATTAAATGAATTAATACGTGACTTCACTATAAATCAGTTATTTGGCAAATGTCTTGCTTATGTATATACCATTGAATTTCAAAAAAGAGGCCTTCCACATGCACATCTTCTAATAATACTTCAAGAAAAAGATAAATTAGATACTTCAGACAAAGTGGATGCAGTCATTGTTGCTGAACTACCAGATCCAGAACTATATGGTAGACTATATGAGATTGTTACTCATCGCATGATTCATGGACCCTGTGGTGACCTTAATCCACAATCACCATGTATGGAAAATAATAAATGTTCCAAAGAATTTCCAAAAGATTATAGAGACAAAACCTATGCCAATTGTGATGGATATCCACTTTATAAAAGAAGAGAAGGAGATAGTGCCATTATTCGTGGAAAAAAAGTGGACAATAGATATGTAGTACCGTACAATCCACATTTACTCATGAAGTACAACGCCCACATCAACGTAGAAGCCTGCACTTCCATCAAATCCATTAAATATGTCTACAAATATATTTACAAAGGTTACGATGCAGCTACTGTAGTCGTCAAAAGTGCAGACAGCCCTGAAAGTAGTGAGTTAGTACATGATGAACTTGCATCTCATGTAGATGCTCGCTATGTCAGTGCGCCAGAAGCTATGTGGCGGCTTTTAAAATTTGAAATGCATGATAGATCACATGCAGTATATAGGTTAGCAGTACATTTGCCACAACGACATTTAGTCTATTTCCATGCTGGAAATGAAATGAATGCATTGGCCCAAAGTGAAGATCGTCACACTACACTAACTGCATGGTTTGCATTAAATTCCACTGATGCTGAAGCAACACAATACTTATATATTGAAATTCCATATCACTATGTTTTTGTGAATGGATTAAGGAGACCAAGAAAAACCAGAGGCAATAAAATTATTCCAAGAATTTACACAGTCAGTCCAAGAGATGTGGAACGTTTTTGCTTACGGATATTACTTTTAAATGTTCCTGGAGCACAAAGTTTTGAACACTTAAGAACTGTTAATGACATTGTATATGAATCCTTCCATTTAGCTGCAAGACATAGAAACTTACTCGCTGATGATACAGAGTGGGAAAGATGTTTAGAAGAAGCAGCACAATGTCAAATGCCACGACAGATGAGAGAACAATTTGCTTTTATTTGTATCTTCTCAAATGCTCCAAATGCATTAGCTTTGTGGGAGACTTTTAAAAGTAATATGGCTGAAGACTTTATGCGACGATACAATGAACCCATTGCACACTTAAAAGCGTTAATGGAAATCCAAGAAGTCTTTTTAACTCATGGATTAAGTTGTGCAAGTTTTAATTTGCCTGATCCAGGTCTTATAGATGACATTAACTTTGAAGACTATGACATTCAACTACAAGCAGAAAGAACAGAAGAAAGACTTGCAACTTTAAATACACTACAATTGCAAGCATTTCATGCCATTAAAAATGCTATAGATGATGACATGGTGACAGAGCGTTATTTCTATCTTGATGGACCTGGCGGATCAGGAAAAACATATTTGTACAATTTATTAATGAGTTCAGTACGAGCCCAAGGAAAAATAGCAATGGCGTTTGCCACTACTGGAATTGCTGCACTTTTATTAGAAGGTGGAAGAACTGTTCATAGTGGATTTAAACTGCCAGTGCCTATTTTAGAAAATTCTGTATCAGATATTCGCATGACATCCTTACAAGCAAAGAAATTGAAGAAATGTAAATTAATTATAATAGATGAGGCCACAATGATGTCATGCTATGCTCTCCAATGTATTGACCGTTTGCTTCGTGAAGTCATGGAGAATACTTTTCCATTTGGTGGAAAGGTAATGTTGTTGGGTGGCGATTTCAGACAAACATTACCTGTCGTTGTACATGGAAATCGAACTGACATTATTGAAACATGTATAAAGTCAAGTACAGTATGGAAACATTTTACCCATCTTCAACTGCAACAAAATATGAGATCAGAAGGCCAAACTGATTTCAATGATTGGCTTATTAAAATTGGAGAAGGGAGAACAGAAAAAATACTACATTTACCTGATGACACTGTAGAGATCCCACCTCATATGATTTGTCAACAAGATATTATATCGGCTATATTTGAAGGGAGCATAAATAACGAAGAATATTCCGAGCTTGCCAACCAAGTCATACTGACGTGTAAAAATAAAGATGCATTAATCCTAAATTATAAAATCTTTAAAAAAATGTATGCACCACAAAGAAATTATCACAGTGCTGATTCTGTACTTGCTGATGACAATGAAAGTCAGGCTAACTTTTCAACTGAATTCATAAACTCTTTAACTCCTTCTGGAATGCCACCACATATTTTGCAGCTAAAGAAAGGTGCAATTATCATGTTACTGCGAAATATGAACCCCAAAAAAGGCCTATGCAATGGCACAAGATTAATTGTTCAACAATTAAAGGACCATTTTATAGATGCTGACATTTTAACTGGGACCCATAAAGGAGAGAGAGTTTTCATACCAAGAATAGATTTAGCACCAAGTGAAAGTAGTCTCCCTTTTATACTTCAAAGAAGACAATTTCCCATTATTATGGCATTTGCCATGACCATTAATAAATCACAAGGTCAAACTTTCAAATCTGTGGGTATTTTCTTGGAAGAACCAGTTTTTGCACATGGTCAATTGTACGTTGCGTTGTCACGGTGCAAAAATCCACAGGCTATTAAAGTTTACATTGAAAACAATGAAAGTCAAGGTGATTTATTAGAAGATGGACGTATTTTTACTAAAAACATTGTCTACTATGAAGTACTATAACTTTGAAGGATACAAATTAACGATGCCAAGATTTTTTTAAAGCATTGCAATATCCATAACAATTGGTTGTTTAATTCAGTCATAATTAATGGAAGTCATGTTTATGAATTATTTGCCTCACAAAATACTTGCCTTGCATTGTTAGTAAAAATTATGTTAAAATGTTAAGTCACTATGTTAATGTTTCTAATGTTACAAGTTTAAAAAATATATTTTCAAGTTATTTCATTCAACAGATTACAAAGTGGATGTTAACAGGTCAAGCACCTTTTAAGTCACAATGTAAATATTGTGTGTTATCTTAAGATTACTACCTACATTAATGTTTATCGCCAGTTTATGTGCTCAGTAATAAATTACTTTAATTACGTACGTTTTAAGAAGAGTTTTACTGTATGCCTTCCTCTACATTCAATGTATATTCAAGTTAACAATTATTGTGATAGAAATTGAATTTTAATACTGATTAATTTAAATGTCAATTGTTTTTACATTCAAATGTTAATAATTTTAATAAAAAATTAGGTTACAAAATGTATTCACTATGTTCCTGTTTATAATGTTCAAAATTATACAAATGTTTTGTTAACTTCTAAACTTACATAAAAAATAAAGTTCAAGTTTAAAAATATATACTTTGACTAGCGACTTGCCCGTCAAAAAATGACGGCAATGTGATGTATATGTTTGTCAAGTTGTTTAGTTATTAACATATATTTTTGACACTTGTAAGTATTTTAATATGAACGTGTATTTTTGTAAAATGTTGATGTAATGGTTTTTTAAAATGTAATTAGTATCTGAAGAATTGTTAACTTTAATATACATTGAATGAATAGGAAAGCAAAAAGTAAAAACCCTTCTTTAAACGTTGCGAATTTTAACATGAATTTTAAACTATATGTAAGCAATAACCATCAAAGTATATATTTTTAAACTTGAACTTTATTTTTTATGTAAGTTTAGAAGTTAACAAAACATTTGTATAATTTTGAACATTATAAACAGGAACATAGTGAATACATTTTGTAACCTAATTTTTTATTAAAATTATTAACATTTGAATGTAAAAACAATTGACATTTAAATTAATCAGTATTAAAATTCAATTTCTATCACAATAATTGTTAACTTGAATATACATTGAATGTAGAGGAAGGCATACAGTAAAACTCTTCTTAAAACGTACGTAATTAAAGTAATTTATTACTGAGCACATAAACTGGCGATAAACATTAATGTAGGTAGTAATCTTAAGATAACACACAATATTTACATTGTGACTTAAAAGGTGCTTGACCTGTTAACATCCACTTTGTAATCTGTTGAATGAAATAACTTGAAAATATATTTTTTAAACTTGTAACATTAGAAACATTAACATAGTGACTTAACATTTTAACATAATTTTTACTAACAATGCAAGGCAAGTATTTTGTGAGGCAAATCATTCATAAACATGACTTCCATTAATTATGACTGAATTAAACAACCAATTGTTATGGATATTGCAATGCTTTAAAAAAATCTTGGCATCGTTAATTTGTATCCTTCAAAGTTATAGTACTTCATAGTAGACAATGTTTTTAGTAAAAATACGTCCATCTTCTAATAAATCACCTTGACTTTCATTGTTTTCAATGTAAACTTTAATAGCCTGTGGATTTTTGCACCGTGACAACGCAACGTACAATTGACCATGTGCAAAAACTGGTTCTTCCAAGAAAATACCCACAGATTTGAAAGTTTGACCTTGTGATTTATTAATGGTCATGGCAAATGCCATAATAATGGGAAATTGTCTTCTTTGAAGTATAAAAGGGAGACTACTTTCACTTGGTGCTAAATCTATTCTTGGTATGAAAACTCTCTCTCCTTTATGGGTCCCAGTTAAAATTTCAGCATCTATAAAATGGTCCTTTAATTGTTGAACAATTAATCTTGTGCCATTGCATAGGCCTTTTTTGGGGTTCATATTTCGCAGTAACATGATAATTGCACCTTTCTTTAGCTGCAAAATATGTGGTGGCATTCCAGAAGGAGTTAAAGAGTTTATGAATTCAGTTGAAAAGTTAGCCTGACTTTCATTGTCATCAGCAAGTACAGAATCAGCACTGTGATAATTTCTTTGTGGTGCATAAATTTTTTTTAAGATTTTATTATTGAGGATTAATGCATCTTTATTTTTACACGTCAGTATGACTTGGTTGGCAAGCTCGGAATATTCTTCGCTATTTATGCTCCCTTCAAATATAGCCGATATAATATCTTGTTGACAAATCATATGAGGTGGGATCTCTACAGTGTCATCAGGTAAATGTAGTATTTTTTCTGTTCTCCCTTCTCCAATTTTAATAAGCCAATCATTGAAATCAGTTTGGCCTTCTGATCTCATATTTTGTTGCAGTTGAAGATGGGTAAAATGTTTCCATACTGTACTTGACTTTATACATGTTTCAATAATGTCAGTTCGATTTCCATGTACAACGACAGGTAATGTTTGTCTGAAATCGCCACCCAACAACATTACCTTTCCACCAAATGGAAAAGTATTCTCCATGACTTCACGAAGCAAACGGTCAATACATTGGAGAGCATAGCATGACATCATTGTGGCCTCATCTATTATAATTAATTTACATTTCTTCAATTTCTTTGCTTGTAAGGATGTCATGCGAATATCTGACACAGAATTTTCTAAAATAGGCACTGGCAGTTTAAATCCACTATGAACAGTTCTTCCACCTTCTAATAAAAGTGCAGCAATTCCAGTAGTGGCAAACGCCATTGCTATTTTTCCTTGGGCTCGTACTGAACTCATTAATAAATTGTACAAATATGTTTTTCCTGATCCGCCAGGTCCATCAAGATAGAAATAACGCTCTGTCACCATGTCATCATCTATAGCATTTTTAATGGCATGAAATGCTTGCAATTGTAGTGTATTTAAAGTTGCAAGTCTTTCTTCTGTTCTTTCTGCTTGTAGTTGAATGTCATAGTCTTCAAAGTTAATGTCATCTATAAGACCTGGATCAGGCAAATTAAAACTTGCACAACTTAATCCATGAGTTAAAAAGACTTCTTGGATTTCCATTAACGCTTTTAAGTGTGCAATGGGTTCATTGTATCGTCGCATAAAGTCTTCAGCCATATTACTTTTAAAAGTCTCCCACAAAGCTAATGCATTTGGAGCATTTGAGAAGATACAAATAAAAGCAAATTGTTCTCTCATCTGTCGTGGCATTTGACATTGTGCTGCTTCTTCTAAACATCTTTCTCACTCTGTATCATCAGCGAGTAAGTTTCTATGTCTTGCAGCTAAATGGAAGGATTCATATACAATGTCATTAACAGTTCTTAAGTGTTCAAAACTTTGTGCTCCAGGAACATTTAAAAGTAATATCCGTAAGCAAAAACGTTCCACATCTCTTGGACTGACTGTGTAAATTCTTGGAATAATTTTATTGCCTCTGGTTTTTCTTGGTCTCCATAATCCATTCACAAAAACATAGTGATATGGAATTTCAATATATAAGTATTGTGTTGCTTCAGCATCAGTGGAATTTAATGCAAACCATGCAGTTAGTGTAGTGTGACGATCTTCACTTTGGGCCAATGCATTCATTTCATTTCCAGCATGGAAATAGACTAAATGTCGTTGTGGCAAATGTACTGCTAACCTATATACTGCATGTGATCTATCATGCATTTCAAATTTTAAAAGCCGCCACATAGCTTCTGGCGCACTGACATAGCGAGCATCTACATGAGATGCAAGTTCATCATGTACTAACTCACTACTTTCAGGGTTGTCTGCACTTTTGACGACTACAGTAGCTGCATCGTAACCTTTGTAAATATATTTGTAGACATATTTAATGGATTTGATGGAAGTGCAGGCTTCTACGTTGATGTGGGCGTACTTCATGAGTAAATGTGGATTGTACGGTACTACATATCTATTGTCCACTTTTTTTCCACGAATAATGGCACTATCTCCTTCTCTTCTTTTATAAAGTGGATATCCATCACAATTGGCATAGGTTTTGTCTCTATAATCTTTTGGAAATTCTTTGGAACATTTATTATTTTCCATACATGGTGATTGTGGATTAAGGTCACCACAGGGTCCATGAATCATGCGATGAGTAACAATCTCATATAGTCTACCATATAGTTCTGGATCTGGTAGTTCAGCAACAATGACTGCATCCACTTTGTCTGAAGTATCTAATTTATCTTTTTCTTGAAGTATTATTAGAAGATGTGCATGTGGAAGGCCTCTTTTTTGAAATTCAATGGTATATACATAAGCAAGACATTTGCCAAATAACTGATTTATAGTGAAGTCACGTATTAATTCATTTAATTTAATCTTAAAAACTCTGGCTACTAAATCTGGTCGATCTGAAGCAGTTTGTCCAAGAAGTAGATTTAGTGTAATTTCTGGCCATTGTGGATTACATGTAAATGTCACAAATAGATCGGGTTTGCCAAATTTTGTCACAATAGCCATAGCATCATTGTATCTTTCTCTCATATTCCGAGGAGATCCTTGAAAGGAAGATGGTAAAATGATGGCTTTGCCAGCTGTCATGTCTCTGCTTGTAGCCACGTCAGCAACATAGTCCATGAGTCCAGAATATTGTTCTACACGGAGTTTATCTTGTTGATATTTGATAAAGTTTAAATTATTTGCCTCAACTTGCAAATATGAATCAATAATCCATTGTTGTGTTAGTTTCCCACCACATAAAATTGGATTAAATGCATTGCGAATGGCAATTTGAGCTACTTTAAATTCAAGCATAGAAACATTATTTCGGATTCTGGCTTTAGCATTTGGGTAACTGGGAAGAGTTAATTTTGGTTGCCAACCTGCTTCTCCGTGTGGGAAAAAGATGGGATATGTCATTGGATCTAAATTTGGACTTAAGATACTCATATTAATAAACGGTTGGTCCTCATTTCTAGGATATATTCGAATGTCTCTTTGAAATGGTGGTTCTCCTTCATCATTGTGAAACACCATTGCAACCTCATTTGTTGTTGGCAAGTTATAACGACGTTTATCAGTATGTCTGTCTCTTTTAAGCACCATATTAACCTTCGGCATTGGTAATTGATGTGTTTGTGAATGAAGTAGTTGTTCATTTTCTACTTCTGCCAATTTTTTATACGCTTTACTGTAGGGATTGTTGTCCATAATGTTATTTAGCTCTATGAAAACAGTGGGTAAGCATTTTTTATTTTCTTCCATCTGCATACGTTGGTCAACAGCTTCCATTGTATCTAGGACATATAGTTGAGCGAATTTTCTTTTATTTCCTTCCTCTGGATGTAAATGGGAAGTGCGATGATAAATTTGTCCTTGGACTTTAAAACAGTAAGGACCATGTCCTGGTACATTAGCAGCTAATGTTGCCCCCATGGATGCAAAGGATATGGCACTATTGTAGGATCTTATGTTTGTCTTAAAATTTTTGTAGTTTGGAAAAGTAGGTTCAGTCATAATATTTTGTAAATAAATTGGAAATTCTTTCCTTTCTGGAAGTTTGAACTTGCCTTTTTGACAACAACTAATAAATTGTCCATCTCTGGGTCTCTCCTGTTTAAAATAATAAGCCTCACAAAACTGACATTGAGTAGTCATGTCCCCACAACTATGAACCTCTACTGCTAAAGACTTGAGTAGAGGACAATTTGCAAAGCATATAGGATTTTGACTTTCATATTCATCAGGTGAAATGTCATATAATGTTTCAACAACAGGTTCTAAATGTTTTGTTTTTTTCGTTGCTTTTCTTGGTATATGTTGTATTGTTTGAGGTAAAATGTCATGTAATGTTTCATGAAACGGTTCTAAATGCTTTGTTTTCTTTGTTGCTTTTTTTGGTATCTCTTGTATTTTTTCTGGTAAAATGTCATCTGATGTTTGAGCAACAGGTTGTAAATGCTTTATTTTCTTTGTTGTTTTTTTTGACATATCTTTAATTTCTGCAAGTGACAGTCTTTTGCTTGCAATTCTTTTGCGTTCTTTTTCTCGTCGAATTTCCTTCTTCTCCGGTGTCTGCTGGCTGTCTGCTCTCTGTCGTCGTTCTCTAGCTTGGCGTCTTTTCTTTTCTTGTTTACTCTCGTTATCAGCCATGTTAATCTGTAAAAATAAAATAATGTACCATTAGTTTATTTTGAGATGTTAAGTTGTTTTTCATGACAAATAGTTATCAATAGTGTGTTAACATTTTATACTTAATCAATTTCAATGCGGTCAATTGAATAAAAGTCTAAATAAGGCCATCAGATAATTATTTAAAGAAATTTTTATTTATTAAACATGTATCCAAAAGCAAGTGTTTCAGTAACTAAAAAGGTATTTTCAAAAAGATGTTATGTCCTTATTTACAGCACTATTCAATTTGTCAAATGGCAATTAAATTAGGGTTTAGGACTGGAATGTTACAATGACAAATTGTATAGATTCTGTGTTTTTAGACTTTTTTTGACTATGCCAATTTATTTTTTAAGTTTACATTGAAGTTTGTATTTATTGTTAAAGATTATTGGCCCTAAAAGACAAATAAGAGATAGATGATAGATATTACTTTTTATACTGTACCTTGGTTGAAGTTTGATTTCAAGCAAAATTCTTTGTTGGTCCTGTGTTGAAAGCCTTCGTCCGATGGTCTGGTCCTGTGTTGAAAGTCCTCGTCCGATGGTGTAGTCCTCTGTTGAAAGTCCTCGTCCTCTGGTGTGGTCCTCAGTTCCAACTCCTGTTCCGATGTTCTTGACGCAGTATCTGTTATAAAATAAAAATGAAAATGTTATGTTATTTGAATGTCTTTGTATGAATGAAAAAATGGCATTATTTCTGTGTTTTTCTACAATCCTTTTTGGTGCGCCACAATTTTGGTATGCTTCTGTAGGCTATTTTCTAAGGCTTATAGGTGGTTAAACATTAAAGAAGAATATTAATTAATTTTTCTCTTTTTTTACTTGTTATACTGTACCTTGGTTGAAGTTTGATTTGAAGCAGAATCTTTGTTGGTCCTGTGTTGAAAGCCTTTGTCTGATGGTCTGGTCCTGTGTTGAAAGTCCTCGTCCAATCGTCTGGTCCTCTGTTGAAAGTCCTCGTCCGATGGTGTAGTCCTCTGTTGAAAGTCCTCGTCCAATGGTCTGGTCCTCTGTTGAAAGTCCTCGTCCGCTGGTGTGGTCCTCAGTTGAAACTCCTGGTCCGATGTTCTTGACGCAGTATCTGATATAAAATAAAAATGAAAATGTAATATTATTTTAATGTATTTGTATGAAGTAAAAAATGACATTATTTATTTGTTTTTCTACAATCCCGTTTGGTGTCCACCACTTTTGGTATGCTTATTTAGGCCTTTTTCTAAGGCTTATAGATTGTTAAACATAAAATAAGTATCTAAATGTAGTTTGGTATGTGTTTGTGTGAGTTTTCATACAATCCTGTTTGGTGCGCACCACTGTTGGTATGCTTATTTAGGCTTCTTTCTAAGGCTTATAGGTTGTTAAACATAAAATAAGAATGTAAAAGTAGTTTGCTATGTGTTTGTGTGAGTTTTCATACAATCCTGTTTGATGCGCACCGCTGATGGTATGCTTATTAATGTTGTTTTGTAATGCTAATAGGTTGTTAAACATAAAATAAGAATCAAAATGTAGTTTGCTATGTGTTTGTGTGAGTTTTCATACAATCCTGTTTGGTGGGCACCAATGTTGGTATGCTTATTTAGGCTTCTTTCTAAGGCTTATAGGTTGTTAAACATTAAATAAGAATGTAAATGTAGTTTGCTATGTGTTTGTGTGAGTTTTCATACAATCCTGTTTGATGCGCACCACTGTTGGTATGCTTATTAATGTAGTTTTGTAATGCTAATAGGTTGTTAAACATAAAATAAGAATCAAAATGTAGTTTGCTATGTGTTTGTGTGAGTTTTCATACAATCCTGTTTGGTGGGCACCAATGTTGGTATACTTATTTAGGCTTCTTTCTAAGGCTTATAGGTTGTTAAACATTAAATAAGAATGTAAATGTAGTTTGCTATGTGTTTGTGTGAGTTTTCATACAATCCTGTTTGATGCGCACCACTGTTGGTATGCTTATTAATGTTGTTTTGTAATGCTAATAGGTTGTTAAACATAAAATAAGAATCTAAATGTAGTTTGCTATGTGTTTGTGTGAGTTTTCATACAATCCTGTTTGGTGGGCACCAATGTTGGTATGCTTATTTAGGCTTTTTTCTAAGGCTTATAGGTTGTTAAACATTAAATAAACATCTAAATGTAGTTTGCTATGTGTTTGTGTGAGTTTTCATACAATCCTGTTTGATGCGCAGCACTGTTGGTATGCTTATTAATGTAGTTTTGTAATGCTAATAGGTTGTTAAACATAAAATAAGAATGTAAATGTAGTTTGTTATGTGTTTGTGTGAGTTTTCATACAATCCTGTTTGGTGGGCACCAATGTTGGTATGCTTATTTAGGCTTCTTTCTAAGGCTTATAGGTTGTTAAACATTAAACTAAGAATTTAAATGTAGTTTGCTATGTGTTTGTGTGAGTTTTCGTACAATCCTGTTTGATGGGCACCACTTTTGTTATACTTATGTAGTGTTTTTTCTAATGGTTATAGGTTGTTAAACAAAAAGAATATAAATTTAGTTTGCTATGTGTTTGTTACAATCCTGTTTTGTGTGTACCAGTTTGTGTGTACCATATGTTGCATACTTTGGCCCTCATTCAATTGCAGTTTGGCCAATTCAATATGGTTCTAAATGTGCTTATTTGGAGCCCTATTGAATTGTCCAAAATATCAATTGAATGAGGGCCTTTGTTTGCTGGATTTGTTATATTGTGAGGGCCTCATTGAATTTTGTTTTTCAATAGGGCTCTATATAAGCACAGAGCATATTTTTGAACAGAAGTTTTTAGTTAAATTGAGCCAAATGTGCTTATATAGAGCCCTATTGAAATGGTCAAATCACATTTGAATGAGGCCCTCGGCCATTAAACATATTTAGGTCCTGAATCAATTGCGTTTTGACCAATTGAATAGGGCTCTATATAAGCACATAAAAAAATTTTGGACAGAAGTTTTTAGTTAGTGAAGACCTATTATGTGCTTATATAAAGCCCTATTCAATTAGCCAACTCAGAATTGAATAAGGTTCATGGTTCGGTTCTTTTTTATACTTAATACTTTACCTTGATTGAAGTGTGGAATGACAGAGGGTCCCCTCCTGCCAATCTTAATCCGCCGGTCTTCTTGTAGTGTCTGTTTGAAAAATAAAGTGAAATAGTGAATTATAGAATTTTTTATTTGTATTTAACAAACCATGGCCTTTTCAGCATTTAAAGTATTTTTGTATCTTACCTCTTGTTCTTTGTTGGTGTTCTTTAAAAGGGATTGTTCTTCACAGTGCACAGTGCAAATTGTTGAGAGACGCTGTTGATGCAGAGTCTGTTTGAATATTAAAAAAAGTAGAAAGATTGAGTTTTAGGTGATCTATTAAATTTCAGTAAATTAATTTCATTGAAATATACTTCTGTAATTAATTTGAATTAACATTATTTTTTGGTGGGGTCTACACACATATATGTCACATACATGAAGCACATTTCCATAGTTGAAAGTAATTTTTTTGTGTGCGTGTGACATATCACTATACATGAATCATATTTTAATTGTTAAATTAACCTTATTTTTATTTTTGGCCAACATACATAAATGTGTGTGTGACATGTGACTATAGATGATACACATATATGTGCGTGTCACATATCAGTATACATGACTCATATTTTAATAGTATTTTAATAGTCCCAACTTATTTTTTTGTAATGTAATTTAAATGTAGTTGTTTAATTAATTTGTTGCAGGGGCAATACACATAAATGTGCATGTAACATGTCACTATACATTATACACATAAATGTGCGTGTCACTTGTCAGTATACATTATACGCCTAAATGTGCGTGTGACATGTCACTATACATTATACACATAAATGTGCGTGTCACATGTCAGTATACATTATACGCATATATGTGCGTGTCACATGTCAGTATACATTATACGCATATATGTGCGTGTCACTTGTCAGTATACATTATACGCATAAATGTGCGTGTCACATGTCAGTATACATTATACGCATATATGTGCGTGTCACTTGTCAGTATACATAAACCTCTTTGTCTTCTTTAATTTTTTTTTTTTATGTCCTGTCTTGAAAATAAGTAATATATTATAGCTTACCTCTCAGTTGTAATTTGCACAATGTAAAGTAGTAAATTAGGAAAGAATTATCTTCTCAAGTTTTAGCAGCAGTTATGTCTGAAGTCACTCTGTTCATCACCTGAGGAGAAATGTATTTTTCTCTGTCAAATAGACAGTATTTATAAACTTGTAGAACATTCTGGAAAGTTAGACCGTTAGAACGTAATACGCATGCGCTATTTGCGTTCCAGCTTACAATTTGCGTTCCATCCGCCATTTTGTGCGTAGTAGTGGTTAAAATGGTGTTTAATATGAGTGTGATCCGTTCCGCTAGTATGTGTTTCATTATTGCGAGTAAGTGTAGTGTAGTTACGTCTGGAGCCTCGTTTTCGTTTTGTTCGGCGGCCATTTTTTCTCTCGCTTAGCCGATTTTCGGTCGTTTAAACTCTTTGTTTTCACTTAAATGGACGTGTAAATGAACTTTTGGAGGTGCCGGATGCCCCCCCGTGCTGTAAGTAAGCTTTTTATGTGTTTGTTGTGTTTATTTCTTGTGTTTGTGATGTTTTGTTGCGCGGCGGTTGGAATGGGTCTTTCGCGGCCGTATTTTTTTCCGATGCGGCCGTATTTTGTTGCGAGTAAGTGTAGTGTAGTTACGTCTGGAGCCTCGTTTTCGTTTTGTTCGGCGGCCATTTTTTCTCTCGCTTAGCCGATTTTCGGTCGTTTAAACTCTTTGTTTTCACTTAAATGGACGTGTAAATGAACTTTTGGAGGTGCCGGATGCCCCCCCCCGTGCTGTAAGTAAGCTTTTTATGTGTTTGTTGTGTTTATTTCTTGTGTTTGTGATGTTTTGATGCGCGGCGGTTGGAATGGGTCTTTCGCGGCCGTATTTTTTTCCGATGCGGCCGTATTTTGTTGCGATGTTGCCGTATTGTTTTGCGATATACGCAGTTAGCTTTTACGTGTACGACGCAGTGTATTTGTTTCTAAGTCGTGCGTATGTGTGTTAAGAGCGTGTGAGGGGCCTTTTTTACTGTTTTTTTGTTAAGTCTTGCGTCTGTGTGTCTGGGTGTAAGCGGGTGTGAGGCGACTTTGAGTTTTTTTTTGTTATGAAGTTGTGTGTGTGTGTATGTGTGTGTTAACACAGCCGATGTTGGGATGCTCCCACCACCGCAAAAGCGGACCCTCGCTTCGCGAGGATCCGCATTTGCGGGGACGTTGTTTGGTTTTTGTTGGCTGGGCAGTTGGGTTTATTCTGTTAAAAAAGTCGTGTGTGTGTATGTGTGTGTTAACACAGCCGACGTTGAGCCTCCACAACCGCAAATGCGGGCCCTCGCTTCGCGAGGACCCGCATTCGCGGCGAACTGCGTCCCTCGCTTCGCGAGGGACGCAGTTTCTTGCGGGCTCGCTACGCGAGCCCGCAAGCGTGAGCAACGACTTGGGTTTTTGTTGGCTGGGCGGTTGGGTTTATTCTGTTAAAAAAGTCGTGTGTGTGTATGTGTGTGTTAACACAGCCGACGTTGAGCCTCCACAACCGCAAATGCGGGCCCTCGCTTCGCGAGGACCCGCATTTGCGGCGAACTGCGTCCCTCGCTTCGCGAGGGACGCAGTTCTTGCGGGCTCGCTACGCGAGCCCGCAAGCGTGAGCAACGACTCGTACGCTCACAACTATATATGTGATGGTTATTGCTTACATATAGTTTAAAATTCATGTTAAAATTCGCAACGTTTAAAGAAGGGTTTTTACTTTTTGCTTTCCTATTCATTCAATGTATATTAAAGTTAACAATTCTTCAGATACTAATTACATTTTAAAAAACCATTACATCAACATTTTACAAAAATACACGTTCATATTAAAATACTTACAAGTGTCAAAAATATATGTTAATAACTAAACAACTTGACAAACATATACATCACATTGCCGTCATTTTTTGACGGGCAAGTCGCTAGTGCTAAATAAAAGTAAACATTGCATCACTGCAAGTATGGTTGCTCACACTAACCACTCCTTCTCTATTGTGCTATAAGCCACTTGTCATGGAAGTAGCTTATGTATGTGATACCCTTCAGCTTTTGCATTTGTCTGAAAAGCACCGCTCCCAGTGTAAGGCCCTCATTCAATTGCAATTTGTCCAATTGAATAGGGGTCTAAATAAGCACATAACATATTTTTTTAAAGAAGTTTTTACTTAGTAAACATCTATCCAAAAGCAAGGTTTTCACTAACTAAAAACTTATTTAAAAAAAATATGTTATGTGCTTATTTAGAGCACTATTCAATTGGCCAAATCGCAATTGAATGAGGGCCTTAGTCTGCACTACAAACTGTCTGGTAAGGTCAGGGACTTAAGCATAGCTAAGTAAGCAAGGGCAGACTTAAGAGCCTTAAAGGTTTTCTTACATGCAGGAGTCAAATAATAGCTTGTGGAAATGTTTACTTAGGTGAGATCAGGTATAGTGAGGGCCCTCAACTGTTGCTTAATTGTGTTAGTTGCCCATATTGTTTTAGTCTCTGACTCAAGCCTCAGACAGGCATTGAACCTCTATCATTTCCATCTAGTATTTTTGAAGGACGATATGCTAATGTCTTGAGTAGATGGGTTGGATATTTCTCTGAACTATCACTAAACATGACAGTGTCATCCATATATGCTACAATATGCCACTCTTCTCCATCACTCTCTACCCCTTGTAGACCATAATTTCTAAGTGGCCAAAGCATATTACGAGACACTTCTTAAGGACGTCTGAGTTTAGTAACTATTTGGGCCCTCTAGCAAGACCCAACTTTTTTTTAAATGAACATTTGTGTTGCCCATTCCCCAACAGGTATCCTACCTTTTAGAATCTGACCTTGTTTTAACCTATAATGTAGAGAGTGCTATTCTCTGATCCTTCTATCAGCGTGTGGTGTCACCAAATGTGACTTCACGCACACTAAACTACAGCCTGACACACGTTTCAATTTTGTGGCTTCATCTGAGGCCTGAAAGGGTGATATAGTAAACTGATGATGATGATGATTATTATTATTATTGTCATTATTATTAATAAAAAAAGAATAAACATATAGCAAGACAAAACATTATTTATAGCCATAGAGCTGTAGATCAGAGGGATTTACAAGAGAGAAATATGGTATTGTAAAACACTCATTTGATTACTTATTTTGTAGTCTCTGCTCAAAGCAAAAAAAAGAGAAATTTATTTTCACCTTTTTTAAAGTTGTGAGTGCCCCTTTCTCTTCTCTTCATAGCCACTAACTCCCATGAAACAGAGGATCCCCCAACTAAAATATAATGATGGGGTAAATGCGAGATCTTAAATCTGTAGATCCAAGGAAGCATAGATGAATAGGTTCTCCAGAAATTGTGCATAAGATATTCATAGTTAGTATTA
This sequence comes from Discoglossus pictus, assembly GCA_027410445.1. Classification (NCBI taxonomy): domain Eukaryota; kingdom Metazoa; phylum Chordata; class Amphibia; order Anura; family Alytidae; genus Discoglossus; species Discoglossus pictus. The sequence goes on from CM050163.1 coordinate 239,036,520, forward strand.
GAAGCATGCTACACATGCTTATGGTATTTATGGAACTGTTGCAGGGTGAAAGGCCTATTTTAACTTGTTTACTGTTGATACCTTCTTCTCACGCCTCTGCAGAGTCCATTTTGACACATTGCGGTATGTTTTTCTATGAAGCCTATTTATCAAGTAAAGATAGAAAATAATTATGTTTGATAAATAGCACCAATAGAGCAGTGGCGAAGCTAGTGAATAAAGGGTCCAAGTGCAATATAATTGGGATCTACCTTGCAACATCTGTATAAAACCTGTAGAGTTCAATAAAAAAGGGAAAAAAATATGTTTATGATTAAATGACACCTAGGGTGATGATTATGGGTACCCTCCCCTAATAAATTAAGATTCCACTTTCTCCAGGTTGCTGACAGAAGCAGAGGGCCCCTACTCTGTTGTGGACCACTGCAATAGAAACCATAGGAAGTGGAGATATGTAACGCTTTTTAACCATAAATATCCCAACTTTGAAATCATGTAAACTGCTCTATATAATCAGTTATAGCAGGAATAAATATGCACACAGCATCTACCTTATTTGTAAATGTGTTCTGTTACATTTAATAAAACTATTGAGCTTGTATCTAAGGGCCATCTGTCATGAATCAGCCAGTGGCCATATTGGATTTGGTGTGAACTATGCTGGGGCCATTTTGTGACTGGCAGCGGTGGCCATTTTGGGCTGGGTGGTCTTCCACATGCTGTTGCCATGGGGAGGAACAAAAGGTTTGGGGCCCACTTGTTATGGATATATTGTTGTGTTGTGGTCTAAGGGATAAAGTATTATAAGTTTATCCCTTAGCATATCCCCATCCCTTCCATGTTTAGGCTCATTGTAATGGGTGTCATGTGAGGGAGCTGGTGGGATGTGTTGGTTGTATGTGTGTGAAACATTGTGTGTTGTATTTGTAAATATGAATGTATGGTATTATATTAGTATGTCATTATATTGTAGAGGGGAAGCCATTGAATACAGCCACGCCTCCTTTGTTCCCAAAGGCCTGTTAATCCCATTAGCTAAGTATCCAGCATAGAACTAACAATGGGGAGCTCACAGCTGGAGAGCAGACAGGCAGGCACCCAGAAACAATGGGATGGCCTGAAGGCTTCTCAGCCTTCATAGAATGGGCACAGGAGAGTAAAAGACATGCTTTCCCCTGGACATTCAAAGCCCAAATTAATTAGTTGGCCTCGCCTAGTGGGCGGACCTGGGAGGGGACTATTGGTTCACGCACAGTTCCCCTTCATGATTGGCCAGACGTCATTTGGGGCTGGATAACGGTAGCCACTTCCCCCATTCTTGTGTGATGTGGTTAAATATGCTGTTCTAAAATAAAACATGGTTCATAATTTTCATCAAGACTTTGTGTGCAGGTGTATTATTGACCCAGGGGCATATGCTGGCAGAGGAGATCGTTTCTGACTCCCTTCCAGGTTTTCCCAGGCACACTACCAAAAGCTGGGACTTATGCTCTTGCATCCGCAAGGAAGGTCCATTGGTCTGAGTCACCCAAATCTTAGGTCTAAAACCTACAGGAGATAAGAGGACTAGGATCCTCTATACTCCATCATCATTGTAGGTTGTGACAATTGGTGGCAGTGGTGAGAGACTCCACAGAAAGACCAAGAATGGAACAGACGGATATCACCAAAGAAGCAACAAGACGGTTTAAAGCAGCCAGGCACTTATACCCCAGTAAGATGACCGCACAAGAGGTGTCCAACGTACTAGACCAGTATTGCCAGAGGATCTGGCAGGAGCGCAATGGAGCGAGAACTCCAGCTCAGCAAAGACTTGGCTACAGAGAGACACTGCGTCTAGAGAAATGGATGGCGATTCTGAATCTGTGGCAGGACGATGAGCTAATGGGCTGGCTGGAAGTACTAGTAAGAAAAGAGGTTGCCTTGGAGAACCAATATCACATTTTTCACGCCAAAATAGTTGGTGGCCTTGGAGAGGAGTTTGATTTCCGCTTGGAGATAGATTCTGGCCTCCAAGACATTGTGTATGGTGATCCTGAAGGGGGCATAGGAACCTTTAAAAGGCACAACAACTTGTTTGTGGAACGCTGTCGTGGTCTGGGACTGGAACCATGGTCCATGGAGGCTAATTTAATGGTACACCTGATTGAGCAGGAACTGCAGCTGGAGGAGGAGTATTTTGAGTTGTGGGACGAGATCTATGGGGAGACATTTTGCCCATCAAGAGGGGAACAACCCAGTCAAGAGGACTGGTCGCCAGATCTTTACAACACAGATGGTATGTACCGAAGTGATTGTGTGCAAGGGGTCTGGGGAGAACATAGTGATGGAGAATGCGTTCCTTTAAAAAATATAGAGACTGTGTCAGAGCCTAGAAGGGATGGTAAAGTCAGCTTGGGACCAAATCACCAGCTCCAAGAGCCAGAGACCCAGGGGAATGTTCCCTGGGTGGGGTCAGATAACCCATGTTTGTCCCCTGATACCCCAAGAGACTTAATCCCAGAGGAAATGCTAGCAGAGCACAGTTTCTCCAAACAGGTCTCACCTGAGGACTACCTTCCAGCACAAATCCTGGCAGAAACCCCAGTAACTGCTCAACAGGTAGGGCCAGATGAACTAAGTCTGCCCTCAGAAGTTCTAGGCAATGTGTATGGGCCAGAACTGCTAATGGAGCCAGGGGCTCAGGATAGCCACCCAAGAGACTGTGGGGAGGGCTATGTAATGCACTCTGGGGAAAAGGCCGTAGAGGTCAGGTTGGGTGGGAAGGATAAGATTCCCCAGCCTACAACAGATAACAAAAATCTGTACTCTGACACCCCAGGAGAGTTGCTAGGGAAGCACAGAGCCCAGGTGGGCTATGTAATGGACTGTGGGGAGGGAAAGGAACTGGTTCTTAGCTACAGGGAACCAGGCCTCACACAGCAAGAGTGCCAGGGGCACCAAGAGAGTGCCAGGGGCACCAAGAGCCCGACAGGGGCAGCAAGCTTGCCAGCCTTGGCAAAGGAGCCGTGGGTGCAGTGTGGCACCATAGTAGAGGGTGAACCAAGTGGGGAGATACCCTGGATAACCAATGTCCAGAGGCCCACTGGAACAGACACCGCTCCAAAGGCCCAGTTAAACCTGGAGGACTGGGATAAGGGTACCAAGCAAAAGGCCATAGAAGAAGAGGGTCAGCTGAGGGCCCCAAAGAACCAGCTAAGTGGGAATTGCGAGACTCCCCAGCCTACATCAGAGAGCCAAAGCACAGTCATTCAACCAAAGGCAATAGAAGAGGGTCAGCTGAGGGCCCCAAAGCACAGCCTAGGTGGGAACAGCGTAGTTCTCCAGGCTGCAACACAGACAGACCCAGGGGAAGAAAACCAGGAGGGTCTGTCCAAAGATACAGATTTCCAGGAGCCAGAGCAAACATAGCATCCAAGTCCGGACTCATCAGGGACGCTGGAGTCAAGCGCAGACCGGTATGTACTTTACTGCAGTTATTGTGTTATTGGGCTCCCAACAATAATGATTTTGCTGAGGGAAGTACTGGACTGTCCCCTTGCAATCCCATAGGCCCAGAGACTGTTTTAGAGACCCCAGCCCAGCTGTGGGGACTGGCTGGAGGGAGAGGGGTTGCTATGGGACAGGGGTTGTTTTATGGGGCTCCCAAAAATACGGTTTTGCCTCAGAAGAGTGTATGGGTGCAACCCTCTGTGTCCCCAGTGACTTCCATGCTGCTGCCCAAGAAGAGAGAGATGGGATCCTGGACTACTTGGGTGGGGGTGCAGGGCAAGAGCAATTTGCTCTATACAGTGGGAGCAAGGCCAAGGGCTGGGGGAGGTCTTTACTCTGCACCTTGGGACTGTGTGCGCACCGACATGAACTTGCCTAGCATGCAGCGGGCCGGGCCAAACCAGCAGATTCATGACTATCAGCGGAGCTGGGAAAATCTTGGATGTTCTTCGCCCGCTTGGGGAAGGATTGTCATGAATCAGCCAGTGGCCATATTGGATTTGGTGTGAACTATGCTGGGGCCATTTTGTGACTGGCAGCGGTGGCCATTTTGGGCTGGGTGGTCTTCCACATGCTGTTGCCATGGGGAGGAACAAAAGGTTTGGGGCCCACTTGTTATGGATATATTGTTGTGTTGTGGTCTAGGAGATAAAGTATTATAAGTTTATCCCTTAGCATATCCCCATCCCTTCCATGTTTAGGCTCATTGTAATGGGTGTCATGTGAGGGAGCTGGTGGGATGTGTTGGTTGTATGTGTGTGAAACATTGTGTGTTGTATTTGTAAATATGAATGTATGGTATTATATTAGTATGTCATTATATTGTAGAGGGGAAGCCATTGAATACAGCCACGCCTCCTTTGTTCCCAAAGGCCTGTTAATCCCATTAGCTAAGTATCCAGCATAGAACTAACAATGGGGAGCTCACAGCTGGAGAGCAGACAGGCAGGCACCCAGAAACAATGGGATGGCCTGAAGGCTTCTCAGCCTTCATAGAATGGGCACAGGAGAGTAAAAGACATGCTTTCCCCTGGACATTCAAAGCCCAAATTAATTAGTTGGCCTCGCCTAGTGGGCGGACCTGGGAGGGGACTATTGGTTCACGCACAGTTCCCCTTCATGATTGGCCAGACGTCATTTGGGGCTGGATAACGGTAGCCACTTCCCCCATTCTTGTGTGATGTGGTTAAATATGCTGTTCTAAAATAAAACATGGTTCATAATTTTCATCAAGACTTTGTGTGCAGGTGTATTATTGACCCAGGGGCATATGCTGGCAGAGGAGATCGTTTCTGACTCCCTTCCAGGTTTTCCCAGGCACACTACCAAAAGCTGGGACTTATGCTCTTGCATCCGCAAGGAAGGTCCATTGGTCTGAGTCACCCAAATCTTAGGTCTAAAACCTACAGGAGATAAGAGGACTAGGATCCTCTATACTCCGTCATCATTGTAGGTTGTGACAATTCATCCTCAACCCCAGTCACTTTTGCATATATAATATACTGAGGGTGTGTACTGTGCAGCCAATAAAAGTTGTGCTGCTTGTTATATTAAAGGGACATGGAAGGTTTATGGAAGGTTTATCTATGATATCTGATGAGAAGGTCTCCATCTATGTACTCATATCAAATGTGAGTTTTTTACCTTCTTTTCGTTACGCCTTGTCTGTCTGAAAATAATTTACGTCAGTTATTTTGCACTAGGAGGTGGTGCTCTTCTCTCCCCCCCCCCTTTTGTTTTTCTCTTGTTTTGCATTTTTCATCAAGAACACCATGTGAACGGTGTTCAAGCAGATGGTGGCACACCTGCTGCATCATCTGACACTAGCTCTGTACAAGGACATTGATATAAGTGCCCTAACCATCATCAGGAAGTCTAAGGACTCTACCAGACTGGACAAAGTACTTCACAGGACTTTGAGATAAGACTGTTTATACGTTATCACTGACTCCTAGCACTAGTATGTACATTTATAGGGGGTCACTCTAGGCTCTACTGTTATTCTGGTACACTGTTTCCCCCTAGCTTTGAGGTCATATGTACTTACTTATACTTGCCATATTTGCCAGCGCTTCCACTTTGGGTGCACTCTCCACACGCTACAATATATATTTTTGTGCTCAAAAGTTTGCAAATCCTTGGCGACTTGGTAATATATGTACCATTTTTAAAGAAAACATTAGTGAGCAGGCAAAACACATTTCTTTTATTTCTTATGGGATTCATATTCAATTGTAGGTTATAACAGAATGGCACAATCATAAAAAAACATGGCAACAAAGAAAAAAATGAAATGAACCTGTTTAAAAGTTTGCATACCCTTAGTTCTTAATACTGTGTATTGCCTCCTTTAGCACCAATGACAGTGTGCAGTCTATTGTAATAGTTGTCTACGAGGCCCCTATTTCTTGCAGGTGGTATAGCTGCCCATTCGTCTTGTCAAAATGCCTCCAGGTCATGCAAAGTCTTTGCTCGTCTTGCATGAACCGCACGTTTGCGATCTCCCCAGAGTGGCTCGATGACATTAAGGTCAGGAGACTGTGATGGCCACTCCACAACCTTCACCTTTTTCTGCTGTAACCACTGGAGGGTCAAATTTGCCTTGTGCTTAGGATAATTGTCATGCTGGAAAGTCCAAGTGTGGCCCATGCGCAGCCTTCGTGCAGAAGAATGCAAATTGTCTGCCAGTATTTTTTGATAAAATGCTGCATTCATCTTGCCATCAAGTTTGACAAGATTCACTGTGCCTTTAGAGCTCACTCTCCCCCAAAACATCAGTGAGCCACCACGATAAGGATGGTATTCTTTTCACTATAGCCCTTGTTGACCCCTCTCCAAACATAGCGCTTATGGTTGTGACCATAAAGCTCTATTTTGGTCTCGTTACTCCAAATTACAGTGCGCCAGAAGCTGTGAGGAATGTCAAGGTGTTGTGGGGCATATTGTAACCAGGCTTTTTTTGTGGCATTGGCGCAGTAAAGGCTTTTTTCTGGCAACTCGACCATGCAGCTCATTTCTGTTCAAGTATCATTGTATTGTGCTCCTTTAAACAACCACACCGTCTTTTTCCAGAGCAGCCTGTATTTCTCCCGAGGTTACCTCTGGGTTTTTCTTTGTATTTCAAACAATTCTTCTGGCAGTTGTGGCTTAAATCTTTCTTGGTCTACCTGACCTTGGCTTGGTATCAAGAGATCCCCAAATTTCCCACTTCTCAGTAAGTGATTGAACAGTACTGACTGGCATTTTCAAGGCTTTGGATATCTTTTTATATCCTTTTCCATCTTTATAAAGTTCCATTACTTTGTCACGCAGATCTTTTGACAGTTCTTTTCTGCTCCCCATGGCTCAGTATCTAGCCTGCTCAGTGCATCCACACGAGCTCTAACCAACCCTTTGACTATCTTTACACAGACACTAATTCCAATTTAAAAAGCCACAGGTGTGGGAAATTATGTTTTATTTAACCCTTAATCTTTAACCTGTGTGTGTCATCTTGTGTGTCTGTAACAAGGCCAAACATTCAAGGGTTTGTAAACTTTTGATCAGGGCCATTTGGGTGATTTCTGTTATCATGATTTAAACAGGAGCCAAACAACTATATGATAATAAATGGCTTCATATGATCAATATCCTTCTGTAAAATATATTTTTTTGTATGATCAGTCACAATTTTTGCCAGGGTATGCAAACTTTTGAGCACAACTGTATGTATCTCTTTACTTTTATGCAGTTTATTTTATTAAGAAGTTCTTAAAAGCTCTGCCTAAAATCATGCATTTTTACGTTTTTACTTCACTGTATTAGTGGCGATTCCTCAGTGAAAAGCACAGAGAAGTACATCTAACAGAGAGGCAAACCAAGCACCCAGAACACATTCTCAAACAGCTTTACCTCCTCCTGGGTGTATTGCCAGGCATTGCTGTGATCTAAGTCAGCCACAATTTCCCTCCTGCAATTTGCATTCCAGCAGTTTGCTGGGGTGTGAGAGAGGCTGATGGTAGAGTGAGCCAGTTTCTCCATTAACCCCTTTACTATGCTTGCATATCGCACTTTTATTATACAGGTTTAGTCTTATTATTATGTATTTGTATTTTTCATATGGAACACTGAATTAAGAACCTTTCTATTTAAATAAAGCTATTTGTGAGACAGTGAGCTTTGATTTATTGTAGTTCAGACATATACCAAGACTCTGTCATAGCATTAACTGTGCCAATCCACCTTACGTGAACACCATACACAGGCTGTGTATTCTGATTGGTTAAAGAGTCATACCCCATAAAGTAACAGTGAGGAAGTGGGAGAGAGGACTGGAAGCAATGTAAACATGATATATTCAAAATAAGATAAAAAATATTACATTTCAAACCTTCAAAAACTATTTCCTCATCTTTCATGAGACCTAAAAGATGGTGGATGCCATTTTCCACAAAGTTAGTGTCTCTTTAAACTCTGAATATTTTTTAATGTAGTCCTTTAAAACATTTTACCCAGAACCAGCATAATTTCCACATTATTGTTATTATTATCATTATCATCATCGTTTATTTGTAACCCAACAACATTATTTTGCTATGTATAGTGCTATACAATAGTTAAGTACAAGGCAAAAGCAATATTAACACATTGCAAAAGAATTGTATGACGCGGAGGCTGCACAGGCTTCCTGGGTCAGCACGTAGCGTCGCGTGACCCAGCGGAGCCTGTGAGGCCTTTCAACCAATCAGCTGCGTCAGGGGCTTGACGGTCATCCGGGTTCGCGCCGTTTTCACAGCAGCGGAGTCTCCCGACTGAAATCCCACCCACCCAACCTGTTAATTTGGTTTTTTGTAAAAAATGTAAGATGCAAATATTATCTTAAAAAAAAAAAAAGTTTTGTATTTGTGGAGAAGTGGCAACAAATGTTGTATTTTGATAATTGTATGGCTTGGTGGGAGGTGAGTTGCCCGGCCCACTGGCCTAAGTGGGCGTTGGCCCTACCTCACAGGGCGTGCTTGATAAAGGCATTGGGGCTTTGGGCAGGGCCCAAAGCGTGAGGTCAATGTCCGTTCATGTAAATAAAGTTACGTGTTGTTGTTTACAATTGTTTATAATAAAGCTGTGGCCCGTTGTTCTCCCACTTCAGTCGTCATGTATTTTATTTATCACTGTAACGGCTACCCCGGTAGTGAGAGGGTACCAGCCGTTGGAGACGTCCTTTTCCCTGGCAAGCTGCTGTGTAAAAGTGAAGTTGGTATAATCCCATCCAAGAGTTCCAGAGGGAAAGTCAGGTTCAGCATTAAATATCCATATAGAAGCACTGCGCAGTCTCAGAAGCCCAGACCACCCATATTGGACGACACTTTCTTGGGAGTCAAAGAATACTGTCTTTATTTTGTTATATGCAGAAATATATATACACCTCTTTCCACAGGTAATACACATGCCCATATTTGGCCACACAATACACATAGAGAGACAATAGGTGGGGTCACACCTCCCAGGGACTAGCCGGCTACTTTGATACAATAACAGACATTGATAAGATAATGCTTCTCTTTGTTCCATCTTTCACAATGTGAACACTTTACACAATAGGGCTCTCCTGCCTCTAGGAGACCCTAATAGGATTATGTATTATGCTAGGTGTCTGCAATGGTCTGAGCTAATATCCTGCAGAGCATAAACCAACATATCTACAGTATAGCAATGTGATCATATTTTAACCATAATAATTAAATAACCATAACACAGGGTAAAACAGTGATGGGTTCCGTTACAATCACCTTAGCCTAAATGGATCATGCATGGGTTAGGAGGCCCCCGTCGTTGAGCTTAAAATCAAAATACACAGTGCTTGTTTCTATCATCACATATTATAATTGTCTAACTGCGAGTTGTCGTCACGCTTTGCGGCCCTCGCAAAGGAAGGGCCGCAACTGACGACAACTCGCAGTTTCACCATTGCTCCCATCACCCCTACTGCAGGAGTGCACGGGTAGCTGGCAAGCGTGCGCGCGCGCGCACACGCGAAGACGTCGCGTGCGCGGGTAGCCGTTCAGACAAGCGTGCGCACGCGAAGACGTCACATATGCGTGCGCGCGCGCGCATCAACCGCAATGAGGTGAGGGTGAGAGACACGGGGCCAAGGAGGGGAGAAGCAGGGGAATAGATACATGAGGGAGAGGAGGAGGGGAATAGAGACACGAGAGGAGGGGGGAAGAGAGACACAGGGGAAGTGAGATACAGGGGAGGGGAAGAGAGGGACAGGGGAATAGAGACACAGGGGAAGTGAGATACAGGGGATGGGAAGAGAGGGACAGGGGAATAGAGACACGAGAGGAGGGGGGGGAAGAGAGACACAGGGGAAGTGAGATACAGGGGATGGGAAGAGAGGGACAGGGGAATAGAGACACGAGAGGAGGGGGGAAGAGAGACACAGGGGAAGTGAGATACAGGGGATGGGAAGAGAGGGACAGGGGAATAGAGACACGAGAGGAGGGGGGGGGAAGAGAGACACAGGGGAAGTGAGATACAGGGGAGGGGAAGAGAGGGACAGGGGAATAGAGACACAAGAGGAGGGGGGAAGAGAGACACAGGGGAAGTGAGATACAGGGGAATAGAGACACGAGAGGAGGGGGGGGGGGAAGAGAGACACAGGGGAAGTGAGATACAGGGGAGGGGAAGAGAGACACAAGAGGAGGGGGGAAGAGAGACACAGGGGAAGTGAGATACAGGGGATGGGAAGAGAGGGACAGGGGAATAGAGACACGAGAGGAGGGGCGGAAGAGAGACACAGGGGAAGTGAGATACAGGGGATGGGAAGAGAGACACAGGGGAAGTGAGATACAGGGGATGGGAAGAGAGGGACAGGGGAATAGAGACACGAGAGGAGGGGGGGAAGAGAGACACAGGGGAAGTGAGATACAGGGGAGGGGAAGAGAGTGACAGGGGAATAGAGACACGAGAGGAGGGGGGAAGAGAGACACGGGGGAAGAGAGACACAGGGGAAGTGAGATACAGGGGAGGGGAAGAGAGGGACAGGGGAATAGAGACACGAGAGGAGGGGGGGGGGAGAGACACAGGGGAAGTGAGATACAGGGGATGGGAAGAGAGGGACAGGGGAATAGAGACACAAGAGGAGGGGGGAAGAGAGACACAGGGGAAGTGAGATACAGGGGAGGGGAAGAGAGGGACAGGGGAATAGAGACACGAGAGGAGGGGGGAAGAGAGACACAGGGGAAGTGAGATACAGGGGAGGGGAAGAGAGGGACAGGGGAATAGAGACACGAGAGGAGGGGGGGAGAGAGACAAAGGGGAAGTGAGATACAGGGGATGGGAAGAGAGGGACAGGGGAATAGAGACACAAGAGGAGGGGGGAAGAGAGACACAGGGGAAGTGAGATACAGGGGAGGGGAAGAGAGGGACAGGGGAATAGAGACACGAGAGGAGGGGGGGGAAGAGAGACACAGGGGAAGTGAGATACAGGGGAGGGGAAGAGAGGGACAGGGGAATAGAGACACGAGAGGAGGGGGGGAAGAGAGACACAGGGGAAGTGAGATACAGGGGAGGGGAAGAGAGGGACAGGGGAATAGAGACACAAGAGGAGGGGGGAAGAGAGACACAGGGGAAGTGAGATACAGGGGATGGGAAGAGAGGGACAGGGGAATAGAGACACGAGAGGAGGGGGGGGAAGAGAGACACAGGGGAAGTGAGATACAGGGGAGGGGAAGTGAGATACAGGGGAGGGGAAGAGAGGGACAGGGGAATAGAGACACAAGAGGAGGGGGGAAGAGAGACACAGGGGAAGTGAGATACAGGGGATGGGAAGAGAGGGACAGGGGAATAGAGACACGAGAGGAGGGGGGGGAAGAGAGACACAGGGGAAGTGAGATACAGGGGAGGGGAAGTGAGATACAGGGGAGGGGAAGAGAGACACAGGGGAGGGAGAGGAGGGGGAAGAGAGACACAGGGAAGGGGGAAGAGAGGCACAGGGGAGCGAGAAGAGGAGGGGGAAGAGAAACAAAGGGGAGGGAGAGGAGGGGGAAGAGAGACACGGGATGGAGAGGAGGGGAGGAAGAGAAACGGTAGGGGAGGAAGAGAAACGGGAGGGAGAGGAGGGGAGGAATAGACATGGGGAGGAGACACAGCGGAGGGGGGAAGAGATGAGGGTCAGGGGGTGGAGAGACACAGGGGAGGGATGAGGGGGGCAGAGACACAGGGGAGGGAGACGGGGTGAAGAGACAGGGGAGTTAGACGGGGTGAAGAGACACAGGGGAGGGAGAAAGACACAGGAGTGGGAGAGGGGGAAGAGACACGGGAGGGAGAGGGGGAAGGAGAAACAAGGAAGGGAGAGGGGGGAAAGAGACACGGGAGGGGGAAGGAGAAAGACGGAAGGGAGAGGGGGGAAAGAGACACAGGGGAGGGAGAGGGGGGGAAAGAGACAGGGGAGGGAGAGGGGGAAGAGACACAGGAGAGGGAGAGGGGGGGAAGAGACAGAGGGAAGGGAGAGGAAGTAGAGGGCGGGAGAGGCTCACAATGAGTTCCAAAGCCACTCATTGCAAGGCCCGAGATGAGCGCTGAAGGAGCTTATCGCAAGGCCAGTAAAGTAGAGGGGGGGGAGGTTCGCAATGAGCCCCTGCCGTCAAGTAGAGGGGTAGAGAGGCTCGCAATGAGCGCCGAAGGCGCTCATTGCGAGGCCCGTGATTAGCGCTGAAGGCGCTCATCGCGAGGCCAATAAAGTAGAGGGGGGAGAGGCTCGCAGTGTGTGACAAACACCATTGCCAGGCTTCAATTTATTGCCGTCATTTTTGACGGGCAAGTCGCTAGTAAAAGCTATAATAAGACATCTTTTTGCATTACACTGAATTGGGTTCACATGTGCAAGATATTAATAAAAAGCTATAAAAAACCTGTGATTCATCTTTATGCAATGTGCAACAAAAAAAGCTATTGGCTACAACTATTCCCTCAGTAATATGTGCATTCATCAACTCATTTAAACAGCAGAAAATGAAAAAAAGTTACTAAGGTAAAATAAATATACAGAAATAAACATTGAACAATTACAAACAAAACCATATATATAATCACTGGATCTTGCATTGTAGTCTGGCTACCACTACAAAATATATTTGGTAACAAATTAAGGTGAAAACCAATCATACTTATTCTGTACAGATTGTTTTAACTGTGGTTTATGTAAAACAATAACATATAATACAGTAGTACCTTGGTTCATGTCCTTAATCTGTTCCGGACGGCAGGATGAGTTCCAAACAGGTTGAGATCCAAACAAGCATTTCCCATAGGAATCTAAGTAAATCGACATAATTCATTCCGGACCCCAGATATATTCACATTTTATTTAAACTAATGGTCTTGTTTTTGGATACAAAATCTTAAAACTAGACAGGCATAAATAAAAATACTGCTCTTAGGCTCTTGCTCAGATTGCTCTTGGGTTTTGTAGGCACTAACAATGCTACGCCACAGTACAGAACTTTATTTCACCTTGTGAAAGACAAGATGTGGGGTGTAGCGAGCACATCGAATTCCAAGCAAGTGACGAGTTCCGAGCAAATTTTTCTTCTGTGAGACGCATTGAGTTCTAAACAATATGCAAACCGGAGCAGGTGAGAACCGAGGTATCACTGTATTACAACAGTGTTGAAGAAATTAAGTTTGGATACATTATCAATATTGCTTAACATGATCATTAGAAATGATTTAATGTTTTTAGTTTAATGAGGCAGCATTTTCTAAAGAGAAAAAAAATATTAAAAAAAGAGTATAAGCCGAGGCACCAATTTTACCACAAAATACTGGGTAAAATGAGTGACTCGAGTATAAGCCGAGGGTCGGAAATGTGCTGCCCCCTGTGTCCCTCTTGTGCACTCTGTGTCCCCCTCTCTCTCCGTGTCTCTTCTCCCATCTCCCTTCCCTGTGTCTCTTCTCCCCTCTCCCTTCCCTGTGTCTCTTCCAACCTCTCCCTTCCCTGTGTCTCTTCCCCCCTCCCTTATCACCCTCCTCATCCCCACTCCTCAACCTCCCTCCTCCTCAACCTCCCTCCTCCTCAACCTCCCTCCTCATCCTCAACCCCCCTCCTCAACCCCCCCATCCTCAACCCCCATCCTCAACCCCCTCCTCAACCCCCCATCCTCATCCTCAACCTCCCTCCTCAACCTCAACCCCCCTCAACCTCAACCCCCCTCAACCCCAACCCTCCTCAACCTCCCCCCTCAATCCCCCTCAACCCCAACCTCCTTCCTCAACTCCCCTCCTCAACCCCCCATCCTCAACAACCCCATCCTCATCCTCTCTCCTCAACCCCCCCATCCTCAACCCCCATCCTCATCCTCTCTCCTCAACCCCCCTCCTCATCCTCCCTCCTCATCCTCAACCTCCCTCCTCATCCTCCCTCCTCAACCCCCCCATCCTCAACCCCCATCCTCAACACCCCCATCCTGAACCCCCTCCTCAACCCCCCCATCCTAAACCCCCTCCTCAACCCCCATCCTCATCCTCAAACCCCCATCCTCAACCTCCCTCCTCAACCTCAACCCCCCTCAACCTCCCCCCTCAACCCCAACCCCCCATCCTCATCATCTCTCCTCAACCCTCCATCCTCATCCTCTCTCCTCAACCCCCCATCCTCAAACCCCATCCGCAACCCCCTCCTCAACCTTCCTACTCAACCCCCCATCCTCATCCTCTCTCCTCAACCCCCCTATCCTCAACCCCCTATCCTCATCCTCTCTCCTCAATCCCCCTCCTCAACCCCCCTCCTCATCCTCAACCTCCCTCCTCATCCTCCCTCCTCATCCTCAACCTCCCTCCTCATCCTCCCTCCTCAACCCAGCCATTCTCAACCCCCCTCCTCAACCCTCCTCCTCAACCCCCCCATCCTCAACCCCATCCTCAACCCCATCCTCAACCCCCATCCTCAACGCCCCCATCCTCAACCCCCTCTTTAACCCCCCATCCTTAACCCCCTCCTCAACCCCCATCCTCATCCTCAACCCCCCATCCTCAACCTCCCTCCCCAACCTCAACCCCCCTCAACCCCAACCCCCCTCAACCTCCCCCCTCAACCCCAACCCCCCTCCTCAACACCCTCCTCAATCCCCCATCCTCATCATCTCTCCTCAACCCTCCATCCTCATCCTCTCTCCTCAACCCCCCCATCCTCAACCCCCATCCTCAACCACCTCCTCAACCTTCCTACTCAACCCCCCCATCCTCAACCCCCCATCCTCAACCTCCCTCCTCAACCTCAACCCCCCTCCTCAACCTCAACCCCAACCCACCTCCTCAACCTCAACCCCCCTCAACCTCCCCCCTCAACCCCAACCCCCCTCCTCAACCCCCCTCCTCCACCTAAACCCCCCTAAATACCTCCCTCTCTCCCCTCACTTACCTGCTTGTGCTCCGGCCTCCACTCCTTGACCCGGCGCGCATGTGACATCACATGCGCGCCGGCGCATGTGACGTCAAATGCGCACCGCGTCATTAGTATATACCGGGTGCCGGCACCTGGTATATGCTAATGACGCAGCACGCATGTGACGTCACATGCGCACCGGGTCAAGGAGGCCGGAGCACAAGCAGGTAAGTGATGGGAGAGGGGGAGGTATTTAGGGGGTTTAGGTGGAGGAGGGGGGTTGATGGGGGTTTAGGTTGAGGAGGGGGTTTTAGGAGGGGGGTTGAGGTTAAGTAGGGGGGAGGGAAAGAGACACGCGGGGAGGGAAAGAGACACGGGGGAGAGAGAGACACAAGGGGGGGGGTAGAGAGACACACGGGGGTTAGAGAGACACGGGGGGGGGGGGTTAGAGACACACGGGGGGGGGGGTAGAGAGACACCGGGGGGGGGGGGAGAGTGACTCGAGTATAAAAAGCCTTAGCCTTAAAAAAAGTGCTGAAAAACTCGGCTTATACTCGAGTATATACGGTACTTTAAAAACATAGAGCAAGCTGGTCTGGAAATATACAAATATATACCAAAAGTATAGATAGCAATAGAATTCCAAGAATTGCAGCCAATAAATCAGCTAAACACCATGATTTTTTCAGATACATGCAAATCTGTAAATTTGATCAAGATCAGAGGATTAGAAAAAGATGTATACAGCTTCTAACAGATTTTGGAAAACTATGCAATCATTATAAAAACCAAAACACTTAGAACCTCATTCAATGCAAGCCTGCAGATTGTGTCCTACAGGCCGTATGTCTGCGGGCTTGAGAGTTGCTACAATTACAGAGCGATTCAATTAAACAAGGCCGCAACTTACATGCCAAAACCAAAACCGTAAACAATGCAGTCATATGTAGCATTTCAGAGCATGATCCAGATCAATTAAGCAAGGCCGTAACTCCCAATTTGGAAACAGCCAATAGAAAATGAGACCTTTATCATTACGACAGTAAAACATGGAGGTTACATGTCAATCAATTAGCGTTTTGAGGTTTGATATGCAAGAAGACCCTCACTCCCGCAATGTACAAAATAATAAAAATGAATGAAGGAAATGTTCTAGTCCATGTGGGTGGCCTGATATGTATTAACTCATTGATTCCTGGGATTGATATGACACCGAAATTAAACATAAAAAAAAAATAAATGAATAGGAGATTTACAAGCTTGTTGTGCTATTAATTTTAATGTGTTTCATTACTTTCCCCATTTTTAAAAGTGCAGTATTGATTTTTTATTTGCATTTACAGTGCTACCAATAGGTGTTTAACCCCCTTGCAGGTCCTATCTGGTACCCGTAGGATTTTCTTCTACATTTCCCATTTATGGGCATGAAAATAATTGCAGGCTTGAAGAATGATAGCAACTGAATAGCGATTTGCAATTTTAGCAATTGCTACTTTTGCGGGCTTGAAAGATCAAAGGCTTCGATGGGAAGTAATAGCAGATTAGTTTAGGGGTTGTAGATGTACTGTTGCCTAACTCTATGTATATCTATGTGTATATGTATAGCTATGTGTATGTAGCGTATATGTATAGCTATGATTTACGGTTTTCGCGCCATTTAAAACCCCTTCCTGCAGCGTTAATTGCGGTTCCCCGCTATCTATTGGCTGTTTGGCCTGCGTCGCACTACGTTATACCACAATTGGATAGTAACGGACGAACGTGTCTCAGACAGCTCTTTAATAGCTTGCGTGCTCAGAAAGGGTTTACTGGCTTGCATCTACGGCCCGTAGCTCACGCCATGGTTGAATGTAATAGGTCTGTAACGTAGCAGAATTTCAAGCCCGCAGGCAAGACTTGCTTGTATATGCAGCGCTTTACTATTGTACATTTGGCTAGAAATACAAATGTGATATTAGAAGCTACTGATATGGGGTGTGCTGTGATTGCATAGGGTGGTCCATGCCTGACTGCAATGTATATAGGACTGTGTACAGTGTTATATTTAGAAACTATTATTTCTCCTTACATGCCTGTTCGAAATTCGTTACATGTATATTTATAATTTTAAGATGATGCCTCTCTATAAGTAAAAAGCCCTTGAGTAAGTAAGTAAGTTGAGTACTTCAGTGGTATATTCAGATAAGATGCATACCATTATGCAATACCACAGTCATGCATTAACATAAAACTGTCATTACAATAACAAATACAGTGCATGGATACATGATGCACATTTTGTGTCAAAATCGATACTAGTAAATAAAACCATCAATATTTCCAAAAAGCTAAATTCCTAAATGTTCCAAATAACTTGATTAAAATTGCTTATCTTTTGAAGTAGCCCTTAAAAGAGGTGTTTGTATACTTTTTTGTTATTTTTATTATTATTATTCAAGCACAATAACAAAATGCAAAATACAAGGTCATATTTTTGTTTGTTTGTTATAAACCAGAGATATAAGAAAAAGATGTAAAAAAATTAATTAAATGACAAAATATATCTGAATTGCCATTAATAAAATATATTACACAATCTTGATATTGTTGTTAGTGATTATTAAACAACTACATTTTTTTTTAAAATAATATTTTTTTGAAATTTAAATAATTCCCTCCAATTTATAAAAATAAATAGTTTGCATTTTTCCTTCAAACAATATAGATAACGTAGATCAAATAAAACAGCAGATATTTATAGACAGCTATTCATGGATAAGTAAGATCATCATTGAACTAGTTTACAAGATAAGCCTTGTTTAATAACAGCAAAACCTTTACTTCAACAAGTCTGCAACAGGTTAGTCATTAAAGAAGTTGAAAACATTGGCCTCCATTGACCAAAATGTAGTTACAAGAGCCTGTAAAATAATGTGCTATTTGATTGGCGTCTTTTAGCTACCCACAATCGGTTTGCAGGTTAGAAGCTCAAAATCCCTGCGGTTGTCAAAATCGTAATTCCCACCCATTTAAGCCTTTGATCTTTCAAGCCTGTAAATGTTACAATCACAAATCACTATTCAATTGCTACAATTCCTCAAGCCCGCAATTGCCTTCAAACCCATAAATGGCAAATGTAGAAGAAAATCCTACGGGTACCAGATAGGACTCGCAAGGGGTTTAAACACCTGTTCATAGCAATGTAAAAGTAAATAACAAAAATCAATACTGCACTTTAAAGTGATGAAAGACATTAGAATTAATTGCACAACAGTCTCAACTCGCTAATCTGCAATAAACAATTAATTATTTTAGGTTTTATTTCTGTGTTATATCAATCTTGGTAATCAAGGAGTTAATACATATCAGGCCACCCATATGGACTAGAATAGTATCATCATTCATTTTTATTATTTTGTACATTGCCGGATTGCGAGTCCGATCGCATATCGGATTTCTAAAAGCTAATTCATTGACGTTTAAATGCCATGTTTTACTGATGTCATAATGCCAGTCTCATTTAATATTGACAAACTTGAGGTATTGAGGATTTTATTTTGTTGTTGTTGGTTATGAAAATGGAAATTTAATTTACAGTGGTAGATGAGGAATGGGGAATACGTAATAGCTCTATCCTGGAGATGTTGATTTTTAGATGCTGGGAGGCCTTGTGATTGGAGAGTGTGTAGGAGGAGTGGGTGGTCTGCTGTGTCACACAGCAGAGAGGTCAAGAAGTATTAATAAGTAGAGGCGACCAGGTCATTTGGTACCTTGGTGCGTTTTGAGAGTTTCAGTTGAGCGTTGAGGTTGTAAGTCTCATGTACTAGGTCCAATAAGGAGCTGTTGGTTAAGAAGTTAGTAAGGTTGATAATGTAATAGATCATGCACTAAATGTTACATGCTATTTAACATCATATTAATTCCAGTATAGTCTACCAGTAAAAACATTTTGCTTCTGCTTTTCGTGATCAGTACCATCAATATTTATATAATGTATGTTTTTTAATTTTCATGTATTCTGTATTTGTTCTATTTTAATCTAACTAGTTTAAATTTTATTTTTTTATATACTTTTACCAATTATATGTTTTTTATGCTTTATTTTTAGTTAAGGTTTAGTTTAAGCAACTGAATCTATAAGTTCAAACATTTTAGCATGACCACAACATATAAATAACTATCGATTATATCAAATATGTTTTAGTTTTTACAAGAACAAAAACTGTGAATATAGCATTTCTGCGCACAAAAAAATGCTTTTCTCTCCTTGTCATAAATATTTACAGAGATAGAGATCAGACTCTATACATTTCTTGCATGGTTATGAATATATTTGACTCCTCAGTATGGCTTCACAGAGAAGTTGTAACTACCATTATGCTAAATATTATTACTCGTAACCAATTATGGGGGGAAATTGTTAAGCATCTGAAGTGCGTGTGACTTGCCTCCCTTGATTTACTATGCACTATGAGCTATTAGGAAAAACATAGAGCACAGCCCCTGTCACCTTGTCCAGTAAAATCCAAAATAATAACAGTTAATTCAACAAAGGAACCCATTTACTATTTTCAAACTAAGCTTACTTATATTTGATCCCTCAAACTAATTATATCATTCTCACCTGTGTTTGGATTAAGCACTACTTTGTTACAAAAAGAGAACATTGATCAAACAACCGAAATACGTTTCTGCTTGTTTAATTTTTTTATATATCCTACCTATTACAATGAATTATCCCTCTACTACAAATCAGGAGCCCTATTCTCTTTGAGACAAGTAAACTGCTTTGAAGCATAAATTTGGCTGCGGGAGCTTTTTGTAGCAATGTTACATGTTTATTTATTATGTATTATGTATCTCATCCGACATCCATAAATCCTGTCTTGTCAGTAAAACATTTCAGTGTAGAATGCTCACACAGTTTGAGGTATGAAACCATTGTGCGAGTAGTTAAATATATTTGCTAATATGGCTAGCACTTCAAAAGTGCATTAGAACATCTATTTATAGTCCATGTGGGTTTCCTGATGTGTATTAACTGCTTGAGTACTGGGTTCTGTGTTACCCTGGATGTTGTATTATGACACAAACATTATCATAATAAATATATATTATTTCTAAATTCCTAATATGTGCCTATGGGAAAGCTAAGCTTCAAATTCTGATGAACTTCTGTGTTTTATTATTTTTTTTTAGTGTTTAGTGGCTGGTTTTCTCCAATGATAATTCAAAATATGATAATCAAAAATAATTTGTTGTTAATTGAACATATGTGGCTATGAGAATGTACAGCAGTAATTTCTAATAATATTCCATGCTTTTTTATTGTTTTGAGTGCTGCTCCACCTTTCAGCTATGGCTTTAAAACCATTTGCAAGTGGTGTTCAGTAACCATACATTTTCCTTCAGATTTTTGACATTACAAGTATGACCCAATTTGAGAGTGCTCAGTAAAGTCTGATTAGAATAGGGATTTGGTGAAAAAATAAGAAAGAGTCACTTGTATTATTTCGGCAGTGAAATAAATTAATGGAAGAGTTTGCCATGTTTTGTGGCTCTGGCTTGCCGCAGTCATCAAGGGTATTTCTCTCGCAATGATGCTGCAATGGGTGAATATAATAGCTAGGGAAATTTACTTGGCACTTTTTTATGGTCTAACTTTGCAATATAGGGAATAGAATAGGGCTTCAGAAACCGTAATACATTTGTTCCTATGCAGTGTGATTTATCGTGACATGTATTGACATGAGTACTGGGTTGTGTGTTACTGTTTTAGCAGTGCAAAAATCAATGGAGATTTGTGCCATGCTTTGTCGTGTTGCAGACACTCGTAGCATTTCTCTACCAATGTTTCAGGATGGGGGAATAGCATAGCTATGTAGGATTTACTTTGTTACTATGGCATCCATAAATGCAATAGAGGGATTTTAAATAGGGCCCATAGTTTGCAAATAGTTTTATTGTAAGATTTGGTACCATTTCCTTTGTTAGGCTGTTGGGCAATTTTCTCTGTTACTGTAGTGTCCAGAAACTTCACCTGTTCTGCAGAGTAATCCACTTTCAGTTTAATAGATGAGTAGAAGGTATTGCCGAAGTCTCAAATTTTTCTCCTTCTTTACATATGATGAACTGATCATCAATGTAGCGGTATTATCTGTAGGGTCTGTAGATAAGAATCTCTGTTCCAGGTTGGCCATAAATAGATTGGTCTATTGTGGTGCCATTTTGATACCCATTGCAGTAACCATTAGTTGTAGGTAAATATGTTTGTTCAAGGTAAAGTAGTTGTGGGTCAGAATATATTCCATTAGTTTGGTAATATTTTCAGGGTTATATTTCTGGTTCTGAGCGTGTGCTGAGAGAAACTTCATGCATGCCTCGGTGCAATCTTTGTGCGGACTGTTGCTGTAAAGTGATTCCACATCCATGGTGACAAGTAGTGTTTTAGTTGGTAG
Organism: Discoglossus pictus; assembly: GCA_027410445.1. Lineage (NCBI taxonomy): Eukaryota > Metazoa > Chordata > Amphibia > Anura > Alytidae > Discoglossus > Discoglossus pictus. The sequence goes on from CM050163.1 coordinate 239,057,811, forward strand.
GTACTTACTGAGTTTGTTGAGAAAGTTAGTGGTTATATATAGCTGCTGGTGTTTGTAACTAATGGCTTAAGGATGTTTTCAACGAGGCTGAATATCTTTTTAATCATTGTGTTCATACCTGTAACAATTGGTCTTCCTGGGTGGCCTATTTTGTGGATCTTTGGCAGCACATAAGTCCCAGTTGTATGATGGGTGGGTATAAGCTGCTCCAATTCTTGTTGCACCTTCTTAGGGAATGTTTGTGTTAGTTTCTTGGTCTGAATGGTATATTCCTCTGTAGAATTCTGGTTCAGTTTTTTGTAATAGGTACTGTCTGTAATTTGTCTGTTTCCTTCTTTTATGTAGTCCTGAGCGTTCATTTTATTTAAAAAAAGAAAGATACATAAAAAAAAGATACATAAACAAAAAGGTGTCAAACAAGTTAGCGGTTGGTATTCTTTTAAATGTAGGACAAACCACATGTTACAGTCGTCTAATTAAATAATTTCCATTCAGGACAGGTTGTTTATGTTCATATATATACTATACAGATGACAATATATCCCTTTGCTTGCGCAAGTACTTTTTATTTTTTACAGAGGTCATTACTGGACAAATTCTTTCTAGGGCCCCATGACTTGTAATCACATGTCACTGGCTTTAAGACAAAATGATTATTGTTTACCGAGTGTGACAGTTTGACATTGAGGTGTACACCATGTACTATTGCTATTTTTAACAAAACATTATTATATAAGGTAGTGCACAGTGAAAGTTCCTGTTGTCATTCTTTCACTAGTAAGGAATAGAAAGAACACACAAAACCCAATGTACACAATTCATTTCACCTTCATATTTTTGTTTTTAAAAGTTTTACCAATGATAAATGCTTTTTTACTTGAGTCTTATAAAAATAACAACATAGCAATAATGCCATTAAGATGAGTGAAAGAATATAACTTAGGTGTTTATAGTTAGTATGAGAAATAATTCTAGCGGATTTACATTTAATTTGAAATCGTCTGGAAAAACAGTTTGAAAAAAGCGCAAGCTAGGAAGGCCTGCTCCTGTCCAGTTTTTGCTAGCACTCCATTCTGGTTGCTGCACAGATTCAGGTTTTGCTCGTATTAGAAAGTGCAGCATGGCTTATATAAAGCAGTAGCAACAGCACAGTACTACTCAGTCACTATACACTCTAACACAGAGTCAATTCCTCACATCTCTCTCACTGTCAACAGTCGACATCATCACTCCCACCTCCCAAGCCCGTTACCTTGGGGTTCTACTGGACTCTGCCCTGTCTTTCATCCCTCACATACAGTCACTAACTAAATTGTGTCTTCTCCATCTAAAAAACATCTCCAGAATTCGACACTATTTTACGCAAGACACAACTAAAATCCTAATACACTCTCTCATTATATCTCAACTCAACTACTGCAATTCGCTTCTTGCTAGCCTACCCACCACCCGACTATCCCCACTTCAATCCATTATGAATGCCTCTGCTAAACTCATCTTCAGTACACAATGCTCAGTGTCGGCATCACCTCTGTCAATCACTCCACTGACTTCCCTTAGCCTCCAGAATAAAATTTTTAACTCATGACCCTAACTTTTAACACCCTAAAACAATAGTGCACCTCCATTCATCTCTGGTCTCATCTCCAAATACTCCCCCACCCACCCTCTTTGTTCTGCTAATGACCTTTTTCTTTCCACAACTCGTGTCACCTTCTCTCACTCTCAGCTTCAGGACTTTTCTTGTGCTGCCCCTATTCTCTGGAACTCCTTGCCTCACTCCACCAGATTATCCTCCTGCCTCAAAGCATTCAAAAGCTCTCTAACACACTCTTACATCTCTCTCCCTCCTTTTTCACACACAATACCTTTAGGTTAAAAGTCTGCAAGTTTCAATCCCACATGGTGCTTTGGGGAAAGCACTATGGACACTGGATTTGAGGCTCAAAGACAGGGCCCTTCTTGCTTTGCTACGTTTAATTTGTATGTATCTTTGTACAGCGCTACAAAATATGTTGGCGCGTGATAAACGATAATAATAATAATAATAATAAAAAAGTGTAGAAGAACAAAGGTATCTCAAAAGCTTAATGTCTCTTTCAGATAATAAAGCATCTGAAAATAATGAAGGAAAAGGTCCTTTCACTACACTTAAACCTAGAAGCACTTTTACTCTAAGTTTCAACTTATCCACTAACACAGAGGTATTGGTAGAAATGGTTTGTCAGGCTTTGGCTAAATTGTCAACTGAAAACACTAATCTACACCACTTGACAAAAAACAACAATTAGCTTTGCACCAATTTAAAAAACCAACAAAAAAAAAACAATGACCGAATCATAAAACTGTCAGATAAAGGTCCAAATACTGTAATTTTGGGAAAAACTAAACCAAAGACTATTTAGTGACAGAAAATGCTAAGTGCAATTAACTTCAACCCAACCAATAACATTCCAGAAGGTGTCATAGTCTGTGATGGTGTTATTTTACATTAAGATAAAAACAGCCACCTAAGATCCACAATGACAAAGAGAAACTTTGTCAACATTGTTATGCAGAATTCAGAATTACTTGGATCCAATTTTAAGGCCCTTCGTAACCTCTTCATCTTGTTATGTACAGGATACGAAAATGTCTTGCATGGACTAGATGACTTACATTTAACCGATGGTTCTATTCTACTACAGTATGTCTTAACCCATAATTACACCCTGTGCCCCTACGTTTACAAACTTATATTTAGGCTGGTGGAAGGGCATCATGGTATTTGGAGATAGATTGGCAAATTTCACCAATAAAGTAGACCTATGACTGCAATATATTGACAATATATTTGTAATTTGGAGAGGCTCACTGGGTGAATTTAAATAATTTGTTCAAATTCAAACCACACTCGACAGAGGTCTAAAGCTTCAATCTACTATTAGCACAACTAAAATCCAGTTCCTAGATTTGGTTATCTCAGTCAGTAAAGAAAATACCTTCCAAACAAAAACACACAGAAAGGAGAAAGCAACAAACAACTTGCTATTAGGGATAGTCATCACCCAAACAATTATTAAATAGTGTACCATTTGGGCGTAGCATCAAACGCAACTGTACGTCTACAGTTGATTATGAACAACAAGTAAAGGATCTCTATTGGAGATTCAGAGAGCATATTTGCTTAGAAAAGGCCTATCAAAGTGCCAAAACCAAAACTAGATGGGAACTCCTTCCCAATCCTCCAAAAACTCAGGAAAGACAACCAATTACAATGACTGATACATACAAATGTCAGCTGAGTAATATTAAAAAAGATGTTGTGAGCTCAACTGCACCTCATGAAAGATGTTTTGACAGCAAACCCAAGTATAACTAGTAGAAGGGCACCAAGCTTGAAAGATAAGATTGTACATAGTCACTTCACTTGGAACAGAAATTAAGAACCTAAATGGTTAACCCAAAGAGCAGCAGTATCCAGGGCATGCAAACAAAATGTAAAGCATGTATCCACATGTAAAAAAATGTCTAATTCTCAAAAATCAAAAGAATACTTAACTAAAGATAATATTAATTGCTGTACCATGGCGGTTACCTATCTAATGGTTTGTAGATGTGGCTTACAATATGTGGGAAAAATGTAAAAAACAGTGGGTAGTGGTGGCTCAGGTACACTGCTAAAGTACCAAATGCAATTATAAGAGTAGGGTGCTCCTTAGGATAAATAATGAATACATACAGGAGGGAGGACAAAGATCCTATTATAGGGCACACCTACTAATCCAAATCTAAGAAACAAGAGAGTAAACTAAATAATAAAACTTAACATTTAATGGTATTTAAAATCCTTATTAAAATATATGCACATAGGTAGCAGAGAGGTAGTAATGTTCTAATTGGCAGTATGGGTATATATTAAGTCCTAAAAGGACCAGCTTATATGCAAGCTATATTCAATATAAAGTGCTAGTGTAAATCACAGATAAAGTGATAGTCGTGCAAAAAAGGTGCAGAATATAAAGTGCCAAGTGCTAATAGTTTGTGAGGTACACAGCTATTGGTGTGCACCAAAATAAGTGATTAATATATGAATATTGTAGATATAGCAAGCTGTATGGGTTTAGAACATGAGGTAGCCCAGCTTCAATGCTGGAATTAAATAGCAACCACTGTACCCTATATAGGGGAAGAAATGCCCCAAAAATAATTACAAGTCCCTAGGCTGGACCCTAAATAAATATGTATTACTGTCCTAGAGTGACAGTGTGGACCATTAGGAATGTAGACCCAATATTGCCTGAATATTGAAAATAGATACTGCGTGGTTCTACAGGATCTAACTAGTAAAGCTGTGCCTTTCTGAATATGAATATGCTAAATAGCTAGTTCTAACCATCGGGGAAGGGACTTTAAACTATGGGCCTGAGAAGGAAACCACGCTAGCTCTCTGCTTAGCACGCCGCGGTCTAGACGCACAATAGTGACGTCATCCGCTCGCGACTGCGTTCCTACGTGAACCCGACGCACGTTTCTTGTATTTCATCAAGGGTTACGCCAGACTTTCTCTTGAGCCTATTTAAAGGCTGGCGTAGTCATGGCAACGAAACGGAGTTAAAAACCAGAGGAAAATAATGTCAATATAAATTCCTCAATGTGTGCAATTAAAATTAGTAGTAAATAGACTCTTTAAGTTGAAAATACATTAGAATAAAGGCAGTCTATAGATGATAAGCATGGAAGGGCTAATATGATGATGATACTGGAAAAGACATATAGCAACATAATATGGTGTATGTGTATATGGAATTTTGGGCTTCAGTAACATAATGCCAAGGTACATATAGATAGAATTTTGATTAACTATATTAATCATATAGGTATAGTTTGCTGCTTAATATTAAATATATACAGCAAAATTATGATAACCTTGATAAGTTGGCCATATAGTGGTATAATACTTATTAAATAATATATAGTTGGTATTGACTATATATAGCCCCAAGAGTTGATATTGAGTAAAATTATAGCAGTCTATTACAAGAATGCCCTATATTGTGAATAATATAATTCTTATCTATTACACAAAGTGACCCACAATGGTGACAATATATATTAGAAGAATACTATATATTAATAATGTACCAACACTCTGGTGAAAACAAACGGGGGGAGGAGGCTAGATACAGAATAATTTTGTCCAAGTATAAACTGGAATTGTCATTTGGATTATCTCTAAAGATTATATAAAGGGAGTGAAGGTGAAGCCTTCATTAAGGCCTTTCGTTTTTTTGGTGTCTAGTAAATAGATCCATTTGGCCTCTTTTTTGAGTAATTCGGTATCTGTGTCGCCTCTCTTTATTGTTTTTTCCACGTGATCAATGCCTGTAAATGTCAACACTCTAACATCTCCTTTATGCTTATTGTTAACATGTTTGGCTATTGGTGTATCATATTCTTTTTGAATGCTATAGACATGTTCCAGAATACGTCTCCTGAGTTCTCTACAGGTTTTACCTACGTATCTGGCTCCACATAAAAATGTAACTAGATATATGACACCTTCTGTTTTACAAGTTATGAGATGTTTTATCTTGTATGTTATTTTTTCAGAGTGAAAATGTTTGGTAGGTTTGACATATTTACAAGCTTTGCACTTATGGCATTTGAAACAGCCTTTTGTTTTTTGTAACCATGATTGGCCTTTATCTGTTTCCAAATGACTTTTTGAGAGGTGGTCTCTGAGATTTCTTGACCGTCTGCTAGTAATTGCAGCTTGGGGGGGTAGGTAGGATTTTAGATCTTTATCATCCGTTAGGATACCCCAATGTTTATTAAAGATCTTTTTAATCTCATGCCATTTGTTGTTGAAGGTTCCAATACATCTTACAGTATTGTCAGATTATTTCCTTTTATCCTTTAGAAGGGAATCTCTCCTGGTGTTTTTGGCTCTTTTATAGGCCTTCTTTAGAGTATTTTTTGAGTAGCCTCTCTCCAAAAACCGACATTGTAGATCCTGAGATTCCATTTCAAAGTCTTTGTCATTGGAACAATTCCTTTTTATTCTTAGGTACTGACCAATAGGTATGCCTTCAATCAAGGCCTTTGGATGACTACTTTTTGCATGTAGCAAGCTGTTTGTAGCCGTAGGTTTTCTATAGGTCTTAGTACCAATAGTACCATCTTTTGTTTTGAATATTTCTAAATCTAAGAATGTAATTGATTCATGGTGGTTTTCTGATGTTAAAAAAAGGCCTAAATTGTTGGTATTAAGGGTTTGTACAAAATTCTGTAGTTGTTCATTAGAGCCATTCCAGAGTATTAAAATATCGTCGATGAATCGAACCCAAAGTTCTATATGAGATGTATATATTTCCATATCTTCTCTAAAGACCAATTGCTCTTCCCACCAACCTAAAAATAAATTAGCGTAGGTGGGTGCACAAGCTGTGCCCATTGCTGTGCCACGTATTTGTTTATAAAATTTATCCATAAAGATGAAATAGTTGTGAGTTAGGATAAATTCTAATAGGGCCAAATGAAACTCATTATGAACAGTATATTGCATACCTTGTTTGTTAAGAAAGTATTTGACAGCAGCTATTCCATAGGTATGGTGGATACTAGTGTATAGAGCCTCCACATCCAATGACACCAATATGGTGTTTCTAGTTGATTGTATGCCATCTAATTTGTTGAGTACTTCCTTAGAGTCTTTGACATAGGAGGAGAGGCTGAATACAAATTGTCTCAGAATCTGATCTAGATATTTGCTAGAATTTTCCGTAAGGTTACCAATCCCCGATACTATCGGTCTTCCTGGGGGCTTCTTGGGGTTCTTATGAATCTTTGGTATAGTATTAAAAGTTGCCACTTTAGGATTTTTAGTAAACATAAATTCAAATTCTTGTTTATTAATGGTTTTATTTGCTAGGCCTTTATGGAGTATCTCTGATAGTTCTTCTAAAAATCTAACTGTTGGGTCCAAACTTAATTTGGTGTAACAATTTTTGTCACCAAGTAATCTAAGGCATTCTTCAATATAGTCTATTTTGTCCAGAACAACTACATTGCCCCCTTTGTCTGCATTTTTTATAATAATATGTTTGTTGGTTTTTAATTCCTGTAGGGCCTGTGTTTCTTGTTTGGAAAGACTCTTGGTTAGAGCTAATAGTTCAAGATCCTTTTCCTTTTTTTTTACAAATAGTTCTATGTTTGGACTTATATGTAATGGAGGAGTGAACTTGCTTTTGTTTTTTAATTGAGAGAATGGGCACTTTATATTCTGCACCTTTTTTGCACGACTATCACTTTATCTGTGATTTACACTAGCACTTTATATTGAATATAGCTTGCATATAAGCTGGTCCTTTTAGGACTTAATATATACCCATACTGCCAATTAGAACATTACTACCTCTCTGCTACCTATGTGCATATATTTTAATAAGGATTTTAAATACCATTAAATGTTAAGTTTTATTATTTAGTTTACTCTCTTGTTTCTTAGATTTGGATTAGTAGGTGTGCCCTATAATAGGATCTTTGTCCTCCCTCCTGTAAAAATGTAAAAAGGTGAAAAAATATGTGGGAAAAAGGAGACGTGTCATGTAACACATTAATTCAGTATTTAACAAATCCAATGTTCCAACGTTCATGATGGAGATGTCATGGCCTGTAAATTTAAGGTCACAGAAAATTATTTTTACCTCAGTCAACGAAGAAGTAACATTGATCAGGTTTTGTTACAGCGTGAGTCCAGGTGGCACTTTTACCTCAAATTTTTATCACTTGATGGTTTAAATGAAGGTTTCACCTACACAACCTTCATCACATATAATAGTTGTCAAACTACGAATCGTCGTCACGCTTTGCGAGGGGACGCATTTGCAGAAGGTGGAGGCTACAACGTCGGCTGCAATGAGCCGAAGTCCGCATTTGCAGAGGTGGAGGCTCTATGGCGCCTCATACGCGTTTACAAACACTCACACAAGCGGCACTTTACCAAAAATACGAACCGCGGGACTTTGAACGCAAAATGTACGGACTTAGCAGACAAAAATACAAGACCTCGCAAAAATACGACTTTAACGGCCGAACCGCGCGCACCTGAAAACATTAAAAACACAGTATTAGAAACCTGAAATGATCAAACAAAGATTATAACCTTATTAATAGTACCCATAATAATAATGAGAATAGTGTTATAATTCTCTAAAAATGGTACTGGAGTAACACATTTATCAGAACTATAAGAGAAATCTTTACAGATCAAATAGACCTTATTAATGAAAATAAATAAATAGTTTGTGGTAACAAAGCATGTGCATAGCTAAATATGATATATCAACCATAGGATTCCATTTCAGAAGAGTGTACTACAAACAAACAAATTAATTTTTACTAAGAGACAATGACTATATTCAGTTGCATACATTTTTAACAAATGAATAATCATGCACTGTGGTGGCTTTTCTTCATTATTTCTGTCTATGTTAATGTGTCATCACCTAAAAACTGGCAATTCCAATAAGCATATAGCATTTTAACTAATGTTGTTGTAAAACAATGATGCGTGCACTTGTAAGCATCTAAATAAAGCGTCAGATAAAAAAATATAATCTCCTTACTAACACTAAGCAAACCGAGGCACAGAAAGTACAGACAGTGGGTAGATTATTCAATTTAATAAACCCTTGAATTAATTATTAATTTGTTATGGAGCATTTAGTTCTTTAGCACTCTATTATGAATTTTATCTTGAGATGTTTATAAGTAAATAGCATCTTTAAGCAGTAATTTAATGTCAAACAGAATAAGAAAAGGCTAGTAACAAAACTCATTTTAACAGCAGTATATTAAAGATTAAGAGTAAATAAAAGACGCTAAAACATACTGTCATCATTTAACTGAGCATTTTTTATTCACAACATTCTTACTACTAGGTACATTATGTAAACCTAGCTTCTCGTTCATAAAATACCTGCAACAGTCTTCTATCTATAAAAAATTGGACGGGTGGGTGCTGATAATGTAGGAGCCACTCATTTCCCTTTAAAAAGCCTCATTATGATAATGAAAATGGTTTCCTTGAGATATCTGCATACATAGAAGGGTAATGTGCATTGGGTGGTGGTTTTCACTGTTAGGTTATTCAGAAAATGTGTGTTTAAACCATCTATAAATCTATTGCTGTTTTAAATCCAATCTAGAAAGCTCAGCTGGCGAGATTAATGGGCACCTGTCAAAAGGCTAAATGAGAAGGACAGCGCTTATTTGTTTTCCAAACAGTATTCAGAGGTTTATCAATGTGATAATCAATAATGCCTAATAGTGTAAGTGGTTAAAGGCAATTGCAAGTGAGCTGGCTTATGAATGCATCTGATAGAGGAGAATTAGAAGTGTATGAAAACATGTTATATAGAAAAGTTCAGTTTACTTACAAAGTTATTTGCACAAAAGTCAAATCCAGTGGTTCACACCCACAGGACGCTTACATAAGTCGGGTACACACAGGAAATACAGCAGTGTACCCACAGGAAATACAACAAGATACAGATTTTGACCTTTCTGGTACAGAGCACAGGAAGTAACTGTTGCAGTTCTTGTACTGACCACACTCCAGAAGCCACTGAGGTGAAGAATGATACAATGTATTACCCTGATTCTGAATTTTAATGTTATGCTAATTGAGGTGGAGTTTTCTAGGGTGTACACAATAAAATGCAAATGCCAAAAAACAGGACATTTTGCTAACTTTAAGGTAAGCTAATTAATCTTTATTTTGGGATGTTTTCTTGCAAAAAATGTTTTCATACAATACTAATTCTTCTCTATCAGATGCATTCATAACCCAGCTCACTTGCAAATACCTTTAACAGAACCTCCAAGCAAAATCTAAATCAGCACTAACTCCATAGATGAATGAAAATATATGGGCTTCATTTAAAGCAGCAGTGTTGATACTACTTTTGCTTTCATTTCTTCAAGGGAAGTACTAGTGCTTATTAAAAACCAATTGTTATTAGCACCAAAATGGCTATTATGATTTTGTATATGTAATACCACAAATGCTTGGCAACAAAGTATGCTATACAAAAAAATTACACAGGATTTTTATACGACTCCAGCTTTTTTTTACCATTAAACTATTGGAGAAGCTACAGTTTTTAAAATAGCTATCTATGTTATGCCCTTTAATTCCACTATTTGTAATGTATTTGAAATAAGTATAACGTTCTGCTATTAATAGTTAATAGTTTGTAATTACTCTATAAGTAAGTCCTGAGCTGAAATATTTTTGTTTTGGAGATTTTGGATCATCTTAGCCTGAGAACTACGAGAGAGTCTGGTGTGCTCGTCTTTATTAAGAATTTATGTTGTGTCAATCTCATGGCTTTTTCTGTGTGGTTAAAGAGAATTGGGCCAAGTTTGGTTTGAATCTTATTATTTTTTTGTTTTGTTTGGGTAGTGTATTTATTTTGGTTGACTTTCTTGAGTTGTAATAGCTCTGTCTGCAGCTCCTTCTGTTTAAATAATTGTCTTTTTTATAGTTGAAGGCCAGTTTAATGCAAAAGCTTCTAATAAATGCCCTGTGTGCTTCCTTATCCTATCTTATGTTAGAGCCTGGAGTATTGTTTGTATTAAAATAAAGTTCAATGACCTGATCTCCCAATTCATAGATGTGCAGGCCTACCAGTAATTACTTATTAACTCTCCAGGATCTAGGGAGCCTAGGCCTGATGCCAAGTCTAGGAAAATGTAAACAAGGAAGTGATCCGACTAAGGGCAGTGAATATATCTGTGGATCCTATTGAATCTGGTAAGGAATTGTCAAGCTGAAATGTATCTATCCTGGGGTTAGTTCTGTGGGTAAATGAGAAGAAAATATATTCTCTATCATGAGGGTAAAGAGATATCCAGGCATTCAAGATGTGAAGAGGAGTGGTCTAGTCTAGAGTCTAGGGTCAGGCTGATGTCTCCTCCAATTATTATCTTCATTGTTTTTAGGTTATGTAAGATATGTAAAAGTCTATAATGGGAGGATGTAATGGAGGAATGTAAGGATATTAATGAGAGTTTAGAGTCCAGAAGATGCCCAGTCAGGATGATAAATTGTCCCTCAGGATCAACAATTCTCTGATCTAGAGTAAGCAGAAGTCTTTGTGTAATAGAATGGCTGCCCCTACTCTCTTTATATCTTGGCTAATCTTATAGAAGATAGGATAAGTTTTAAATATAAATTTAGGAATCTTCACTTTTGCAAATCGTATGACCTGTGTGTACTGAGGGGTAATATGTCTTGTAAAAGGAAATGGCTTTGCGTCTCTTGGAGTGAGAGTAGAAGCCATTTACATTATGTGTAATAAATGTGTAGTTTGGATTAGCCATCATGTGTTTGTGAAAGTTATGGAGTGTTGAGAAACATACCTTATAAAAGGAAGGTGGAGAGCAGCTTTAAGATGTGAAGTCCTATTGCTGGCCGGCTCGGGGAGGAGTAAGGTAGATGCACCTGAGGAGAATATCTGCAAGAACAAGATGAGGGTGCATTGAAGAGAGAGGTGGGGAAAAAGGAACAAAGAGCAAAGCTTCTTTAGAATTTGCACCACATGACCACATGGAAGAAAAAAAAGTTATTCCCATACTCTATGCAACACAAAATGCAAAAAGAAAATGCTCAGCCTGCTGCTCACTTACCTATCACATATATAGTTGTGAGCGTACGAGTTGTTGCTAACGCTGCGGGCGCGTAGCGAGGGCACTGGCCGAGGGTCTCACCTGAGGACCTCGCAAACTTCACGTCGCAACCCAAACAGCACGACACACACATTACGACACTCGCAAACAACATACGACACACGTTCACACACATTACGGCCTCGCAACACTCGGACGCAACTCGCAAACATTACAAAATGTAAAACACAATACATACACACAGCACATACATAAAAACCTTACCTACACCAAAAGGGGAGCACCCAGGACCTCAAAAATGCAACTTAGACCTCGATTTTACTTGAAATAAAAGAGTTTAGAGACTAAAAAAAAATCTAAGCGAGAGAAAAAATGGCCGCCGAACAAAACGAAAACGAGGCTACAGCACTCTAAACTCGCAAAACACCACAAGAAACTCGCAAAACACCACAAGAAACTCTCAAAACGCCACAAACGACCTACGGATATTCATACCACACAGTGCACACATTCAGCATGCTTACACAGCAGCTATACACCACTAATGCTGCAGCAACATCAACACAGATTGCCAGCTCTTCATCACAATGCTTCAAAATAGGTACAGTATATTCATTTAGTAATGTATTACATATTTCATTATTATACACCAAACAGCATTAGCTACCTTACAATTTCATTGCCGTCATTTTTTGACGGGCAATTCGCTAGTCACATATATAGTTCCCAGCAGTGCAAACTTGCCAAAATCCGTTGGTAACGCAAGTTTAAAACTGGGAGTTCGCGAAGCAAGCCCGCCGGAAAGCGACGGCCGCAGTTGAGGACCACAAACGTGGACCTCGCAAAGCGAGGGCAGCGGTTGCGGCCAGGCAAGGAACGCCGAAGGTGGTGGAGATGAGTGCCATAGGAGCTCATACCTACGACCACATACGACTTAGGCAGGGAGCGCCAAAGTCACTCACTGCGCTGGTGGAGATGAGCGCCATAGACGCTCATCCCTACGACCCCGTACGGCTTAAGCAGGGAGCACCGAAGGCACTCACTGCACTGGTGTAGATGAGCGCTGTAGGCGCTCATCCCTACGACCCCGCACGACTTGCGTATCATGCCTAAAACCCGCGGAACTACACATCAACACAAAACTCAAATACACAATTCACAGTGCGAGACCCATAGCACTTTGAAAAAATAGCCTGTAACACTTACAAAAGAAAACTGCCACTTAGAAAGAAAAAATATGAGCCGCAAAAAATACAAACTTAAAGGCCACCCAATGCACAGCGAAAAACCTGAAAAACACACAAAATACAAACTAAAATAAAACAAAAAATACACACACAGCAAGGGTGGACAGCCGTCTGGGAATGAGGTTACACACCCAATTAAAACCAATTTAAAGATTTTCCCCAACCGAAAATCGGCTAAGCAAAAAACGAAAACGAGGCTACATGCTAAACACGCAAAACACCGCCAAGCACATACGACTTTTACACAGAACCGTACAAGATACTAAATACACTATAAGGAAGGAAGCTAAATGCTACACACCCGCCTAACACATACAACACTAACTGCACACTAATAACATTAACATTGCAACATGCGGAACTACACAGCTAAAGAAACGGTTTCCCCTCGTGCACGCAGCCTATTTATACTACAGGCTGCACACATTGCTGACACTTACACCTCAGCTCACCAACAGTGCAAACCTACATTGTATGCTACAGGAACATCAAAACAGATTGTTAGCTCTTCAGCATATTGCTTCCTGCATATATTAATTACACATAGGTAAAGTATATTTATAATTTTAGTAAATAATTAAATAACATTACAAAATACATAGACAGAAAAAAAAGACACAATCACAATAAACGCTAAAGGTGCTCAGTGCGCGCCTCACAAGAAGCGCCAACGGTGTTTAGAGGAGCACAATTACACCGGGGGAGAGGCTCGCAATGAGCGCCAAAAAACCATCAGCGCAATCCTTGCAATGAGCCCCAAAGGTGCTCTGCTTACCAAAAATACACGAACCAAGAGGCTCGCAATGACCGCCGAAGTCTACACAATTATATAAACTGTCATGCTGCTACTCACACAACCAAAATACTTACTTTGTCCAGCAAACAGCATTACCTGCCTTACAATTCTATTGCCGTCATTTTTTGACGGCAAGTAGCTAGTATTTTATAATGTATAGGAAAAGTCTACACAGTTAAATAAACCCCTTAAATTTGTCTTGCTTGAGGGTAAAAGAGAGACCAAGTTATCAGTGGAAGACGAGACCCCACATTTGAAAGACATTATCTTCCAGGTTGACAATGTCTCGACCCAATACTCATTTTTTCTCTGTCACTCTGTGCTCTTTACAATTATTTCTTGTTCTCTTTCTGTTCAAGGTTACATAGGTTTTGTTCGAAAAATACTTTTAGTCCATGAAGTTCAATCTATTTAGATCTCCTCATATCTTTTTATTGTGTGAACTATCAGTTGATTCACAGGAAGGCAAACAAAACCCTATTTGAAACACTGCCAGTTGTCTCATTAGGGGAAACAGCTTCTTCCTGGTTCCAAACACTGACAAGCAGATTGTACCCTGGATCAATATCCTACCTAATATTGTTAACTAATCCTTTTTTTCATCTTACAATATTGGTCCGGTATGGATATGTTGCATTTAAACAACCTTTTGTTTCCTGTCTTTTAACTGGTATTTCTCCATGTGCAGATATTTACTGGAATTCATATAAGATTTATTTTGTACAATAACTTCCCAAAGTCTCAAAAGACTTAGCAAAGTCCAAATAGACTGCATCAAACTAGTTGTCCTGGTCCAGGTTTCATTTACATAGTTTATTTCAGTAAAAAAAAACAAAAAAACTTGATCATACGTAGCTGCATTTCCAGTATGCTGCAGTAATTGCATTTCTACACTTACACACACATTTAGAGGTTTAAAGCATCTTCTTATCAATATTTTTGAGTTATTTGTACTTCCACTATTTATTTCTATACTGGCCTTTCTCCTATGCCTATTCACTCTGCTTCCTGTAACCCAGCTACCTCCATGAAAATCCTTGCTAGTCCCAGCTCTACCCTTCTTGCTAGACCAAGCTAAACTGTGTCCAGTAAACAACAACTCTCTTTCCAGTGTAGCATTATCCCCAAGTGCTGCCATTCTGATATCCAGTTCTCCAATTCAAACTTCAAGGAAGACAACATGCTTACACCTGTCAAAGAGGTATGGACATTTGAACTGCTGCTCCAACAGTGAATTAATATGGTAGGATGTACACTGGGTGAGGTTGTCACACATTTACACTTTTTGTCCATTTAGAGTCTAAATGTTGAAGACTTTAAACCATTACTCACTTCAAGATCAATATTAACATTAGCTAAGCTTTTGCACTTCCAGATAATGTTTATGTCAGTGTGTTCTAACAAGGATCCACTTCTATAACAAATCCAGAAAATCTGAATTTTGGAGGTTTTAGAGGGCTCTCTTTAAATGTAAAGATAAATCAACATTTTATATAGACAGTTTTGATAATTAGGTCTTTCTCTGCTTTTGAAACTATGGAAATAGATGTGAATCTAAGAAATAAAAAGAACTATATTATTAGTTAACAGTAAAAGATTCACCTTTTACATTCTGAAGAAGAAATATTAATTTTCAGTTCAGACAACGGAGGCTATGGTGTGGCTTAAAATCTTAAGGAGTATTACAAAGAGTAACTTAAACAATCGACTATGCTAGACAAACATTTAATACTATGGAGACTGCAGATCTATGCCACTTTTAGGATGATGGTGTTGAGGTGTGTATGCTGAACACATATACCACAGAACAGATAAATAGAAGTAGTTTCGGATGACTGGAGGATTGCTAATGTAGTAACTCACAAAATTGCTAGTAGAAAAGACTCTAGTAACTGCAGGCCAGTGAGGCTGAAATCACATATTCTATATCACTATACATGGGTAAGTACAAATCAAAAACAGTTTTAACACATTGCAAAAGAATGGATAGCCCCGTCTTTAAGCTTAAAATCAAATGTACATAGTGCTTTCCCTAAAGCACCTCACAAGATTGAAAGCTCTCAAACAAAACACACCATGTGTACTTATAAAAAATAATTCTAGTATCTAGTGAATTGTGCACTAATTGTTTTATACATTTAATGGTTTTGTAAAATTGAGTTTCATTACAGTTCAGTGCACCATCATCATGAAGCTTGTGAACGACTGGCCTTCCGGGACCACAATTCAGAAACTCTGACAGAAGAGATAGTAGTGAAAACCTTTATATGGAACAAATCATTCTATAAAGTTCCAGAGGGAAGTATCTTCCAGAAAAAAAGGAATGCAATTCAACAAAGTTTTCATTTTTTTGTTGGATAGTGGAATATTTAATATGAGAAAGTAGTACTTTGCTGTAAAAGTATCAGAAAGGAGGAACAGCCTTCCAATGGAAGTGGTAGAGTCAGACAGTTAAGGGATTTAAGCATAGCTGGTTAAAATAAAAAGCTATATATCCTGAGCTTTAATTAAATAACTTAAAAATCTTAAATACATAGAGCCTCATTTAATTCGGGGCTCACAACTCGATCACAAACAGCCAAGGCCTGCAATTGAGTTGCATGCTCCCATTGCTCTACTTTTGCGAAGCTATTCAATTGGCCGGGCCTGCAAGTTAGGGGCTGATAGCAAAAATCGGAAACCATTGCAGTCGGAAGTAGCATTTGCAGGTTTGGGAGCAAACCCGTAACTCCCGATGCAGAAACAGCCAATGAAAACAGAGATCGTCATCATGACCAACCTCCAAGCCCATAACTCATAAGTTAATGCCTCTATTTTCAAAGTTCTACGGGCTTCAACCTCCACGCCCGTAGGACTTTAAAAAAATGGAGGTTGGATTTTAAAGATTGTCGCCCGTAGGACTACAAATTGATTGCCGTGCTTGAAATAACACGAAAAATGGAACATCAAATAAAGTATTGGAGAATGTTGTGCTATTAATTCTAAGACATAACATCACTTTCACTCTACATAAAAGTACAGTATTTCTTTTTTATTTGCCTTTAAAGTGCTCTGATTTGTCATTAAGCACTTTGCGAGACCTCCTTGGTACCAGTAACTTGTGGTTAGATATTTGCCATTTGCTCTCTTGACCGAGTGGTTAGTGAGGGGAAATCAGAACAATTGAATAGCGTTTTGGATTTTAGCCTTGCGACAGTGAAAGATCAAAGGCTTGAAGGGCATTAACAAAATCACCATTGAGAAAGGCCAAGACTTGGCCGAAACGCGTATGTTAGGATCCAATTTGATCTTTGTATCTTTGATTATAATTACATTATCTATTTATTGTATTGTTGCTGCTGATTTACCTATTTTCACCATATTGGTCCTATTTTTTACTGATGTGAGAGGCTCCATAGATGGGTCTCAATTAGATCCACCATTATAAGATTAGAGCACACATTATCTTAATTGTCATTTGTGCTGACCCTAAACTCACTGATATTGTAGCATCTTAAGTGAGGCTTGCTAACCTCAACAATAGATGTCTCAGTCTGGGGAGTGAGGTCTGGATCTGTGTGTGTACACTGAAGCACTAAGACAGTTTCTATTATTTGTTTTCTATCTCTAATTGTAAAAGTATCACTGTAACAATTGATATATTGGATATTGGACTGTTGAGACACTAAACATTGGGCCGTCTGGATTAAAAACACAAAGCAACATAAGGACGACAGGACAATATCTGTGACATCTTGTATATCAAGTGAATTGATATCATATTGAATGTGAGTGTAATGGTTTTAATTATTTGCTATAATAAACCTTGATGTACATATTTCACGATTGGTTTGGCTTTGCGCTTGTCCCTCCCACCCCTCTTCTTGTTTTTTTGGCTTTTGGAGTACTTTGTGGACAGTACTTGTCTGGAGGAAGCAGCATCACAACCAGGGTTGAATTTATTGGAGGACACACTTTAATTACACTTGGGACTATTCTGGACACAACCGGGAAGAAGAAAGGACACTATTTGGAGAACTATATCATTCCAAAGTGAGACGATTTGCATTTAATTTCCATCACTTTCCCGCATAGTGGATTTATTTGGTGTGACGATTGAATAACCTCAGATTAATATCCACTTTGCTTTTCTCTATCTATACCCATCACTGCAAGAGCCAACTTTATATATTCAATTGCACTGTCCTCTTGATATCACTTGTGGAGCGCTATAGACATAGCAATCAACCCTTTTGGGAAGTTGCTTTTACTTATTTGTTTGAATAGCAAACTAACTTGCAACCTCCATTTGCGAGCCTGGATCTCTAAAACAGAGCAATTGAATGAGGGTCAAAGAGTAAGCATACTAGATGGTCCTTATAATTATTATCTTCCATCAAGTATATGTTTTTGCGTAAGGGAACCCATCAAGCCTGCTAGAATACTGTATGTTCAAAGTTTGCAGGAACAACTTTGTGGGAGTATAAATTACATTAACCCACAGTCAATAAGAAATAACATTTCAATTTCCTGCTAATATTCACAACATTTACTGTACTGATCAAGATGAATTTGAACATCAGACAATCAATCTAAAAAATACATTTTTAGAATAAGATAATACAGATAAAGAAGTAAACAATTCATATAAGGAAATTATATGAATATTTGTGTAATAATAAGTTTGTATATGCATTACAGTCAGGGAACCAAGAGGTCACACCTCCTTGCAGCCGATCAGGGTCGGCCCTGGTCAGTACTTGGATGGGAGACCACCCATGAATACTAGGAGGTATATGATGTGGCCCACTAGAGAAGAAACTGGCAGCCCACCCCAGTATCTCTGACATGAATACTATGTGGATCAGCATTGCCATGAACATAAAGATGTCCTGGCGTGTTACGGTCCATGAGATCACAGAGAGTTGAAAACAACTGAATGACGCCCTCCAAAAAATGTACATTACAATTCAAATTGCCCACACACATCAAACATTGCATTTTTCACCATCTAGTGTCCATTTTGATTCATTACATCTAGTTTAAATCAGTATTATAACAGATTGAACAACATGGTTATGGCAACAACATGAGGACCTCATATATCTATATATATCTACTCATCTTTAGACTCATGAATAGTGATATCTATAAATGTTCCAGCAATCAGAACAAGGATGGAGACTGAATTGACTGAAGCAATAGAATTAAAATCCTAAAAACAATCTATAGATGTGGTTAGCGTATGGCTTGCAAGACATTAAAAAAAAAGTTTAAAGATTACAATTATGACCTCTGACTACTCTAATTAATTTAATATCACCATAATATTTGACTCAAATGAACAGAATCCTTATAAGAATACATAATATGTATATATAAAGGGATACAATGTATATTCAATCAGACCATTCAGGGAAATGCCAAATGTATGGCATCCACAGAATAATTTCCATTTGGAGATGTAGTACACTTCATATTGGAGAAGGAAGGAAAATTGGTCTTAAAATAGATTTTCATTTGAACTGCTTTACAGAATGATATAAAATAATTTAAATAACCTCTTTCCAAGAAAGAAATAAAACAAGGCAGTCATCCATACTTTTGCTAGAGTCGTCTGTGGTTGGACTATGGTTAAAGATTTAAGCCATATATACAATAACACACAAATTTCATCTGTCACAAGAAAATTGATACCATACGTTTAGAAGACAAGATGTGAAACATAAATATGAATCAGAAAATTGAGAATTTATCTAAATAAATCTATCATGTCCAATACGATTCTGAAAAGAGAGGCAAATAGGTTAACTAAAGCTTGAAATATTGCCGTATTAAAACAAAAGTCAATTTGTAAAATTAGACACACTTAAAATCACTCTTAATATTGCCACATATTCTATTAGCTACTTGCAATTCGATTATGAGTTACCCACCCATAATCACTACCAACCCAAAGCTGCAAAATGGGACTTAGAACTCTATTGGTTTTAGCACAGCTCAAATATTACGAGCGCTAACTAATGACAGTTACTCAAAATCAATATTCTATTAGACCTGTAGTTCTATCTCACAAATAAAGTCTAAACCGCCAATGTAAAAAGTATCAAGTTTCTGTCAAAAATATTATGAGTACTACATAGGACTCGCAGGGGCTTTTTCAAACCCTTTTTAAAGCTGTAACAGCAATTGAACACACAATACTGCATGAGAATCCATGGGAATACATTAGAGTAAATTGCAAAACAGTATCCAAGGAACAAATAGGCAAAAAAAAATATTTTAATTATATTTTGGACTGATCATGCATATGTTATTATTAAAAGTGTTGTGGAAAGATACATAAAGCAATTAAAGACACAGTACATGACTAAATTGCAACAAAAACATTGAAAAGCCTTACAAATCATATGTAACACTCACAGAGGCCTAAATGTGGACTTGATGTATATATATATATATATATATATATATATATATATATATATATATATTCATTTACATATTTCAGTCATCATATCTATATTAGAACAAATACTATTGACAATATTACATCGCCAAATGACATATAAAGTACCAGGGGGACATACACCACACTACGCAAGAGGTTAATACCAATCTGGAAACAAACAGGGACCACAACAGCTGCTCCAATACAATGACAATTAAAGGGACAGTCACAACCCAAAAAATATACTCAGCAACTCTGTTGATCACCACCACAGCACACTACTGACACAGATCATCTACCCACATCAATGGGAAGGAATGACATCTTCACCAGAACCTTAGCTCTTGCGAAAATGGGGTGGGAGAAATGTCAGCATGGGCAGCCTCGGGGCTTAAAGAGAGGAGGGGGTGTTATTGATGCTGGCTACTTGGGTATATCGCTACATAGCACAGGCCAGGTGAGTATGTAAGGAACACATTGTTACAGGCACAGAGACATGGGGATTCAGGGACAAATCATGACAAGGGGGATTGCACTAATGTGGTCAAGCTGCTCAGGAAGGCCAGTGAGGCTGTGAAGAGGCACATGGAGAAACAGCAAACTGACCTCCATCAAGGCTAATCTTGGGTACACCGATCCAGTGAATTCCCACACCACTGCTGTTGGACATGTGGCAATAATAACTATGTGACATTAGAGCTGCTGTTATTGTAATAACTATTTAATTCAAAAATATTATCATGTGATGAACAGCTCTTCAGGGGAATGGAAATGCATGAAGGGATTCCTATACAGGAAGATGATCTGCATACAAATGTATGATCATTACATAAATGTTATGAACGCTGATGTGCCAAAACATTAACCATTAAAAACACATGAAAACAGTGATAACAGTATAACAAAAATGTATTATATACACGGTGCACACAAATGTATACGACTGTGCCTTAATATAATGGGTGTGGTGTGAGTGGATCCGAGAGGGCAAGAGGCTATTTGGGATAAAGGGGAAACCTAAGTGGTTAAGTGTAATACTATATAATAATAATAATGCATAACTACATCACAGGAACCAGAACCTGATGAAGAGAAATCTATGCATACATTTCTCCATTTAATAGAAGTAACCAGTAATGTGCATAACACTTACATATGGTCTTCCTCTGCTCAGTTAAACAGATGCAATAACTCCAATTCAATTAAACACATAGATTGTGTTCTTAAAATCAGCTATAGAATCAAAAATGATGGTAAAAATCTAAAAGAAGAGGAGGGGAAATATATCAATAACTGTATTTACAGTACAGTGTTTCATGCTATTACTGCAACAATGAACACATTTTCATGATCACCATCTATGAGCAGTGCTAACCAAAGTTAATATGTCATGGACAATCACCTGCCATGCTCATTAGTAAAGATCTGTAATTTCACAAGGAATGCTTCACTGTGACCACAATCGGTTTGCCAAGAGGACTATCACTATCAACATATTAGCTAAATTGAGTGAGCCACACTTATTACATTTCATTGGTATACAGGTGTTATCTGAACACAAATTATTACAATGATCACATGACTTGTAAACACTTATTTAGATTGATGTAAGACACATGTCAGTTCTGTCTAACAGAACACCAATTGGGGAATTGTTAAACATCAGTTGGAGTTGTAGGGAGTTGTAGTAGTTGTTCTGACAGCTATATTGCCTTGGGGGGTGGGGGGTTCTGAAAAGAATGATAAATAGTGTACGAGTTAATATTATGATATTAACAATTGGTTGCTGTGTGTTTCTGTAAACTTGATATCAGGTTCATTTCAGACAAAATTGTCTTTAGTGATTGTATTACACTATTGTTCCTCAACTCCATTCCTCAGGACCACCAACAGTTCACATTTTAGGTATATCCCTGCTTGTGCACAGATGAGCTAATCAGAGGGTCAGCATGCAGTTAAACAGAATTACTGAGCCTCTGATTAGCTCACCTTTATTATTATTATTATTATTATTGTTTATTTGTAACGCGTCAACATATTCTGTATCGCTATACATTGGTTACGATCAAAGCAAACACAAAAGCAGTATTAGCACATGGCAAAGGATGGGGGCCCTGTCTTAGAATCCAGTGTCCTAAGTACTTTCCCAAAGCACCATGCAAGATTGAAAACTTACAATCTAAAGGGTTTGGGTGAGGTACAAGAGAGTGAAAGATAAGTTGTGAAAGTTAAGGTGGAAGGTGGTAGACTTCTTTAAACAGGTGCACTTATAGTGAGGATTTAAAAGTTTTGAGGAAGGGAGATAGTCTAGTGGAGTAAGGCAAGGAGTTTCAGAGAGTTGGGGCAGCACAAGGAAAGTCGTCAAGGTGGGAGTGAGAGGAGGTTATAAGAGAGGTGGAAAGAAGAAGGTCATTAGCAGAAAGAAGAGGGCAGGTGGGGGAGTATTTGGAGATGAGAGCAGAGATATAGAGAGCAGAGATATACCATTGTAGAGTGCTTTTTAAGTTAGGGTCTTGATTTTAAATGTGATTCTGGAGGGTGTGGGAAGCCAGTGGAGTGATTGACATAGAGGTGCTGCACACAGAACGTTGAGTACGGTAGATGTGTCTAGCGGAGACATTCATTATGGATTGAAGTGGAGACTGATGGGAGATGGGGATGCTAGCAAGAAGCAAAGTGCAGTAGTAAAGGCGAGACCTGTGCACAAGCACGGATATAGGTAAAATGTGAAGTGTTGGTGGCCCCTGAGGCCTGCAGTTGAGGAACACTGTATCACACAGATGAAAATTACTCAGTCTAATGAGCTTTGTGAATCATGGCTCATATCAAAATATATAATCCTTCTACGTTCTGTCATTTGCAGTTCATAAGTACACGTGCTCTGTTGAAACTGCTGTGCAGTGTGTGAGACTGATCAATATGTGACAATTTCTCAGCAACAGTTGATAACATGCTGATGAAACATGTTCAAGGATAGGCTAGTACATGACACTGCATGTGCAGTCTGTATATGCTGTAGTGAGAACACTCATACATGTACTTTATTGGATGTTAAATCTGAATCTATTTGGTAATTAATCAGAATCAAGTTTAACTGCAGGTATTAGACACAAATTTTATTTAGCACATTTATGACATTGATATGTTTGCTTCCTAAATTTGCATACTGATTGCTTATGCATCTATCCCTAGTCCAAACCAAGGAGCTTACATTTCCCTTTCATATTTGTGCAATATTTATATTGTATATGTGTTATGAATGTGTGTGTGGTGTACATGTGTGTGCATGTGAGTGTACTGTATGATGGTGTTTATGGGATATGATGGTGTTTATGGTAGTGCTCTCCTCGTGCGAGTCTACAAGGCATGAAAGTCCCACAATTGCTGCCGGTTCAATGCAGTCCTTCAATGTCCTCTCCCACTCAGTATAGTTGATCCTATTCTAAGAGATCATTGCCTGTTCCTTTATCCTGAGGACTGGTTGTTCCTGGGCTGACTATACAGGCTGCTTGCTGAGATTAACCCTAAAGCCACAATCTAGAGGAATTTCTGTTGCAAAAAACACATGGTGTTAGGGTGCACGTGGCCCCTGATCTCTGGGTCGTGACACCTCTCTCCATCCCTCTCCCTCTCCAACACAGATGTTACTCTACTCTCCTCCTCCAATAATGGTGTTCCCCTCACTCTCCTCCTCTCCTCTCCCCCTCCCCTCCTACAGATATGAAAATAATATAAGGATAACTGAATATAAAATGTACATGTATACAGTATGTAGGCGAGTTAAAACAAGAATGTGTGTATTATTTGTTTGTAGGGGTATGGGGTGGTAGGGAGGGTATGGGAGTGTATGTGTGCTGTGACCTAACCTGCAGCCAAAATTAAGGGTTAGAGGCATTTGCAAGCTTCTAGTAGAGTAGGGCTCCATGTTCACTCTCCCTAACTGCTTTTTCCTGTCAGCTGTATCTTGTCAGGTTCACTGAACAATTTGCATGAAGTGTTAAATGATTAAAGGTATATTTAGGTGTCCCTGTTTTTAACTTTTTCTAATCTAACTAATACTTCTTATATTAGAAACATACATTGCAGTGATTCAGTCTATACACATACAGATTTTTAATTATTAATGATAATCCATTAAACTTAAATATGACTTTAAGGACAGGGCAGGAAGAGGAACTACCAATAACGCAGAATTAAAAGCTGATGGACAGTAAAATACACAGTCACATATGCTCTTAACACAAATGCAGTTTTACATGTCACATAAGACGTGACCCTCTTTGGTCATATGTTCCAAAGTGGCCTCTAGAATGTGAGCTCTACAGTCAAGAATGTCTCAATATGCATAAGCAGGTGCATCGTTTGGATTAGCACCAGATTTACACTCCCTAACATTCTCACATGAGTGCCAAGGTCCCAAGGAAGGGCCCTATGTAAATCTCTGCAAAAGTAATTACGAGTGCCATAGCAGCACACTAAATCCGACCTACAGTAGCTATGCTATTGCCGGATTCCTAAAACATTGCAATACAACTGCCATGAGTCACTGTTATGAGTGAACTGCACGAAAAGCAAGGCAAAAATCTCCATTTATTTTTGCACTTACAATAAACTACACGTTGCTCCCTTACTAATAAGATTTTCTGAATCACTCAGAAATTCTGCCACTGCCGTAACTGCAAAAAGCAGAAGAAAGATTTACATGTACTTAAGACCACTAACAAGTAGTTTTCAACCAATTCTGAGTCCCCCAGAAGCATTTCAAGTGAAACTATAGCACAAAAAGCAATGCAAAATGAAGAATTTTTTTTTTTTTTACATGTAACAATCCAATATCAACATATGAGTGATTGAATAATAGTATATGTTACTATTAATCCTGTTTTATGATGCAAAATCCAGGGTAACACACAACCCAGTGCTCAAGGGTTTAATACACATCACAGAACAAATGCTCTAACTCGTTGTCTATAAATATATAATATTTTATCACAAAATAAACACATCTTTATTTATTGAAGCTATAAATACAATTGTTATATCTTTTTAATATCAAAATATATTAAATAAAATGTAATAAATACAAAACAATTTATATATAAATATATATATATATATATATATATATATATATATATATATATATATATATATATATATATATATATAATGTTGTATTACCCAGCAGTAACAGCACTTGTAAGGGCACTTACTATTTTTAACATTTATTTCTGAGTAATAGAGATCCTAGGACTCAAAGGGTTAATACATATCATGAAATCCAAATGGACTAAAACATATGACCTAGTGCATTTTATAAAGTGCTAGATTGCTTGTTTGCGAGGCCAGTCGTTTGCAGATTACGTGTAACGTTCATGTTTTACTGACGTCATGATGACGGTCTCATTTACTTTTGGCTGTGTCTAAGAAGTAAATTACATGCTTTCTTAAGATCATATGATCATGCCCCGTGACATCTGACTTAAAAAGGCAGTGTTTACGAGTTCAGCCTTGAGGTCGAAATTTGCAAGCTGGAGTCAATAGAATAAATCTAAACATGTATTTTTTTTAAAAACACCCGCTGTCAAATGTATAAGTTTGTCGCATTTGCAACCAGCTTATAGAATAGGGCCCAATGTTGCATCCAAACATTTTGGTGAGCCTAACCTCATTATAAATAAAGTCGTGTTGAGTTTTGACTAAATATTTCATTTTTGTAGGTGCTTGAGTTTCTGGATACAAAGAAAATGTAGTAAACCTTATATTACTAAATAACACTACCAAGCTAGAGAGCATAGGCTATGTTCTTCACCAGTAAGAGTTTTTCCTTTTTCTTTTGCACACGCTCTGCAGAAAGGTCTTTTGTAAATTTCAGGGCTGATTCTATGCACCGGGTGAAGTGAGTGGCTGCTCACTATGCCAACTTATGAACTTATATGATCGGTGAAACATTTTGCATAGAACTTGCTCCTTAGATCATAACGGAGCACCATATTCTGTAAAAACCATGCGTGCATTGGAATAGGTTCCACTTTTTATACATTTATGTTTTTCTATCAATTTTCTTTGTATTACAACTATTTATATGTTCTAGACATAAATGCATGAATGAAATATTACTATTCTACCGTTACTCTACAGCTTACATTCACTTTAGATTCATCATATTACTAATATAAAATACTGCTATCTTATAATCATAGCGTCTCTATATTTCGACTTATAATAAAAAAACTTCACCTTGACTTTCACCACACTGAAATTGTCTAACTAACCCAAGAGAGCGGTTCTATTTTCCTGTACTTGTTACTTAAACAGCTCATTAAATGTTAAGGGTTATATTGGGTGCTAAAATGATATTGCATGATTAGACAATGTGTTTTATGATATTCAGTACTATCTTGTAACATACTAATATTAAGCCAAAAGATTGTGAACTTTGTTTTGTTCCTACAAGAGTTTTATGTGGGTGAGGTTTAAAGATCAATTTTCTGGTCTGTCTGAAGGTCACAAAATTACAAAAAAATATATTCTAATTTACACAATACATGTTGCCACCACAATGATGTTTAAAATCATTATCAACTAGGGATAATCAAATATTTAGATGAATAAAAAAATTGCTTTGGCAATTAAAGAAAGTTGCCTAAAATATGGATCCATAGGTATTTACACGTGAGAAGGGTAGAAGTAGATTTGTTGTTGTGGACATGTTTCACTAGATACATAATTTTTGGTATAAACCAACAACATTCTTAACAAAATAAGAAAAATTGCATACTCTAATAAAACTTGACTATGAATATATATGCAGGTAGTTATGCATATTTGAGAAGACAAGCATGGAAAACAATGAATTTGCTTAACTTAGGAGATGCTTGCAGGTGGTTTATATCTTGAAGGACCTTCATAGCTGAAATATAACATGGCAGAAGACTAGGATAGAGACAATGAGTAGAAAGCAGTTAGGAAATGTATAGGAGGCTTTCTGATAACCTCAAAGCTCTAGAGAATCCTGGCAACTTGGAGCTTTCGTATCAATTAAGAGACACTTCCCTGCTTCACAGTATCATCGCATTTCTTGTTCAGAAAGGTGTGTTGCATCTACTTGCATGGGACCATTAGGGACCAAGGTGGGATATAAGGGAGCAGAGGTAGATGAGTTGGACAAGGGTGTATACCTTACATAAATGCATCAGAACTGAGGGCATTAGAAAGACTAAGTGATAAGAAAATAATGAGGGCATTGTCTGCCCAGCATGACTCCATAACAAAGTAGGACATTTCTCCATGAAGTTCAGTGGCTGCTAGCTGATCTGAGATCAGGGCCAGGTAACGTACAGGTTAATCAGAGTCATTGGCTAGCAGTTGAGGTAAGAGGAAGATAGAATGGTAGAGGTAACAATGAAATATAATGCACAGAAATGAGATGACAACAGCACTCAATATAACACCCTTGCACTTGCAATTTGCATTGGTACAGGAAGTTTCTCTAACAGAGCAAGGAACCAAAACACAGATTTACTTCCTGGTTGGGAACCCATGTTGGACTTATACAAGTAGAAGGGTAAGCAGACAGTGACCCCTGCTAGAGGAAGTTGCTATTGCACAGTTAGTCCCTGTCACTTACACTCAAAGGTTTTTTTGTACACTAGCGAATTGCCCGTCAAAATGACGGTCATAAAATTGTAAGCCAGTTAATGCTGTTTGCCACACAATGTAAGTCTTTTGGTCCTCTAAGTACCTTTGGCGCTCACTGCAAGCCCCACGCTGAGCGCCTTTGGTGCTCATATCGTGGCTCACAATGTTCGCCTTCGGTGCTCATTGCGAGCCTCTACCCTTGTGTACTTTTGCTTTTCTGAGCACCCTCAGTGCTCATTGTGAGCCCCGCGCTGAGCGTCTTCAGCCCTCATTGCGTGTCTCGCAATGAGCGCCTTTGGTGCTCATTGCGAGCCTCTACAGTGCTTTATATATATATATATATATATATATATATATATATATATATACAGTATATTTAAGGATCTACAACCACTGCTAATAGAGGACACTGAATTAAAACATATATTCCCCAAACCCCCCATTCTTGCATTTAGGCAGCCACCAAATCTCAGACAAACATTGGTGAACAGTAGATTGGCCAATGAAGAGCTTAACATAGAAAACGGCACAAAACCTTGCAATAAAAATCGGTGTAAATTGTGTCAACACATCTGCAAAGAGGACACAGCCACGCACAACAAGAAGACCTATAACATCAGAGGATCATATTCTTGTACGTCATCCAATGTAGTCTACATGATACAATGTACTGCATGTGAGAGAGGCTGCTACATTGGAGAAACCAGCTAGAAATGAAGGATGAATCTACACAGACATTCCATCAATAAGCACAATGAGGAGACTTACTGTACTCCAGTTGGACACCATTTCACCCAGAATAACCACTCCATGAAAAATCTCAAAATCAAAATACTCAAAGGTTTTTTTTAAAACACTAAGGAAAGAAAGACATTTGAAATTAAAATGATTATGTTCTTCAACAGTAATAAGTCAGGATTTAATATCGACATTGAATTCTTATCTCATTATCAAAATTTCTTATAACCTCCAACATTCATGCTTGGAAATATATATGTGTGTTTATTGATTTTTTTTGTTTGTTTTTTTGTGTGACTTTTTTGACTTTTTGTTCTCTGCCTTCATCCTGAGTTTGGTTACAGCCCTATGGCTCCTTAGATGTAAAACTATTTACGACCCCAATTTACTTACTCTGGTCTGCACCCCCACACACTTGCACGGCTGGCTGATCAGAACATTATTTGTTAATCCTGGAATTTTTTTGCTGTATTTGTGTTTCTATAATCAGTATTGACTCTGACTCGACAAAGAGAGGAACGCTCTCGAAAGCTCGTCATGAAACCTATGAATATGTTTGTCCAATAAAAAAGGTATCACTATATACTGCAATACTCTGATTATTCATCTGGATTACTGGACATTCACGGCTACCTCACTCTTCATATATACAGTATATATATATATATATATATATATATATATATATATATATATATATATATATATATACACAGCCTTATTAAATTGCGATTCAGTAAATTTAAAAGGGCTCTATTTAAGCACATAGCATATTTTTTTACAGAAGTTTTTAGTTATTGAAGACTTTGCTTTTGGATAGAAGTTCGCTACCTAAAATCTTCTGTAAAAACAATATGCTGTGTGCTTAAGTAGAGCCCTTTTAAATTTACCGAATCGCAATTTAATAAGGCTGATAGTTTTTAATAATAATTAATTCATTACTTAAATAACAAATTAATATACTTTACCTTTTTCTAATTAATATATGCAGCAATAAATATCCTGAAGAGCTAACAATCTGTTTGTATTTTCCTGCAGCATATAATGTACATTTGGACTGTTGCTGACCTGAGGTGTAAGTGTCAGCAATGTGGCAGGTGTGCAGTATAAATAGGCTCCTGCTCGAGGGCAAAGTTTTAGTTTAGTTGTGTAAATCACCATTTTAGAATGGTAATGTTATTAGTTGCAAGTTAGTGTTGTAAAATGGCTGCGATCGTGTATGTGATACGCGGGTCTGGAGCATTTTCCGTACTTCTTAATAGTGTATTTTGTACCTCGTACATTTATGGGTAAAAGTCTTATGTGCCTGGCGGTGTTTTCCATGGTTAGGGGGGGTCATGTAGCCTCGTTTTGGGTTTTTTCGTCCTCAATTTTTTGGTCGCTTAGGCGATTTTCGATTTCCGAAACTGTGCAAATTGTGTTAAAATTGTCGTGCAACCTCACTTCAAGACGTCTTGGCTGTCCCCCGAGCTGTGTGTAATGTTTATTTTATTTTTTTATTTTCTTTGTGTTTTTGTTGATTTTGGATGTGCGCGGTTCGGCCATTAACTTCGTATTTTTTTGACCTCTGATTTTTTTTTCTAAGTCCCGTGGCTCGAATTTGTTTTTTTTAAAGTCCCGCTTTGCAGTCTTATGTGCCTGACGGTGTTTTGCGTGGTATGGGGTCGTGTAGCCTCGTTTTCATTTTTTTCGGCCGCCATTTTCCTTGTCGCTTGTGGCTAAACTCTTAAAAATTATTTTTAAATTGTCGTGCAACCTCACTTCCAGACGTTCTGGTTGTCCCAATGTGCTGTGTGTGATTTTTAAAAATGTTCTTTATGTTTTTATTGTATTTGTATGTGCGCGGTTCGGCCGTTAAATTCGTATTTTTTCGACCTTGCTTTCCATTTTGTAAAGTGTTACGGTGCTCCTTGCCAGCAACTGTGGCCCTCGCTTTGCCAGCAGCAGCCCATATTGCTCACAACTATATATGTGATTTCCCATAAATGTTACAATTTTGAACTTCAGGCAATAAGCTCTTTGACACCATAGTGCTAATTTCCACTCACACTATTTCCCTAAATGAGCTGAACTCCATTTATTTGGGATTAAGGGGTGGGGCTTTTTAAGGGCTTGGACCAGACTGTGGGGAGGAGAGAAAACCACCATTCCTAGAAAGTGCTCATCATTCATAAAAACACCTAAGCTTTCCCTTAGTTGATATTTCTCCATGCAAACTGAGAAAGACACGCCTAAAGTACACCATAACTTGACCAATCATTGTTTTACTTCTGAAGGGGAAATAATGAAACCAAACACTAGTCCAGACTACCAATTGCCTGCTAACCAGAGGACATGCAGCTCCATTAAATTCCCTCTATTTGTAAAATCGTAGCTCGTAACGTAGCTCGCAAGACCTAAGGCTATTAAATTGGCCTCTTAACACTACCCGCAGACGACTTGCGGGTTAGGTGCGAAAAAGGCTGAAAAAAACCTACGGGACATGGAACGTGGAACTTCACGGCTGCAAATCTTTTATTCTCTCAAGCCCCGTAACTACTACCTTTCCAATTTAGCTATTAAATTGCATCAAAATCACTGGCGTTCAAGCTCGTAACTCACAAATGGAGCCAGGAAGCCAACGAGTGCTAGAGAGGACCCGCAAGGGGATTAAAGTCCAACCCGTAGCACTTGAAATGCAAATATCACCACACTACTGTACTTTTATTAAAAGGGAAAGTGATGTTAGGTCTTAGAAGTAATAGCACAACATTCTCAAGCTCGCAAATCGGCCCCGAAAATACTTTATTTTCTGTTTCATTTTTGTGTTATATCGATCCCGGCAATCAGTGTGTTAATACATATACTGTAACTTGCATGTGATAGAATATCATATTTACGGCTTTCTGAATATTGCAATATAACTGGAATGTGGATCCTATCGTAACTTGTAATTGAACCCTGTAAGACTTTGACATCTCACCTCCATTTTTCAGTGACTTGGCAGTAGCTAGATTTACAGGTGTCTGCCCATTCCTACTTTAATCCCCATAGAGTGAAGACAGCTATGGGACTGGTTAACTAAAACGTCCTTGTTTTATCAGTGGTCATGGTATTTGTTACATCCCTTTTTCTCCTAAACAATAGTAATCCAGACTGCATTTCCTACTTCTCTGTTGGTCAGTTTCAATCTGCATGTAAAAAAACACCACATCAGAATGCCCTATACAGTATAAAGTTAATGCTTTTCCAGTCTCCCCATGATTAAATCCTTAATACTTTTGGAAGAATAAAGGTTCTTTCTGGTTGTAAACCAACCATAGTGCATTGCCTTTAATGCTTGCTTGTTGGGATTTTATTTTATTGTGGCTGACTTTCTAGATTACACTGAGGCTGGCGAGCAACTGAAGAAATGTTACTCATGTCCTGAATAGAGGTCTAACTAGAAGAATTTCCATTCATTGACCAGTCCAGCTGAGCAGGCTGTGTTACAATTTGAACTTGCATTTGCGGAGGTGGAGGCTCCAACGTCGGCTGCAAATGTGGACCCTCGTGAAGCGAAAGGCAGCATTTGCGGAGGTGGAGGCTCTACGGCGCCTCACTCGCGGTTACAAACAGCCACAGAAGCGGGACTTTGAAAAAAAAAACAATAACACGCAATGACTAAATACGGACTTACACAAAAAAATACGAGACGCGGGACATAGAAAAAAATAATTACGAACTCGCAAAAATACGAAATTAACGACTGTAACGCGGACATACACAAACAAGAAAAACACTTGAAAAAAAAAAGACACACACAGCATGGGGGGACAGCCACGACATCTGCCAGTGAGGTAGCCCCCCAATTAAAGTCTACTTTAAGGAGTTTTGGAACTTGAAAATCGGCTAAGCGAGAAAAAAAATGGTGGCGAAAAAAAATGTAAATGTGGCTACACGACCCAAAACCCGCAAATAACAGCCAGGCATGTATGACTTTTGCTAAGGACATACGAGGTACAAAAATGCAAAAAGTCCGAGGTCGCAAAAATACGAACTTAACGGCCGAACTGCGTACAGCGAAAAACATTAAAAAACCCACACAAAATACAAACACAAATAAAAAAAAATAATTACACACAGCAAGGGGGGACAGCCAGGACGTCTGGGAGTCAGGTTGCACCCAAATTTAAATTCAATTTACAGAGTTTAGACGCTCGAATATCCCCTAAGCGTCAGAAAAAATGGCAGCCGAAACAAACGAAAACGAAGCTACACGACCCCTAAACCCGCAAAACACCGCCAGACACATACGACTTTTACACAAACCCATACAAGGTACAAAATACACTATTAGCATGGACGCATCCACACCCTCGTACCACATACAGAATTGCCGTCATTTTACAACACTAACTTACAAAATGCGGAATTACACAGCTAAACAAAGTGTTTGCCCTCGCGCATGCAGCCTATTTACACTACACACTGCACACATTGCTGACACTTACCCCTCTGCTCAACAACAGTGCAAATCTAAATTGTATGCTGCAGGAACATCAAATCAGATTGTTAGCTCTTTAGCACATTGCATGCTGCATATATTAATTACAAATAGGTAAAGTATATTAATTTATGATTTCATTAATAAATTACCGTATTTATCGGCATATAACACGCACCGGCGTATAACACGCACCTCATTTTAAGAAGGGAATTTCAGGGTAAAGAAAAAATTCAAATAAAGAACTTTGAAGCAAAATCCTCAACCTCCCTCCTCATCCTCAACCCCCTCCTCAACCTCCCTCCTCATCCTCCCTCCTCCACCCCCTCCTCAAACCCCCCATCCTCAACCCCCTCCTCCACCCCATCCTCATCCTCCTTCCTCAATCCCCCTCCTCAACCTCCCTCCTCATCCTCCCTCCTCAACCCCCCCATCCTCAACCCCCTCCTCAACCCCCATCCTCAAATCCCATCAACCCCCTCCCCTCAACCCCCGAGTCCTCATCCTCCTTCCTCAACCCCCCTATCCTCAGCCCCCCTCCTCAACCTCAACCCCCCTCCTCAACCCCCCTATCCTCAACCCCCTCCTCAACCTCCCTCCTCAAACCCCCTCCTCAACCCCCCATCCTCAAACCCCCTCAACCCCCCTCCTCAACCCCCCATCCTCATCCTCCCTCCTCAACCCCCTCCTCAACCTCAACCCCCCTATCCTCAACCCCCCTCCTCAACCTCCCCCCTCATTCTAAACCCCCCTCCACATTCCAACCCCCCCTCCTCATTCTAAACCCCCCCCCCCCTCAACCTAAACCCCCCTCCTCCTCAACCTAAACCCCCCTTACTTACCTGCTTCTGCTCCGGCGCGGACCTTACAATGAGCGCAAAAGCGGGTCTGATAACAAAAAATACACCAACCGAGAGGCTCGCAATGAGCTCTAAAGGATCCCAGATGACCAAAACACTTACTGTCTGTGGCAAACAGCATTACTACCTGCCTTACAATTTTATTGCCCCTTCATTATATGTCGCTAGTCATATACTGTATATAGTTGTGGTAATTATGAATGTTGGTCACGCAATGTTAAAAGTTACGGGCTTGCGCATGCGCAATGAGTGCCCGCAAGACTTTGCTGCAATGAGCGCCAAAGGCCATAGGCGTTCATCGCGAGGCCCACACTACTTTGCTGCAATGAGCGCTAAAGGCTGAAGGCGCTCATTGCAAGGCTCGAGATGAGTGACGTAGTCGTTCATTGCGAGGCCTTCAAGACTTTGCTGCAATGAGCGCAAAAGGTGCTCATCGCAAGGCCAGCATGACTTTCTGCAAAAATGGTGGCCTTTCAGGGTCACTCTAAGGGTCATCTGTCCCGTCAGGGTTGTTATTTGCCTAAGGAGGCTCCACCGATGGAGGATGGAAACAGATTGAAGACGCCCATGGTCCTGCCCGTGATCACTAATGAAGCACGTAGAATCATGGATCATGAGGCACGCAAGACTTTAAACATTTTAGAAGACTTTTAGTGTAACTCTGCACGTAACTCTGAAAACCAAAAAACGGCAAATAATTAAATTAATCTTACACAGGGGGAGAGGCAGAGAGCCTGTGAGTGAGGTTGCAAGCTAATTTGAGGCTTAATCTGCGTTTTTAGGAGATCGAAAATCTCGCCTAAGCAAGGACTAAAATGGTGGCCGTAAATCATCCCTAAGCATGCAAGACTTCGAAAACCAGAAACAACTGCACTGACCGCTAGCGTCTGCAATGAGTGCTCATTGCGAGCCTCAGCATTGCCAACCTTCAAATTTTATTGTCGTCATTTTTGATGGGCAAGTCGCTACTTTTTATATAACAAAGATCAATTGCCATAGTTAAACATTTTCCAACAGGTAAACTTTATGCAACATTAAGTCGGATCAATGGGGACCCCCCTTCTAGACCAACTAGCTTTGAACTAGCCACTTGACAGAGGGTCTCTCTGTAGCATCTAGAGCTCATAGACTCCAAGACTATACTCCAGTAACTCGGTTATTTATTTGATGGAAGTGAAATCCTTGATTATGTGCATACAGCCATGGGTGCAAGCATAGAGTGTGATCAATCCCCCCCTCCCCCCCGACCCAGGAAATATATTAAGGGGTGAAAGTCCATGATCACTGGGTTGCGTTTGGTGAAGGATCTTGCATTTAGGCATTAAGATGGATGATTTTGACAATCACTTCCCCATTCTAGATTTCCCCACCCACTGAGACCTCCCCAGGTTGGGTTTAGGGATGACGGTTAATCTGGATCCTCCTGCTTTGACAGCTATCCACATTATGGTATGCTTTACCCTGTTGTTGGTATTTGATGGAGAAGGTGAAAATTTGTAACACCGGGCTACTTCTAAATAGCCGTGTAGCTAGCCTCCCTTGATAACAACCTGCGGCTAAAGTATACCATGGGGTGCTCTTCTCCCTGATCATTCACCTGCCTTAAATCAGCCCTAATTTCATGTGGAGGCATAAGTGTGAACTAAAAACGGTCATTGGTAATCCGGGGCAGCCAGCACAGAGTGCGAGATAAGAGGGGGTTTCAGGCAGCTGAAGGCTTGGTCATAGTTTGGTGTCCATGGCACCACTGGGAGTGATGAATTAGACTTCTCCCACGCATCTTCAGCCATAGGGATCTGACAGTAACTTTTTGATATATTAAGAGTAGTGAGGAAGGCAGCTGCCTCTATCCAGGTTCTTATCAACACAGGGAATTCAGTAGGCTGCGATAACTGTTATCTTATTCATCTTTCAGTGGTCCACACAAAACCAGATAGAGACATCCTTTTTCAGGATGAGCACCACAGGTGATGGGATACAAGAAAGTTTGAACACCCCTAGATCCATCATATTTTGCAGTTCTTTGTGGATGCCCGCCCTCACCACTTTGGGGCTTGGACCTTGCGAGCTGCAAGGGGCATTCAGAATGAATCTACTGAAAATAGAGCTAGACCAGCAGGGTTTCCAACTGTATTGGCAGGCGGATGTGGGGAACGAGATTGGGAAGTATTCCCTCCTCTGGATCATCCCCAGCATATAGATGACTTTCTGTAGCTGATCCTTTTAGTCTAATGCAACAATATACGTTGTATCATTCAATTTATGTCTAGGTTTTAACTCCCTACTGAGGGCCTTTTGGTCATACCACAGCATCTACTTCCCCTAGGGTGGCAATCAGCTAATCCTCATCAAAGTCTCTAGTTGAAGAAGAAGGGTATGGAGTGGAGGGTAGGAGAGTTAGGGAGGAAGTGGAGTGCTAGGAGCGGTAGTTCTAGTGTGAGGGGTGGGAGTGAGGCAGAGGGAGGGACTCATGGATAGTTGTAGGCACACCAGTTTCCGGGCCCGGGGGAGGGGGGCTTGATCCCAGGTATAGTGGTGGGGAGGGTCAGTCCTCATTGAAAGCTCAGCACACACCTGCTCTTCTTTGGGCTTGTAAAGATGAAGAAGACCTCTTCTAGCCACGGGTTGTATATATTCCTTATCCACACACACAGGATAGCTTAGCCAGAGACTAGAACAAGTTGCCAATATCCCAGACTAAGTTCCAGTGTCAAGGACAAGTTTTAGATTCTCAGGGACTGGCTATTCAGGTGACCCAGTGGAATAGATCCAGTGGAAGGGACCCAGTGGAGCTGGTTAGCGGGCTCAGGGTACCTCCTAAGTGAGGAGGGAATATTGGTAAGGCCCGGTTGGTTTAGGGAAACTGGGAGGTTGCGTCTATCTGCTACTAACCCAACCACCCCTCAGATAGCTATAACTCTATTGAGTCGAAGGGGAGTCTGTTAGGGGTTTTGGAGCAGCTCCGGGGTTTATCCACTTTTAGAGGCTGTCTTTGGCTTGCCTAACAATTTTAGCAATTTGGGCTCCATATTACATTGAAGTATTTCCTAATTTGTTGTTAAACACAAGACAAAGGTTCAAAGGGGTATCACTTGCAAAACACTTGACACCACTTGACAATTGTCTATTGTTTCAGTTGCTGTTTGGACAGCCTTGTTAAAAATTCTTGATGGCTTAATCAGACCCATGGATCTCCCAATGCAGTCTATGGAGCCTAATCTATCACTTACTGTGAGTTCAAACCCAGCCAGGACCCTAGCCCGGACCTGGGTCGGGGAACAAACTGGGTATTGTGGTTGGATACTGGAAGCATCTACAGGTCATCTTAAAAATGGTACTATAAGATCATTTTTACTAGCCCAATGTAATAGTTACACTTCAAAACACACTCTACATATAAAATAAATATTCACAAAATTAAAAATAATGGGCATTGGGGAAAAACATTACATAATAACATAAGTCAGCAAGTCACATAGTCTTTTCAAATACTCTTATGACCATTGTAATAGCCCTTGGGTCAGGTAGCCACATGGTTAGTGTCCATCAAAGTCCAATTGGCAGGTCCAAAAGTCCATGAGTCCTGGGGAGCCATGACAGGGCAACACAGAGATCACCTCATTCTGGTACTCTCCTTCCCAACATTCCTGTAGCAATTCAAGGGGACCTCATATTTTCCAACTTACATGAGAACCATTGGGGAAAACCCTGTGGATTCCTGCAGTATGGGGAAATACATTTTCCCAATAATTCTCCTCATCTACAAAGGCTAAGATCGTACATTTCAAGGTCCTTTTGAAGTGCTCACAGAAGCCATTGGTCTGGAGATGAACACAGGTATTTGATGCCACAATACTGCCAATTGGTGGATCAGCTCAGCAACTGGTTGCCTCGATTGGACAGGATCTCAATGGGAAAACGACAGAGTGAAGATCATGACTACGGCATCGGCCATGACCTCAGAATTTATCTTAGAAAGCTCCACAAACTCTGGATATTGGGTGACACAGTCCACTACCATGATGATGCAATGCTTCCCCAATCGACTGGGTTTGGGTATCAATGTGTTTAGTTACCATTCAGATAAATAGCCACACACTGGAATGGATTATCAGTCACGGGCATTGCCTGCAGCGGCACACAGCCTATTCTGCCTCGCTTACCCACTCACTGACACTTATCACATTAGTGAGGAGGAGGAGGTGTTGTTGGAGGTGACATAGGGCATGTAGGAAAGGAGCATGGGTCAGTCCAGTAGGAGGCCCTGGGTAGAGATTCTGTTTGGGGGAGGAGTGGACCACTGGGGTCAAATGCCACAGGTATGGCTGAAGGTCCAGCAAGTCCTCCTTGCCTGCTCCTCCTGCGGCAGATCCTGGTGGGCGGGGGCATGGTCCTGTACATCTGGCTGGGACTGAGCTAATGCCCTCATCTTTGGCTCTGTAGTGGACCCATACCTCCTGCGAGCTGCGAAGAAGTGTATATGATTATGAACATTGTATGATTATTTGATTACTGTGTGTTCCTATCTGACATCCTGTTGTCTTGAACCTGGATGGTTCACTTATTTGCTATTGTTTGTAGCCAGCATTTGCTAGATGTAATCATTGCTTTGTATTATGAGCTAAATTGATATTGGCTTATAACAATATCTTGATACATGCTGCGGTCTGGCCTCTGCAGCACATGCATATACATACTCTGTAGAAGTTGCTGTTCATTGTGTCATACTAACCAATCAGTGAGCATCTCTCAAAAATAGGTGCTAAAATGTTGATGAGAGGTTTTCCCTGATCGGCTATTACACTACACTGCACATCTATCCCTGCAGTAGCCATAACCATACATGTAGTCTCAATTAGATGTTTAATACATTTTTATTTATACAGTATGCTGTTTGCTACCTCTATTTCTCACATATATGAGGCTACCCACCAATGATAAGGATATGTTAGGTTCCTGGATTTGAGGAGGGGTAGACGACCCATCTATCCCTAGTAAAATCCATGTGGCTGGCATTTCACCCTCATTGGTGTGCAACATTTCCATGGGATTAGACTTATCTATGTGTGTGTGGTGTACATGTGGGTGTTGGTGGATTTAGTGGTGCCACCAGGGCTGGTGCTCCGAGGACGATCCCTGCAGCCATCATCTCCTTCAGCAACCTCTCCCACTCATTGTACTGAACAGCCACTCTGGGGCCACCACTTGGAGCTCTTGCTGCTCTGGCCTCCTCTTCCATCATCTTCTTGACCTTTGCCCAGCTGTCATTGTAATGATGCCTTACAGACTTCACATCCCTATTTGCCACTGCAAACTGACCTCAGTGACTGCAGCTGTTACCTTTTTCCAGGAGTTGGCTCTAGGCCCGAACTTAATTTATCTGTGCCCTGTAAGAATAGTGGCGTGGGCATGGATGGCATTGAGGAGTACCACCATCTCCTTGTGCCTGTAGTTATGAGCCCTTTGTTTACCTACAGCCTCTTGTCCCCCCCCCCCCCCGACTGTGGTGGAGGATCTAGACCTCCCTACTCTGACAATGAGGACTGACCCTCCCCACCATTATCCCTGGGATTAAGCCCGCCCCCCCGGGCCCCCCTTACCAATATTCCCTCCTCACTTAGGAGGTACCCTGAGCCTGCTAACCAGCTCCACTGGGTCCCTTCCACTGGATCTGTTCCACTGGGTCACCTGAATAGCGAGTCCCCGAGAATCTAAAACTTGTCCTTGACACTGGAACTTAGTCTGGGAAATTGGCAACTTGTTCTAGTCTCTGGCTAAGCTATCCTGTGTGTGTGGAAAAGGAACATATACAACCCGTGGCTAGGAGAGGTCTTCTTCATCTTTACAGGCCCAAAGAAGAGCAGGTGTGTGCTGAGCTTTCAATGAGGACTGACCCTACCCACCACTATACCTGGGATCAAGCCCCCCTCCCCCGGGCCCGGAAACTGGTGTGCCTACAACTATCAATGAGTTCCTCCCTCTGCCTCACTCCCGCCCTCTACACTAGAACTACCACTCCTAGCACTCCACTCCCTACCTAACTCTCCTACACTCCACTCCATTTCCTTCTTCCCTCGCCATCTCTCCCCTCTTCTACATCTCTCACTCTCCCTGTCTCCACCCCCACCTCTCCATCACCCTCCCTACCCCTCCCCCGTACCCCCTCGCTTTCCTCTCTTCCTCTTCTCCCCATGTCTCTCCTCTCTCCATTTCAATCAAAAAAATAAAATAAGGATCAATAAGTGTTTATGTATATACTGTATGTGTGATGTATAAAAAATAATGATCTATGCTGTCTTTTATATAGGGTTGGGGGTGTGGGGGTGTGTGGTGTGGCCTAGATCTATGTGTATCTATGTGTAGTATTACCTTATGTGTATGTATATTATGTGTTATCAACATTTATGTGTATAGTGAAATTAAGTGTAAAGTTATTATTTGTTTAATATAAATCAGCCAATCCTATTTTCGAGGAAGTAATGAAGAAAATCTAATACAAATACTGTATGAGCCAGATTTCAGCCAAATTAGATGTCAACAATAACAAATGGGCCTCATATTGGGACCTATGGACACTACGAATTAGATGGCAGTGAACTTGGTAGAAAGACTCACACCATCTTTCTCTTTTTCCTTTTTTTCCCCCTTTAGTTTGCTATCTATGTCATACCCCCATTTTATATATTTTTTTAAATGAACTGGTGATTTATGGCAATTCCTGATGTAAAATAAATACAGAAAAAATTAAAGAAAGGCGTAATAGACTCAAGCTTTCCTAGATGTTGATTGTTCACTATTTATGCTAACTTTGTATGTTATATCTACTCTTGTTACAACCTCCATTCCTTTCAATAAAAATGATTACAAAATAAAATAAAATCTGTAAGAATCTGCACTCAACACTCTCCAATCTCCTGCTCTCGCTCAACTATCCAAAACCTCCAGCTCCAGGACCTGCATGCTAACTTGAATAAATCTACACCACAGTCAACGCTGGGACGGAAAGCTTGCAAATATATTATCTCTCCCTTTCAATCATTGCTTCTGCCTTGACCATTTTCTGTTGTTTCCTATGGCTGTATATTATTTATTATGGCCGCATTTTTTAGTTTATTAGTGTAACTTTGTGAGCGTCCCGTATTCCAGCCCCTTTAATGCTACTGACAAGAGCATGGTTTATGGATGCCGGGTTGGATCCATAAGTTTGCAAGAGAAAAGCATTGAATACACTTGTTATGCCCGGGAAAAAACCTCAAGCAGCCAATTTTACATTGCAACGCAATATGCGTAGCTCAAGCAGAATAGTGCTCTTGTTTAGCTAGACCTTGCAAAAGTATATGCAAAGATGATATCACTATTGGGGGCAGAGACACACACAAAGTTGGGCAGAGTCCACCTACATATGACAAGGAGGGCCTTCAGTCAGCTGTTTTCAACCCCCAGCAGGAAGCTTATTCAGCAAATATAGTGTAATATATATTATTGTATGTTGAACACAAAGCACTTACATAAATGATAACAAACTGGAAAAGAGTTGAGAACTGAATGTGCACATGTTCAATACATTCTGAGACTAATAATTCCACCTATAGATACTGCTTTATAAGAGTCCTGAGACCATCCACCTATTAAAAGGCGCTCTTGGCATATGCCAATGTACATTTACTTTAATTGTGAATGCAACTTTTTATTTTCTGTGTTTTCATATAACAAAGTTGTGCTTCCTCAATGGTAATATTGCTCTGTTCTTACTTGCCAGTTTTAATGGCCAATTTATAATCAACAATGTCCTTAAATTTGACTACTGAAACTCACTCCTTGCTGGCCTCCCCATTGCCCACTTGTCACCACTCCAAACCATAAAGAACACCTCTGCTAGACCCATCTACCATACTCAATGCTTAATGTCAGCATCACCTCTCTGTCAGTCACTCCACTGGCTTACCATAACCTACGAAATAACATTTAAAATCATGACCCTAACGTATAAAGCCTACTGCTCTCGTCTCAAAATACTCCCCCACCCTCCTTCTCCATTCTGCCAATGACCTTCTTCTTCCTTCCTACATCCTATCACCTACTCTCACTCCCACCTTCAGGACTTTTCTCGTATTGCCCCTATTCTTTGGAACTCAGGGCCCAGGTTAAATAACAAATGTCCCCCCCCCCCTCCTTTGGGGGGTTGCAAAAAATGTTTTGCTTTGCACCTTGCTGGAAACAAATCACTCAGTGCTCCTCTCCCAGACCCTTTCCCATAAATATACCCATCCCGAAGACCCCTTCCTATTACAGCAAATCTTTCCAAGACCCTTACCCATTGCTGCACCAAACCAAGACCATTTTTCAATAAATATAACATCACCCCCACAGACCGTGCACCCCTCTTAGCATCCATCCCCACCAGTCCTTGTCAGCAGTCATCAACTCTCACCATCAATTCCCGTACAGCACCCAACCCCTCTCAGCACCCACCTCATTTAGCACCCATTCACTAACTAAAAACTTCTGTAAAAAAATATGCTGTGTGCTTATATAGAGCCCAATTCAATTGGCCAAAAGGCTGTAAGTCAGTAACACTTTTTACCTAAGCAGTAACACTTTATCTAAGCCAGTAACACTTTTTACCTAAGCCAGTAACACTTTAACAAAGCCAGAAACACTTTTTACCTAAGTCAGTAACACTTTACTGAAGCCAGTAACACTTAGCCGAAGCTCCGTTTTTAGGAGATAGAAAAGAATGGCTGGAGAAAAAAACGTAAATTTTCTCAAACAGGATGAAAATGAGGCCGAAGCCAGTAACTCTTAGCCAAAGCCAGTAATTATTAACCTAAGCCAGTAACACTTAAGCCAAGCCAGTAACTATTAACCTAAGCCAGTGACACTTAAGCCAAGCCAGTAACACTTAAGCAAAGCCAGTAACATTTAAGCCAAACCAGTAACACTTATCCAAAGCCAGTAACACTAAACCGAACAATGCGGGCACGCAGGACGGTGCTCATTGCAAAGGTGCTCATTGCAAAGCAACAAACTTATGGGTTGGACGACACCAGCAATGACCGGCAAGGCCTGTAAAGTAGACTGGGGGAGAGGCTTGCAATGAGAGGGGAGAGACTCACAATCAGCTCCAAAGGCGCTCATTCAGAGCCTGCTATGGTCATATTTTAAAATAAATACTCTTTTCAATAACTTCATTTGAAAATGTACAAAATGTTTTCAGAATGTAAATAAAAATAATCCTCTAATGTATTACTTTTTTATATGTATTTGTGCAGCTGAGGAATCTGCGATTTTGCTTTTGGTATCCCAATTTGCTGAAATGTAAGAGACTTTTCAATTGCTTCATTTCTGGGATCCAGGGCTCGTAAATGGAGGATGCAGGTTACTTTGCTATAAATACTTGGCACCCATTGTGTTCTCCCATCATTTACAGTGCTGTATTCAGTTTTATATTTGCATTTAAAGTGCTCCGATTTTACGGGCTTGAACCACGAGATACGGGTTTGCGTCCGTGATCATGTTCAAGCCCTCAAATGCTACTGTCAAAAGCATGGTTTCCGATTCTCGCGACTGGCCCCTAACTAGCGGGCCCGGCCAATTGAAAAGCAATTTAAATCGGGCTTGCAGCAAGCTCGCAAACGTAAGTCCTACATTTTTGGACTTACGACTTTGAATACACTTGATATTTGTATCTGCAGAGTGGAAAAGTGGCAGTACTACTGCAGCACAAATAGGAAGATTGTTAGTTTACAAGGACACACCCACCCTAGGAAGTAACAGGCAGCAGCAGGCAAGAAAATAAAACTAAAGTCTATCACAAATAACAATTGCATAAAAATTGCATAAAAATGTAAAAGTTGTGTTTATTCATTTATTTATTTATTATATAATAACATTTTGCCCAGTAAAGTTTTTAGTTAAACAAGAGAAAATATTTGACCACAGTGGTCCTTTAACCCCATGAATAAGATGACCGACTCCACCGTATTCTTTGGGCTTCTTTGAAAGTCAATATACAGTCAGTCAAATGATCCTTTGATCAAAAGTGCCATCTGTTCCCTAGTCTTTCTGCCACTCTTAAAATAAAATAGATTTTAAAAACTAAAAAATATAATAACATCAATGTTTATTAATACAATCTTCCTCTGTTTATTTACTTATATTATTATGAAATTAATTCACCTTGTATAAAGGATATATTGTTTTGTATTGTGTGAAGATTTACTTTTGAATGAGTCACTATGGCACCAAATCCAGAGCTATTCTTGCAAGTGTTGGTCACGCAATGTTAAAATGTATGGGCTTGCGCATGTGCAATGAGCGCCAAAGGCTGAATGCGCTCATCGCAAGGCCCGTAAGTGACTGGCTTGATGGGGCTGCAATGAGTGCCAAAGGCCCGTACGTGACTGGCTTAAGGAAGGGAGAGGCTCCCAAGAGCTTACGAGGTACAAGCTTCAGAAAAATTATGGCTTTACCTGCTGCCATTTTTTTCAAGCCCGTAACTCGGAAGCCATCGGAAAAAAAAATTAACTCACAAGCTAATTTGATATTTAATTGGTGTTTTTGGGATGTTTAAAACGGATAGGCGAGGAACAAAATGGCTGCCGTAAAGCTGTAACTTTTTTCAAGCCCGTAAATCGGAAACAGATTTCGGGCTTGGGGAAAATGAACAATTTCCCAAGCCAGCAAATGGTTTAACACCTTAAATGAAAACAGGAGCACAGAGGAGGAATCGGGGGGAGAAAGACACGGGGGGGGGGGGAGAGACACAGATTAGGGAGTGGGGTGGAAAGAGAC
Organism: Discoglossus pictus; assembly: GCA_027410445.1. Taxonomy (NCBI): domain Eukaryota; kingdom Metazoa; phylum Chordata; class Amphibia; order Anura; family Alytidae; genus Discoglossus; species Discoglossus pictus. Next base: position 239,102,458 of record CM050163.1, read on the forward strand.
ACAGGGGAGGGTGAGAATGAGGAGAGGCTCGCAATGAGCACCAAAGGCGCTCATTGTGAGGCCCGAAAGTTGCCGGTTGCCTGAAGCCTGCAATGAGCAAGGCCCGGAAAGTAGAGGGGGGGGGGGGGAGGCTCGCCACAGGCTCATTGCGGGGCTCGCGATGAACGCCAAAGGCGCTCATTGTGGGGCACGAAAGTTGCGCTAGGGAAGTAGAGGGGGGAAAGTTGCGCTTGGGAAGTAGAGGGGGGAGAGGCTCGCAATGAGCGCCAAAGGCGCTTATTTCAGGACACGTAGGCCTGCAATGAAGCCGTAAAGTAGAGGGGGGGCTCGCATTGTGGGGCAAACAGCATTGTCAGGCTTCAAATTTTATTACCGTTATTTTCGACGGGCAAGTCGCTAGTCATATATATAGTTGTCGTACTTGCGAGCTTGTTGGTAATGCTATGTTAAAAGTTATGGGTTGTGTATACGCAATGAATGCCGAAGGCCCGAATGTTGTGGGTTTGCCGAGATCTGCAATGAGCGACAAAGGCGCTCATTGCAGGGATAGCAATGAGCGCCAAAGACAATCATTGTGATGCCCGCAACTTGGAGGCTCACGAGTCTCTCAAGATAGGCTCCAAATGGCTTCCGAGTTAAGGGCTTTTTTTAAGCTGCATCTCAGAAACTGTTGAGAGGCCGCCAAAAGACAAATTGAATAGAAAATTAGCTACCGTACTCACTTATGGGCTCAGTGCCTCCTCCTGAGGCAGGGAATCCATAAGTGAGGTTGAAAGCTAATTTGATATTCAATTGGCGTTGAGAGGCCGACAAAAGACAAATTGAATAGAAAATTAGCTACCAACCTCACTTATGGGCTCCGTGCCTCCTCCTGAGGCAGAGAATCCATAAGTGAGGTTAAAAGCTAATTTGCTATTCAATTGGCTGCAGTTACGGCCTTGAAAAAAATGGCGGCATTAAACCCGTAATTTTTTTTTCAAGCTTGCAAGGTTTGGAGCAATAGAGATTTATGATTCAAGCCTTGCGGGCTTGAAAAAAAGTTACAGGTTTACCCGCCACCAAGCCCGCAAATGTTTTCTAAGCTGTGAGAGGGGGCCAAAGAGAGACAGGGGAGGGAGAGGGTGGGACAGAGACAAGAGGGAGGGAGAGAGGAGGAAGAGACAAAGGGGAGGGTGAGAAGGGGGAAGAGACACAGGGGAGGGAGAACAGGGGAAAAAACACAGGGCAGGGATAGGGGGCAAGGAGACATGGGAGGGAGAGTGGAGAAAGAGACACTGGAGAGTGGGGGAAAAGGGAGTGGGGGGGGATACGGGGGGGGGGCTTGCACATGCCCGCAATGAGCACCGAAGACTACCTATTTTTGCTGAAGGTCAAGAATATGAAAATAAGTTTGGATTGATCCTTAATACATGCTCATTTGATTTTTTATACTCCCTGTGGAATATTTGCAACATGAAAAACTATACAACAGGAAAAAGTAGCCCAGAACAAGGAGACCTTTTTGGAAACAATGTCCAGTGAAGATTTTGATTCCCTTTAAGAGAAAGTGGATAAGATTCTGATGACGCTCAAAACTCAAACATCACCATAAGAGAGTAAAATGTATCTAAGACATGGATGATTATGCCTCTGATATGGTAATTCCAGGATTTTTCAAAGTATAGAGCATGACTCCAATAGAGTCCAGGGAGAGGTGATTCAAGTTTCATCCTCAGACAGTAAACTATCTACATGTACTACTAAGCAGAGATGAGTATGTATATGTATATAGGACAATATGGTAAATATATCTCAATATGTAACAGAAAATAGTTCAGAACAAAGTGCTATATTTTTATTCCACAAATTTGATGGACATTTTGCAACGATTATAAAAAACCATTGTGTCATAAGGGTCTACATAAGGACTGTGATTTATATGTTTATTTGTGAACTTATAACACTTTTGTATTTCATCTCTTTTTTGGGAAATCGGGAGACTTACCTGTGCCTCTCCATCTGTTTAAGATATTTCAGGTTTAGGTTATATATAATGTCCAGTTAAATATATGGATAATGTTTACTCTGTAAAAAAATCAGCATATTATATTTTTTTGACCACCGTTGGTGAATTAAGCTTTGTAGTGGTAGTAATCTTGTAATATTTAGATTTTTACAATATATACAATTTTGCTAAACTTTTTATGATTGTATGCTGAACTTTTTTATTAGGATTGTATTTAAGTATTAAAAATATTTACCACACAGTGAAGCCACATTGGCCCTCATTTCTTCCCATGCATCCCCTAGACAGTTCTCTGAAATTGGAGCGCATGAATCTCCTCAACAATACACAGAGGGGCAGTGACTGACAGACGTACCTGGTGTGCTGTGGTCCACAGAGTCACGCAGAGTTGGGCATGACTGAACAACTAAACAACAACAACCTACATACAAAAGTGCCCCTAATGCAAATAATACTATTGTTTTTATTTTAACAGTCACTATAACTAACCACCAGGATTACTACTATAATGTCAGTAGTTTATTAAAATAATGTCTCCTTCACCACAGAAACACATGCCTCTAACATTTGTTGTGGTGGCGCTGATAGAAACAACACAGCCACTGCTCTGCTACCAGGATATACAGTGCCTTGCAAAAGTATTCACCCCCCTTGACATTTTTTGTGTTTTGTTGCCTCATAACATGGAATTAACATGGATCGTTTGAGGATTTGCATAATTTAATTTACAGAACATACCCACAACTTTGAAGATGTTTTATTTTTTTATTGTGAAGCAAACAACAAATCGGACAAAATAACAGAAAAAAGCCACCTTTTGCAGCAATTACAGCTCCAAGTCGCTTTGGATAAGTCTCTATGAGCTTGCCACATCTTACTACTGGGATTTTTGCTCAGTCCACCTTGCAAAACTGCTCCAGCTCCTTCAAGTTGGATGGTTTGCGCTTGTGAACAGCATCTTTAAGTCTGACCACAGATTTTCTATTGGATTGAGGTCTGGGCTGTGACTAGGCCATTCCAACACATATGTTTCCCCTTTAACCACTCAAGTCTTGCTTTAGCAGTGTGTTTGGGGTCATTGTCCTGCTGGAAGGTGAACCTCCATCCTAGCCTCAAATCACGCACAGAGTGGTACAGGTTTTGCTCAAGAATATCCCTGTATTTAGCACCATCCATCTTTCCCTCAACTCTGACCAGTTTCCCAGTCCTGGCTGCTGAAAAACATCCCCACAGCATGATGCTGCCACCACCATGTTTCACCGGGGGTTGATGGTGTTCTTTGGGTGATGTGATGTGTTGGGTGTGAGCCAGACATAGCGTTTTCTTTGATGGCCGAAAAGTTCAATTCTGGTTCTCCCACATGCCTTTTCGCAAACTCAAAATGTGCCATTTTGTTTTTTTCTGAAAGTAATGGCTTTCTTCTGGCCACTCTTCTGCCATAAAGCCCATGGAGCGTACAGCTTATTGTCGTCCTATGTACAGATACTCCAGTCTCTGAGTTTTTGTGGGCGGTCGTCTCTTGGCAGGTTTGCTGTTATGCCATGTTCTTTCCATTTGGTTATGATATATTTGATTGTTCTCCTGGGGATCATCAAAGATTTGGATATTTTTGTTTGGAGAGTTCATTGGTCTTCATGGCAGTGTTTGGTTAGTGGTGCCTCTTGCTTAGGTGTTGCAGCCTCTGGGGCCTTTAAAAAAAGCTGTGTATATGTAATGACAGGTCATGTAACACTTAGATTGCACACAGGTGGACATCATTTCACTAATTATGTGACTTCTGAAGGTAATTGGATGTGCCTTTTTATGGGCTTTATAACAAGGGGGTGAATATATACGCACATGCCAATTTTCTGTTTTCTATTTCTAAAAAAATGTTTTATGTATATATTTTTCTCATTTCACTTCACCAACTTAGACTATTGTGTTCTGATCCATCACATAAAGTTCAGATTAACAAAATATTGAATTTAAGGCTGTAAAGTAACAAAATAGGTAAAAAGTCAAGGGGGGTGAATACTTTTGCAAGGCGCTGTAGTTTGGTGATTACAAAAGAATGTCTGTAGCAAACTTGTATGTAGCCACTCATGTTCATACTGCAATGGAAAGTGTTGCATATGTAATAGCAGAGCACATATGTAAACCATCACTGTGGAGACACTAGCTTCTTTTGAAATATTGTATAATTGGAAATATGTATAGCATATGCCGCTATCACCCAAAAAGCACTGATGAGGATGCAGAAGCAATGTCATTACCAGTATCCAAGTGCAATACATATTCTGCTGGTTGTGGTCCAGTGAGGGTGTTCAGCAAAATCTGAATTTGTGAAACAGGGCAACAATTCTGATAATTCTGACAATGGAATACATAATCAGAGAGAGTAATATTTCATCTTGCCTTATCAAGCATCACTCATAAATTATGTTTTAACCATTAAATGTACTATTTGTGAGCATTTATTTCTTATTGTAACTTCATAGCCTATCTGCCTTTGGATACAATGCGGTTGTTGTTGTTTTTTGGGTCTGGTTTGTTAATATTTGAGATCCTAGTTTCCCAACAATCCCCTCTTTTTCTTGACTTATCCTTGATTTTTACTCGTTCACCAAGGCAAATCTTACCAGGATTGAAACAATATTCATAGATATTAAAGGCTGAGCCTTTAGGGCAGTATGTAATCAATCATTTGTTCTTTCTCCAGTATACAACTTTACACATTTTACAGAATGTAATGATTGGTACACTTTATCACACTACCTGCCTGTGGTGCACTGACCACTGTAAAATAACTATGCTTAATAATTGGCCAATAAAACCTGCTAAATACAGCCTTTCATTGACTATTCTGTTGTTGTTTATATATGTTACTAAAAGTGGGGAGAACTTAAAGGGAAAGACGTGTTCAATTGGTTTAATTACAATAGCAAATATTAGTGCAATGATTCTATAAGACTAATGAGTCTATAAGAATCCTTCCTGTTTAGAAAACAACTACTTTATGCATATATGAGAATAATTGTACATAACAGATAAGACCTTAGGGTCCCGATCAATTGGCCAAATGTAATTACTTGAAGTAGTAATGTAGCTCGTAATTGTTACAGATATTCAATTGGCTACAATTAGCTACTTGCATTACAATTGTGAGTTACCCACCCACAATCACTAGACAAAGTTGCAAAACCGGCCTTAGACCTCCTTTTTTCGCACAGCTTAAGATTTACGAGTGCTAAATAATTAAAGTTACACAGAATCAATATTCTATTAGACCCGTAGCTCTAGCTCGCAAACTAAATGTATCAAGTTCCTGTCAAAAATACTGAATAGGACTCGCAAGGGTTTTTTCAAACACTTATAACAGCTGCAGCAGCAATTTAAAACAAACGAATATAATTTAAAAGCATGGGAAAGCATGGACCCCATGGTGATACTTTAGTTGGGGGATACCTGGGCTCATAGAGGTAGCAGGTATTAAGCTCATAGGGGAAATGACTCAACAGCACATAACTTATTCTTTATCAACTATAATAAATAAATGTATTCTTGTCCATTATGATAAACATTTTAGATATATTTTTAATACATACAATAGTATATTGATCATTAGGCTTAGTTCTTGCAAATAAGATATAGTAAATAAGCAACTACAGTACCTCTCTTTAACTAACATTAGCAGCATTTAGGAGGTATCCTAAGTGTTCCTTGGAAAAAGAAAGAAAGGGCCATTTTTTTACAAGAGATGCATAAACAGTTCTTCGCCCATGTGGTTTTATCCAGCTGCAAAGCAATACAAACCTTCAGAATTTTCAATATGATCTCCACATTTCAGATGTAATTGCATTTTCAGACTCCTGTGGAAAATTTGGCTGAGACCTTTTGTCTGGCTGGAAATTACTGGAATCTAAAACACTACCAGAAATGACAATGTTGAAATGTCCTTGGCATTTGTGAAAGCAAAGATTAAACCTTGTGAAATACAGCACCCTATTTGGCATATATCCTGCAATTTAATTAAATTGTTAGTTTATACACAGTGCAGAAAAATTAAGTAACAAAATTAGCTTATCAGTACGCATTAAACTACAAGGAAAGAAAAACATATGTCTTTATTTTAGTTAAAAACTGTTGACAAAACAATCCTTTTGTTTAGTCAGACGGTTTCTAAATATAATTATTGCATAATTTTGTTATATGTATGTATTTTTGGAAGATGTATGAAGCTTTGCTTAATTTTAATGAACATAATGCAAAGAACATAATGCAATTTGAATTGGCATTAGAATAAGGGTGGTGAGAGATAGCACACCCCACCTCCTACTGAAGATAAAACAATATTTTATTCTATTAAAGATATATATATATATGCAGATGTACACTCACATTTATTGGCATCTAAATAAGAGATAGTAAACAGTATAGTACTTGAAAGTACTATACTATACTGTTACTAAAGTCCCAACTACATCAGTAAACAATACATGTAGATACAACACCTACATGTGAAGGATGTGGAATCTGTATAATTGGATTGATATGTGCGTTGAACGACCTCTTACGTAGAGGCCAATAAATGTGAGTGTACATTATCTCTTTCAAGTATTCAAGCTCTGACGTGACCAGGGCTTTCTAGAGGAGCAGAAATCCTATGATTTAAGACTGGACTGAGTCATCTGAGTGAGGACCGACTAAACAAGAGAAGACTACCAAGACGCTGACATATATTTTTTAGAACTATCCACCTGTTTGGTTACTTTGCCATTTGGGACCATTATATGCATATATTGAGGTCCTATACACAAGATGTGATCGAGGACTGATGGTATACTTGATATATGTATGTATAGAGGTGTTCTTGAATGATTTGTTTTGAATGATAGTGGATAGAGGGGAATGTGTAGGTCTACTGCTGTATATTTAATATAGTAGAAGTATACTGATATATATATATATATATATATACATATATATATATATTATATATATATATATATATATCACCACCCCTGACATTGTGGCGCTAAGGATTTTATTATTGAATTTGCATTAGGAGAACTTTGTGAAAGATTTAATGTGCTGCTCTAGAGGTTTATTTGTCTGCATAACCAGCTGTAAATAAAAACCTCTGTCTTGATGAAGGTTTAGACATACCAATTTATTCTACATTATGTTCACTTTCATTAAAGATTTTGCACACTCTGCAGATCCAGAGAAAGAAAGTGGCATTATGAGCTTGGAGATATTCATATTTGATATGTGCCAGGGAGAAATTTCCAAAAAGAATATTACATTGGTTTAAAAACATTGATACCTAGATATAGGCCCTTATTCAATTGCGATTCGGCCAATTGAATAGGGCTCTAAATAAGCACATAGCATATTTTTTTTAAATACGTTTTTAGTTAGTGAAAACCTTGCTTTTGGATAGATGCTTGCTAACTTAAAACTTCTTTAAAAAAAATATATGTTATGTGCCTATTTAGAGCCCTATTCAATTGCCCGAATTGCAATTGAATGAGGGCCATAGTCTCTCAAAAGAAGAAACACACACTAGAAAGAAAAAAGCAAGCAGAAACCAGAAAAGATCAAATGTCTCAGAGTAGAATTTATGGAATTTTCTGGAAATGCAACAATACAACACCCTCCCCTCCCACTCACACACACGCTGCACATATGTAACTGGGTAAAAAAATAAATCCTCACAAAATAAATGTCAAAAGTCTTTTGAATAACAAAACTTGATACTGGATAAAAAATACTAAAAGTAAACAAAAATAAACACAGCCTTTACATGTTTCATATTAAATTATTCTTCACTTTAGCCATCCATATTTTACTAGGCCGTTTCCTGCAATATTGCATATCCTAGTAATTTAGTGTAGCTGTGTATTAGCTCTAATGAGTGCAATGGCAGTTCTAGCTGCCACATTCCCTTTGTGCAAATAGAAGCTGCATCTCTACATTCAAAGTCTCCTCCCACTAAGGAAGTAGATCACTGGAAATAAAATGTTAGTTTCCATAGAAGCATAATTGTAAATAAAAGTAATACATTAAAAGCTGTATTTTTTTTTACTTCCAAAAAAGTTGTTGCCCATTTCCAAATGTGATTTTTCAGAAAACTGGTCCCTTAATGTTCAAATTAGGTATCCTTATAATCACTAAAATCTTCAAATTGTTCAGTGTAGAGTCCCAAAGATTTAACAGGACAGAGGATTATTTTACAGCTTTTTCAGCAATTTTTTGTAGAGTGTGCAGATGACTTGTTAAAGATTGACTTCTTTTTACTTCTTCCTAAGGATCCATTTTTTTGTTTTCTTTTTCTTTATTCAGTTTTATATTTGTATGTATAAGTTTTTGGGGTTGAACACAAATGAGGTTCCTTCATGAGGAGTCTGGTTAACAATTCATGAGTTAAGCTCACAGAACAATGTATTTTAATTTCCACTGATAGACATCTTTGACAAATCATTATAGAAGACCAGTTGCAATAAGGTGTTAAACCTTCATGCTATGTCTCCTATAAGAAGTGGATGTATGCTGAACTTGCCTGTTTCATAGAGATTGGCATGGTTGAGTCTGACACAAACAAAGACCATGGGCCTCATTCTATTAGCGGCCGCAGCCGTTGCGGGGCCGCAAGGACCGGCCGCAAGCTATTCGGCTATTCTATTCCCTTACGGCCGGGGGCTCCGGCAGGCTTGCGGCCGGTGCCTTGCTATCTCTTGCGGCTGCTCGCGCCGGAGGAAAGCCTTTGATCTAAAACGGCCGCAAGAGTTTCGGACGTAAGAAATTCCTATTTGCAATTCAATTTCTCCGGGAACCCTCTCTGCAAGGCTAAAAACGAGCCGCAGCTTACTTGAAGGAAAGAGGTCCCGCTAGCACCAATTAAGCACATAAAATAGCCCAAATAAAGCCATCCTGCACTTTGCAGAGTCTATAAAGTGATATTCGGTGTTAGCAAAAATAGCACAAATTTCCCCTATACTCAAATCCGTAAAATATATATTTTTTAATATCCGTAAAATATCCATGTAAAAAGTCCAGAGGGCTTGGAGCACCTCAGACCCGCCCACGCCGCAGCCGGAAAATAAACAGTTAATTTGAACTCGGGTTTGGGCTGATGTGCAAGCTTGAGAGTGGGTTACTTTTAATCCTCATGTCCCCCAATATGATCCCTAGCATTTACAGAGCTGTACAGTGCAGGCTTGAATTTATTTTTGCGTTTTTAGATTTCTGAGCTTACGGCCAGTTCCAAGATATGCGGCCGGCCGTAAGAGGAGATCCTTGCGGGGCTGTATAATAGAATCGCGAGTTAACAGAACCCCCGCAAGGAATCGCAGCCTTACGGCCGATTTACGGCCGCTAATAGAATGAGGCCCCATGAGTGTATCCATTATTAAGCACAAAACAACACGACCATGATAATACAAAAAAGTGGTCAACAACTGATGATGTTTAACAAGTAACAGAGTATGTTAATGGATTTTATTATAATAGCATTCCTGCATTCAAATTAAGAAATGCTTTTATGTCAGTCTGGCTCATAAAATCTATATTTATTGAAAACAATCATTAAAACTCATTGGCAGAGCCTTTAGTGCATTTTATGACACAAGGGCACTTAATCTTAAAGTGACAAAATACCTAACTTTTTTTGACATACAGATGGTACTTTACTAACAGAAAACTAAAAAACAGTAAAAGAAATCTATATATGTAAAAGTAGTACATAATTTTCATCACAAAATGGAATTACAGATCAATATTATTGGCATTAGTAATACAAATTTAAATCCCAATCACTTTAAACCTTGAGGAATTATATTATTTAATGTAAAAATCCTTTCTATAAACTAAAGCAATCCTTTCCATGTAGAAGTTAATTAAAGGAGAACTGAAGTCTCCAAAAAATGTAAATTTCATTATTAGTCATAATGTATTTTCATAATGTATTTTCTTGCATTAATATGTTTTTAAAATAAATAGAAAACTTGCCTCATTATTTAGGCATTATATTTTCCACCATGGGAGCAGCCATTTGCTATTCACAAGCCTCATTTATATCAAGCTGCAATTTTGCTTTTGCTACACATTTAACACAGAACCATGCATGTTCACTTCCAGAAGGTTGGCGCCTCTTCAGAATTGACAAAGAATACTTGTGCAAGATGGCATCTGAAAAGTGAGAAGATCTTCCATGGCTGCTACCATAGCAAAAAAATAGAAAACTTAAATAATGAGTAAGTAGTTCTATCGCTTTACATATCAATACAATAAAATAAGCTATAAAATAAACTAATGATTGAACACATATTTTTTTTCAGATTGTTAAAATTCAAATGCCTCCATATTCCCTTTATTACACCTAGGTTAATATGACGTCCTCAGAATGTGAATAATGTAACTTTAAGGCATAATGCTGCCTATATTTTGCTTCTTTTTATAATATAAGCAATTGTCCCTGTTTACCTATTGGTGAATTGGAATTATTTTTCACAATAGCCATAATCCTTCATTTCAAACCATGAGTGATATAGAACACATATTGAATATGACAGATCTAGCAACTTTAACTGCCTGCTGTATAGTGAGCGATGGTTCTCTGAAAATACTAAAGCATGTCTGTCACAACCTACAATGATGATGGAGTATAGAGGATCCTAGTCCTCTTATCTCCTGTAGATTTTAGACCTAAGATTTGGGTGACTCAGACCAATGGACCTTCTTTGTGGATACAAGAGCATAAGTCCCAGCTTTTGGTAGTGTGCCTGGGAAAACCTGGCATGGAGTCAGAAACGATCTCCTATTCCAGCATATGCCCTTGGGTCAATAATACACCTGCACACAAAGTCTTGATGAAAATTATGAACAACTTCTTTATTTTTACACAAGTATTTAAACACCTCACAAAAACAGTACAGGGAGTGGCTACCCCTTTTCCAACCCTTATCTTCCTCTTGGCCAATGGGGTAATCTCCAGAGTAACTTTATTACCTCTAGCCAATGGACTAGAGGTAAGCTCTGGGAACTTCCAGACCCCTCCCCTGGGCCGCCCACTAGGTGTGGCTAACAGAGTCATTTGCTGCCTGGCTCTCAAGGGAGAAACATCTCCCTGTCCTCTGGACTTTGCCCTGACTCTCTGAGTGAGAATACCTGTAGACCCCCTGGGGTTATGGTGCCTCAATGTCTGTATAGACCCCATTGTTCCTGACTTAAGTATGTGTACTTAAAGGATTAACCTTGGTGGCCAGCTGGGGTCCTTCTCCTGTTGCAAGATGTATGTGGCAATGTATCCAGCATGACTACCCCATACTATCATATACATATGTGTACATATTCCACACACTGTCAGTCTATTTAAGTACAAGCGTAAAAGCGCACCCCACATAAAACCACCTAATGTCCTCATAGTATATGGGATTGGGGCAGGGTTTCCACATCAATCCATCTCATGCATTATGATGACTTTTATTGATGGTGATGGGAACCCTGCTCATTTCCTTAGACAATAATCATAATAATATAACAGTATAACCGTATAACAGTATACCAGGGTGTCTGGGAGCCCCAAACCTTTTGTTCCTCCCCATGGCAACAGCATGTGGAAGACCACCCAGCCCAAAATGGCCACTGCTGCCAGTCACAAAATGGCCCCAGCATAGTTCACACCAAATCCAATATGGCCCCTGGGTGATTCATGACAATGTCTTACTTGATTTAAAGTATGGAAGGAAATACATCTAGTTCATGCACAGTTTTACTAATGATACCCACTGTTCTTAACCAATAAGTGTCGTCTTTTGAGGTGAAGTAACTCCAATATAATATACTACTGTTGTGGGTTTTGTGGGTATACATACAGTATATGCCTACATTATATGGTTGTCTTTTGGTTTTGCTGTTACCATTGTAAACACATACAGACACCCTTATGGTATACTCTTTTAACATGTGAGAAGCTAAATCATTTTCCTTTCTACAAATTACATTCCTGGGTCTAGTAAACAAGTATAGGTAAGACTTGGCCAAGCCAATGAAAGATATGTTAGACGTTAGCAGAGACCTTGAGTATGGAACAAGCAAGTAGACATATGCATCTTACTCCAATTGTTCTAACCAAGGGTGTTATCAGAGCAGGTGTTTGATTAGAACAATGGACTAATCTTTAACCAAAAATATTTGATATACATTAATTAGAACAAAATTCACAAATATTTTCTAGTAATTCATTTTAATGCATGGAGCAAGACTGCTCCCTGACAGGGAGAACATCAAACACCACTCCACCATGTTTGCATCCATCATATTATGCATATACATCATAATTATGCACATGCATACAAACAGGCCATGATACTATCATAATTGGTGGAATCTTAACTTGTGATGAGGAGGGAGAAAGAGTTTATCTGGTAGAAGGGAAAGAGGCTCTGGGTCTTTCCTCCCTTTCTGTCAGTATTTCGTCTTTACTGTTTTCTGACTGTGGCTTTGGCGGTCTATTGTTGGTTTGTCTCACGGTCCTGTCTGTGTACAATTTCTGACTGTCACTCTCTGGCATCAACTTATTCCCTCTTATATTCTCTCTATGATATCTTACTATATTTGTCTACAGGGAGTGCAGAATTATTAGGCAAATGAGTATTTTGACCACATCATCCTCTTTATGCATGTTGTCTTACTCCAAGCTGTAGAGGCTCGAAAGCCTACTACCAATTAAGCATATTAGGTGATGTGCATCTCTGTAATGAGAAGGGGTGTGGTCTAATGACATCAACACCCTATATCAGGTGTGCATAATTATTAGGCAACTTCCTTTCCTTTGGCAAAATGGGTCAAAAGAAGGACTTGACAGGCTCAGAAAAGTCAAAAATAGTGAGATATCTTGCAGAGGGATGCAGCACTCTTAAAATTGCAAAGCTTCTGAAGCGTGATCATCGAACAATCAAGCGTTTCATTCAAAATCGTCAACAGGGTCGCAAGAAGCGTGTGGAAAAACCAAGGCGCAAAATAACTGAGAAAAGTCAAGCTTGCAGCTGCCACGATGCCACTTGCCACCAGTTTGGCCATATTTCAGAGCTGCAACATCACTGGAGTGCCCAAAAGCACAAGGTGTGCAATACTCAGAAACATGGCCAAGGTAAGAAAGGCTGAAAGACGACCACCACTGAACAAGACACACAAGCTGAAACGTCAAGACTGGGCCAAGAAATATCTCAAGACTGATTTTTCTAAGGTTTTATGGACTGATGAAATGAGAGTGAGTCTTGATGGGCCAGATGGATGGGCCCGTGGCTGGATTGGTAAAGGGCAGAGAGCTCCAGTCCTACTCAGACGCCAGCAAGGTGGAGGTGGAGTATTGGTTTGGGCTGGTATCATCAAAGATGAGCTTGTGGGGCCTTTTCGGGTTGAGGATGGAGTCAAGCTCAACTCCCAGTCCTACTGCCAGTTCCTGGAAGACACCTTCTTCAAGCAGTGGTACAGGAAGAAGTCTGCATCCTTCAAGAAAAACATGATTTTCATGCAGGACAATGCTCCATCACACGCGTCCAAGTACTCCACAGCGTGGCTGGCAAGAAAGGGTGTAAAAGAAGAAAATCTAATGACATGGCCTCCTTGTTCACCTGATCTGAACCCCATTGAGAACCTGTGGTCCATCATCAAATGTGAGATTTACTAGGAGGGAAAACAGTACACCTCTCTGAACAGTGTCTGGGAGGCTGTGGTCGCTGCTGCACGCAATGTTGATGGTGAACAGATCAAAACACTGACAGAATCCATGGATAGCAGGCTTTTGAGTGTCCTTGCAAAGAAAGGTGGCTATATTGGTCACTGATTTGTTTTTGTTTTGTTTTTGAATGTCAGAAATGTATATTTGTGAATGCTGAGATGTTATATTGGTTTCACTGGTAAAAATAAATAACTGAAATGGGTATATATTTGTTTTTTGTTAAGTTGCCTAATAATTATGCACAGTAATAGTCACCTGCACACACAGATATCCCCCTAAAATAGCTAAAACTAAAAACAAACTAAAAACTACTTCCAAAAATATTCAGCTTTGATATTAATGAGTTTTTTGGGTTCATTGAGAACATGGTTGATGTTCAATAATAAAATTAATCCTCAAAAATACAACTTGCCTAATAATTCTGCACTCCCTGTATATCCAAACTCTACCACATCTCTTCCTAAAAAGAAAAGAACCAAATACACAAAAAGGGATTATTTCAGACTATCTTGAGAAGGGATCCTAAAAGGAGACAGGTGTTACCCTGAAATCCTATACATGGTAATGTATAAACTTGTTTAACTTTCTTATTTGTAATGGAGATAAATTAGTCAATTCCCACAATCCTTCTGTTACCATTTTGGCAGCGGTGACAGAACAAAGACTAATTAGCGCCTGCATTCCAGACTGTAGGTATTAATCAATAAATGTCAATCTGTATCATATTTCCTACAACAGTCTGATTGACTTTATTCAATAATATAACAATTTAACTCTGTTACAAAACAAATTATTAAAATAATACCTATATTCAAAAGCTACTTAGCAATTCTCAACACATACTTTCTTTAATAACACAATCAAAAAAACTGTTTTATATAATTTATTGATTACATATGAAGAAACACGGTATAACACAAATTAAATACCCTAATACCAATATACAAAATGTATTTAGCCTGCTATAGATACTTTTTAACTTAAGTAGTTACCGAATATACTCGAGTATAAGCCAAGTTTTTCAGCCCTTTTTTTAAGGCTAAAAAGGGCCCCCTCTGCTTATACTCGAGTCACTCTCCCCCCCATGTCTCTCTAACCCCTCCGTGTCTCTCTAACCCCCCTGTGTCTCTCCACCCCCCCCGTGTCTCTCTACCCCCCGTGTCTCTCTACCCCCCGTGTCTCTCTACCCCCCGTGTCTCTCTAACCCCTGTGTCTCTTTCCCTCCCCCTCCTCATCCTCAACCCCCCCTCCTCATTCTAAATCCCCCTCCTCACTTTACCCCTCTAAATACCTCCCCCTCTCCCTTTCCCCTCACTTACCTTGATCTGCAGCTTCTCCTCCGGCCTCCGCTCCTTCCGGCGTTTTGACCCGGCCAATGATAGTGACGTTGCGCGCATGTGACGTCACATCATTAGCATATAACGGGTGCCGACGCAGGAAGGAGCCGGAGGAGAAGCTGTAGATGAAGATAAGTGAGGGGAAAGGGAGAGGGGGAGGTATTTAGAGGGGTTAAGTGAGGAGGGGGGTTTAGAATGAGGAGGCGGTTGTGGATGAGGTAGGGGGAGGGAAAGAGACTCAGGGGTTAGAGAGACACGGGGGGGTAGAGAGACACCTCTAAATACCTCCCCCTCTCCCTTTCCCCTCACTTACCTTCATCTTCAGCTTCTTCTCCGGCCTCCGCTCCTTCCTGCGTCGGCACCCGGTATATGCTAATGACGTGACGTCACATGCGCGCCACGTCATTAGCATTGGCCGGGTCAAGACACCGGAAGGAGCATGGAGGCCGGAGGAGAAAATGAAGGTAAATGATGGAAAAGGGAGAGGGGGAGGTATTTAGGGGGGTTTAGAATGAGGAGGGGGGGTTAGAATGAGGAGGAGTTGAGGATGAGGAGAGGGGTTGAGGATGGGCGGGTTCAGTATGAGTATGGGGGGGTTGAGGTTGAGGAGGGAGGTTGAGGATGAGGAGGGAGGTTGAGGAGGGAGGTTGAGGAGGGAGGTTGAGGTTGAGGAGGGGGTTGAGGATGGGAGGTTGAGGAGGGGGTTGAGGATGAGGAGGGGGGTTGAGGAGGGAGGTTGAGGAGGGGGGTTGAGGATGGGGGGTTGAGGTGGGGGTTGAGGATGGGGGGGTTGAGGAGGGAGGTTGAGGATGAGGAGGGAGGTTGAGGAGGGGGTTGAGGATGAGGAGGGGGTTGAGGTTGAGGAGGGAGGTTGAGGAGGGGGTTGAGGATGGGGGGGTTGAGGAGGGGGTTGAGGAGGGGATTGAGGATGGGGGGGTTGAGGATGAAGATGCGGGTTGAGGAGGGAGGTTGAGGGGGGGTGGAGGAGGGAGGTTGAGGAAGGGGTTGAGGAGGGGGTTGAGGATGGGGGGGGTTGAGGAGGGAGTATGAGGAGGGAGGTTGAGGATGAGAAGGGAGGTTGAGGATGAGGAGGGAGGTTGAGGATGAGGAGGGAGGTTGAGGAGGGGGTTGAGGAGGGGGTTGAGGTTGAGGAGGGGGTTGAGGATGGGGGGGTTGAGGATGAGGATGGGGGGGTTGAAGAGGGAGGTTGAGGAGGGAGGTTGAGGGGGAGTTGAGGAGGGAGGATGAGGAGGGGGGTTGAGGAGGGGGTTGAGTATGGGGGGTTGAGGAGGGAGGATGAGAAGGGAGGATGAGGAGGGAGGTTGAGGATGAGGAGGGAGGTTGTGGAGGGGGTTGAGGATAGGTGGGTTGAGGTTGAGGAGGGGGTTGAGGATAGGTGGGTTGAGGATGAGGATGGGGGGTTGAGGAGGGAGGTTGAGGGGGTTTGAGGAGGCAGGTTGAGGAGGGGGGTTGAGGAGGGGGTTGAGGAGGTGGTTGAGGATGGGGGGGTTGAGGAGGGAGGATGAGGAGGGAGGTTGAGGATGAGGAGGGAGGTTGAGGAGGGGGTTGAGGTTAGTCAGGGGGTTGAGGCTGAGGAGGGGATTGAGGATGGGGGGATTGAGGATGAGGAGGGAGGTTGAGGAGGGGGTTGAGGATGAGGACGGGGGTTGAGGATGGGGGGGTTGAGGATGAGGATGGGGGGTTGAGGAGGGAGGTTGAGGATGAGGGGGTTGAGGGGGGAGGTTAAGAATGAGGAGGGGGGTTGAGGAGGGTGATAATGGAGGGGGGCAGAGACACAATGAAGGGAGAGGGGGGAAGAGACACAGGGAAGGGAGAGGGGAGAAGAGACACGGGAGAGAGGGGGGGGCACAAGAAAAGGACACACAAGAGGGGGACACATAGGGCACAAGAGGGGCACCGGGGGCAGCACATTTCCCACCCTTGGCTTATACTCGAGTATTCCGTATTTTGTGGTAAAATAGGTGACTCTGCTTATACTCGGGTCGGCTTATACTCAAGTATTTACATTATATTACTTCTGCTCTGTATGTTTTAAACCTGAGTTTGCTATTCATGGGGTAACAGAGTATATCACTAAGTATTATTACCACAAATATTGTATAGAATAGACATATCAATGTTTATCCAAGTGTAATAAGACTACTACTCTGCTTATCATCTCTGTATTGAACAAACCAAATCTAGATGGTATAAAGATAAATAGTTAATCCAAGTTTAGAAGGGTTTATACACTGCTTATTGATTCCTATAGTGAACTAACAAAATATAAATTATCTTAAAATAGATTGTTATGCAATCAGTTAGGGATTGTAATATTCCTATATTGAACTAACCAAGTATATAATGTTTTAAGATAGATTGTTAACCAAACTTGATAAGGTTGTATACACTTCCTATTGATTTCTATATTGTACTAATAGAATATAAAATGTGTTAAAACTATTTGTTATCCAATCATTCACATGAAATTGTTACAGACATCTTATAGATTGTATATTGTGATCTAACTAAAAATGAAAGTAAACAAGCCTAAATACCTACAAAGGCATATACTTGTCTATAAATTGATAATTGAACTCAAGGAACGTATCAAATCTCTACATTGTAATATTTGTGTCATATCAAATTGTATGACACTACCCAGAGTCCTTACTCTTCTTTTAACAAAACCTTTAAACAATTTTCAACCACATCTGTTAATTTATTGACCCTTTCAATTCCTTTAACTTCTATATTACTATGTTACAAATCCTACTGTAAATGGTACAGATTATTGCCAGACTTTTTGTATATTCATAGCCTCTAAATATCTTAATAATCCTATTAGCTATTGTCTACCTATATGTTTTGCTCTAATAAATTGTCCCTTAGGGATATTGGTTATTACATGTTTAGGATTTCAGTAAGTAACTAATAACAATTAATGTGTAATATGTTCTTTCTCAAACACTCTACACTTTACCTGTAATGGAGAGAACTAAAAAAAAAAACAGTGGTTTGTTTATGACCTCTGTTTTGTATCACTGTTTTTCTCTCCATATATATGAAACTGTTCCCATTAATCCAGCTGGATTGGTCCTCTCCTATGTGGTTTTCTGTGTATCAGTGCTAGGAGGTAAGTAAGCAGGCCAGCTAACCTAATCATTCAGCAAAGAACATATTTCATACAGCCTTGACTGACTGGCACACAGTGGTCTGTAACACTATGATTAGAGTCTTTATAGACCAGGAAAAGGATTGGGAAAAGTTGTTTTCCTACCTTCTCTTTGCCTTAAGAAAGGTCCATCAAGAGCCCACAAGGTTCTCCTATTATGAACTCTACACTGAACCTGTTACAGGAGTTTTGGGAAGGAGATTATCAGAGGGAGGAGACAATGACTGGGCAAGTCAAGAATCCTCTACTTGCAGCACAAGGCAAGCAGATTGCTGGTATGATCAGAAAGCCTGGATTAAGGAAATAATAATGTTTGTACTCAATTCCCACAACAAGTGCTAGGTGATTTGGGAGGGCCCCTTCCAAATTGACTGGAACCTAGCTGACACCACCTATGCGGAAGCCCTGGATGAGCAACAGCAGATTCAGAAGGATCTATATGAACATGTTGAAGCCATACAACAGTTGGAATTACCCAACTAATGACTATATGCCTAGCAGAAGGGGGACATTTTGCAGATGGGGTACTACCAAACATGCTTGCCCCTGCTGACATGTGACCCTGTTTCCCTTATCCTGACTGACCCTGAGCTTGAGGCTGTCAGTCAGGGTAACGCTAATCAGGCCTGTTCTTAACCCGGCCATGAGTTTTTACCCTTGACCCCCACTCCCACTGAAATAGCCCTCTTATAGAGGGTGGGTATAAGGAAGGAGGCTATATAGACTAGTGTGGGTAATCTATGTGACTTGTCTAAGGGCCACTGGCAGATTCTATTTGCTGAGACCACTAGAGAGAAGTCAGCATTCACCACCCCATTTGGGCTATACAGTGCCTTGCAAAAGTATTAACCTGGACAACAACCTGGAATTAACATGGATTCTTTGAGGATTTGCATAATTAAATTTACAGAACATGCTCACAACTTTGAAGATTTTTTTTTTTTTTTTTTATCATTGTGAAGCAAGCAACAAATAATACGGTAATTCACACCCCTAAAGTCAATACTTTGTAGAGCCACCTTTTGCGGCAATCAAAGCGCCAAGTCGCTTTGGATAAGTTTCTATGAGCTTGCCACATCTTACCACTGGGATTTTTGCCCATTCCTCCTTGGAAAACTGCTCCAGCTCCTTCAAGTTGGATGGTTTGCGCTTGTGAACAGCAATCTTTAAGTCTGACCACAGATTTTCTATTGGATTGAGGTCTGGGCTTTGACTAGGCCATTCCAACACATTAACTTGTTTCCACTTAAACCACTCAAGTGTTGCTTTAGCAGTGTGTTTGGGGTTGTTGTCCTGCTGGAAGGTGAACCTCTGTTCTAGCCTCAAATTACACACAGAGTGGTACAGGTTTTGCTCAAGAATATCCCTGTATTTAGCATCATCCATCTTTCCCTCAACTCTGACCAGTTTCCCAGTCCAGGCTGCTGAAAAGCATCCCCACAGCATGAGGCTGCCACCACCATGTTGGTGTTCTTTGGGTGATGTGTTGGGTTTGCGCCAGACATAGCGTTTTCTTTGATAGACGAAAAGTTCAATTTTAGTCTCATCAGACCAGAGCACCTTCCTCCATACATTTTGGGAGTCTCCCAAATGCCTTTTTGCAAACACAAACGTGCCATTTAGTTTTTTGCTGAAAGTAATAAAGCCCAACTCTATGGTAGCATACGGCTTATTGTCGACCTATGTACAGATACTCCAGTCTCTGCTGTGGAACTCTGCAGCTCCTCCAGGGTTACCTTAGGTCTCTGTGCTGCCTCTCTGATTATTGCCCTCCTTGACCGGTCCGTGAGTTTTGGTGGGCGGCCGTCTCTTGGCAGGTTTGCTGTTGTGCCATGTTCTTTCCATTTGATTATGATAGATTTTATGGTGCTCCTGGGGATCATCAAAGATTTAGATATTTTTTTATAACCTAACCCTGGCTTGTACTTCTCAACAGCATTGTCCCTTACTTCTTTGGAGAGTCCCTTGGTCTTCATGGCAGTGTTGGGCTAGTGGTGCCTCTTGCTTAGGTGTTACAGCCTCTGGGGCCTTTCAAAAAAGGTATGTATATGTAATGACAGATCATGTGACACTTAGATTGTACACAGGTGGACATAATTTCTCTAATTATGTGTCTTCTGAAGGTAATTGGTGGCACCAGAGCTTTTTATGGGCTTCATAACAAAGAGGGTAAATACGTACGCACATAACAAATTTCTGTTTTCTATTTCTAAAAAATAGTTTTATGTATACATGTTTCTCATTTCACTTCAGCAACTTAGACTATTGTGTTCTGGTCTATCACATACAATTCAGATTAACAAAACATTGAACTTAAGGCTGTAATGTAACAAAATAGGTAAAAAGTCAAGGGGGTGAATACTTTTGCAAGGCACTGTACTAGTTTACTGTTATGCCGTTTGGGATGAAGAATGCCCCTTATGTGTTTTAACTGCTTGTTTACCATTAGTACTTGGGTTCCAGTAGTTCATCCATGTGTACCTGGATGATGTCCTGCAGTATTGATTGACTGGATATTCTTGCAGTGCAAGGGACTCTAGGCAGTTTTCTCCAGCACCATAATTCAAAAGCTTCACTTCTACCATGCTTAGTCTTCTTTATGATCTCACATCTGCATGTTACTACTAATATCTGTTTAATAGCTTGTCCAGTCTTCTAATTTTATGGTTACATTCACCATCTGCAGAGATCTTGAAGTCCAGGAAAATAAAAACTGTCACTGCCTCCACTTCTTAATCAACTATTCGCCAGCTAAATTCACCCTCATCAATCGACCCTATAGTTCTTCCTCAATTTCAGCTAGTAGTATCATCCGATATCTGAGGTTGTTAATATTTCTGTGAGCAATATTAACGCCGGCTTTGGATTCATCCAGCCCGACCGTACGCATGAGGTATTCCTTTTAAAAGTTGAATGAATAAGGTGACAACATACAACCTTGTTGCATTCCTTTCCCAATCTTGAACAATTCTGTTGTTCCATGTTAAGATCTGACTGTGGCTATAGAATGTGAGTCTGTCCTCTGGTGTAGTTTATGTCCTATGAGCACCGTTTTTTTGTGTTTATATGTAGGTTTTTATGATAATTAATTAATTAATGAAATCATAAATTAATATACTTTATCTATTTGTAATTAATATATGCAGCAAGGATTGTGCTGAACAGCTAACAATCTGTTTTGATGTTCCTGCAGCATCCAATGTACATTTGCACTGCGGTTGAGCTGAGGTGTAAGTGTCAGCAATGTGTGCAGTGTGTAGTGTAAATAGGCTGCGTGCGCGAGGGGAAACCGTTAGTGTAGCTGGCCGCATTCTGTAAGTTAGTGTTGTAAAATGGTGGCGAATGTGTATGTGGTACGCGGGTGTGGATGATTTAGCGTCCTTGTAAATAGTGTATCTTGTTTTTGGAAAAGCCGTATGTGCTTGGTGGTGTTTTGCGTCTTTAGGGGTCGTGTAGCATAATTTTCATTTTTTATGGCGGCCATTTTTTCTCTGGCTTAGGGGATTTTCGAGTGTTTAAAATCGGTAAATAGTAGTTAAATTGAGGTGTAACCTCACTTCCATACGTCCTGGGTGTCCCCCCTTGTTCTGGGTAAGCTTTTTATTTTATTTTTTGTGTATTTAGTCTTTTTTTTATGTTTTCCGCTGTGCACGGTTTGGTCATTAAGGTCGTATTTTTGCCAGTTCGTAATGTTTTTTTTTCTAAGTCCCGCGGCTCGTATTTTTTTAGTGTAAGTCCGTAAAAAAAAATTCTAAGTCCCGCGGCTCGTATTTGTTTGTGTAAGTCTGTATTTTGGCATTGCGTGTTAGACTGTTATTTTCAAGTCCTGCTTCTGTGGCTGTTTGTAACCGCTTGCGAGGCGGCATAGAGCCTCCACCTTTGCAAATGCGACCCGCGCTTTCGGCTCATTGCAGCCAACATGGGAGCCTCCACGTTCCGCAAATGTGGCCCCTCGCTTAGTGAGGGTCCGCATTTGCGGCCCGAACGGCGTCCCTCGCTTTGCGTTGCAACGTTTCGTGGTTTAACAACTATTATATGTGATATGTGCAGGGTGTAGCAGTGGGGTTTTTGGTGTCCCAGCCCTGGTCCTCCATTTCTCCTGCTCTCTTCACTCACACACATACCAAGGCCCCAATCTCTTGGACCTAGCTAATCAGTGTCATCCCATGGCCTGCACTGGCCCACCTCCCTGTCTCCTAGGGCTGGGACGCAAGTTCTTGTAGTGGGGCTGCAGGGGCAGTGAGGAGATAAGGGGTGTGGCCTCCCCCTCCTGCACAGACAGTGCAAGTTGTGCAAGGGCCACCAAGAGACATGGTCCCTGGTGGAATGCTCCACTTGCACCACCGATATCTCCCCCCCTGCATACGTTACCAACTGCCTTTCAGCTCCCACTCCTCAAATGGACCCTGACAACTACTCTTTCATTCCTTGCATGCAATAAATGACCAAATAATATCGTCTTTACTGAATAAGCATCTTCAAAATACGTCACTATCTAATCCATTCATCTCATAATTTCTCACCTAGGCTGCTATAAATTACTCCCCATAGCCTCCCCATCACCCATCTGTCTCCACCGCAAACCATAATGAACCATAATGAACTCCGCCGCCAGACTCATTTATTTAGATTATGATCACCACCGTTTACAGCACCCCTGTCAGTCACTCCATTAACTTCCCATAGCCTCCAGAATAACATTTTAAATCCTGACCCTAACATATAAACAGCCTTATTAAATTGTGATTCGGCCAATTGAAAAGAGCTCTTTTTAAGCACATAGCGTATTTTTTTACAGAAGTTTTTAGCTAGTGAACTTCTATCCAAAAGCAAGGTCTTTACTAACCAAAAACTTTTGTAAAAAAAATATGTTGCTTATATAGAGCCCTTTTCAGCCGAATCACAATTTAATAAGGCTGAAAGTCCTTAATGACAGAGTACCCATTTATAATATCCCTCTTTTCAATGCTAATGACCTTCTTCTTTCCTTCTCTCATAACCTTTTCTCGCTCCCGCCTTCAGAACTTTTCTTGAGGTGCACCGATTTTGTGTCACTCTGTCCTTCGCTCTGTTGGACAATCTTCCTGCCTCAAAATCTTGAAAAACTCACAATACATTTGTTTAAAGAAGAGTATCACCTTCGGCCTTAACATGCACAAACTGCATATTCTAACAAATTGCTTACACACAACCTACATTATAACACACAGTAATTTCCACTTGCATCACCTTACTGCCTTGATCACTGCAGTCGTTCACTCTCCTGTCTAACACCCTGCCCTTACCTTCTTGATTGTAAGCTCAGCAGAGTAGGAAAAAATATCAAATTATATGCATGGCTAATTGTAGCTAGATAACTCTGCTTAGCTGAGATGTGACACACCGTCTTGTTAGGCCTTCCAAGAAAAAATGACCCACCAATTTGTTTTATATGAACTGTACTTAATTTGTTATAACCTACTAATATTAATAAACTGATACAAAAAGTGCAGAGCCTACATATTTACACACACATACTATATATATAAAGATATAAATATATACAGTACAACCATCTTAGTATTGTCGGGAGTAACATATAACTGGTACACAAGCACATATGCAGCCTTATAAAATTGTGATTCTGCAAATTAAAAAAGGATCTATTTAAGCACATAGCATTTTTTTTTCTACAGAAGTTTTTAGTTAGTGAACTTTTATCCAAAAGCAAGGTCTTCACTAACTAAAAATGTCTGTAAAAAAATATGCTCTGTGCTTATATAGAGCCCTTTTAAATTTGCTGAATTGCAATTTAATAAGGCTGATGGTGTTCTTACCCATACATCTATCCATGGGCATAGGAGCACTAAAAAAATCTGGGGTTTAAAGTGACAAAATACTCCCAGGACAGGCAGCCTCCAAGGGAAGAGAGGGCAGGCCAACCAACAAGTATAAAGAAAACATACAATAGTGGTGCCTTACACAATATGAACAAAATGTGTGAATATCAAATCAATGGTGCTTATCCACTATCAATGAAAGAAGTTATATGAGGCAATACAGATTCTCTTGAATGGTAGCAGTCCAAGTCCAAGTATGGATGAATGATGAGCTGCTGTCCCGAAGATTTTGAGAAACCTCCCTGCAGAGTAAATCAGCTTGTTGAAAACATTTTTGGACGAGAGAGCAATAAAGGAGAAAAAAACAGAAAAAATATATGATGAAGTAAGTTTAGGTTATTTGAATACATGCATAAATATTGTCCTTACAAAGCATAAAAAATGGTCATCTACTTAATACTAAAAAAGCAACGTACTTGGCATAATATATACAGTGGATATAAAAAGTCTACACACCACTGTTAAAATGTCAGGTTTCTGTGCTGTAAAAAAATGAAACAAAGATAAATTATTTCAGAACTTTTTCCACCTTTAATGTGATCTATAAACTGTACAACTCAATTGAAAAACAAACTGAAATCTTTTAGGTAGAGGGAAGAAAAAATATAAAAATAAAATAATATGGTTGAATAAGTATGCACACCCTTAAACTAATACTTTGTTGAAGCACCTTTAGATTTTATTAAGGCACTCAGTCTTTTTGGGTATGAGTCTATCAGCATGGCACATTTTGACTTGGCAAAATGTGCCCACTCTTCTTTGCAAAATCACTCCAAATCTGTCAGATTGCGAGGGCATCTCCTGTGCACAGCCCTCTTCAGATCACCCCACAGATTTTCAATCGGATTCAGGTCTGAGCTCTGGCTGGGCCATTCCAAAACTGTAATCTTCTTCTGGTGAAGCCATTCCTTTGTTGATTTGGATGTATGCTTTGGGTCGTTGTCATGCTGAAAGATTTAGTTCCTTTTCATGTTCAGCTTTCTAGCAAAAGCCTGAAGGGTTTGTGCCAATATTGACTGGTATTTGGAACTGTTCATAATTCCCTCTATCTTAACTAAGGCCCCAGTTCCAGCTGAAGAAAAATAGCCCCAAAGCATGATGCTGCCACCACCATGCTTCACTGTGGGTATGGTGTTCTTTTGGTGATGTGCAGTGTTGTTTTTGCGTCAAACATATTTTTGGGAATTATGGCCAAAAAGTTCAACCTTGGTTTCATCAGACCATAACACCATTTGGGAGACTTCAGATGTGTTTTTGCAAAATGTAGCCTGGCTTGGATGTTTTTCTTCGTAAGAAAAGGCTTTCGTCTTGCCACTCTAACCCATAGCCCAGACATATGAAGAATACGGGAGATTGTTGTCACATGTACCACACAGCCAGTACTTGCCAGATATTCCTGCAGCTCCTTTAATGTTGCTGTAGGCCTCTTGGTATCCTCCCAGACCAGTTTTCTTCTCATCTTTTCATCAATTTTGGAGGGAGCTCCAGTTCTTGGTAATGTCACTGTTGTGCCATATTTTCTCCACTTGATGATGACTGTCTTCACTGTGTTCCATGGTATATCTAATGCCTTGAAAATTCTTTTGTACCCTTCTCCTGACTGATACCTTTTAACAATGAGATCCCTCTGATGCTTTGGAAGCTCTCTGTGGACCATGGCTTTTGCTGTGGGATGCGACTAAGAAAATTTCAGGAAAGACCAACGAGAGCAGCTGAACTTTATTTGGGGTTAATCAGAGGCACTTTTAATAATGGCAGGTGTATGCTGACTCCTATTTAACATGATTTGGAATGTGATTGGATATATCTGAACACAGCTACATCCCCAGTTATAAGAGGGTGTGCAGACTTATGCAACCACAATATTTTTCTTTTTTCTTTTTCTTCCCTCCACCTAAAAGATTTCAGTTTGTTTTTCAATTGAGTTGTACCGTTTATAGGTCACATTAAAGGTGGAAAAAGTTCTGAAATGATTTATCTTTGTCTCATTTTTTTACAGCACAGAAACCTGACATTTTAACAGGGGTGTGTAGACATTTTACTTTAACCTTTTATTAATGTATGTATTATGGCAGATTATTTACACTTTTACAAAGTTATATAGCTACATAGTATTTATGGTTAAAAAAAGACTTTCAGTCCATCAAGTTCAAACTTTTAAGATCTCCTCTGATCTGCAATATATTAACTATTAATTAAAAAGTTAAAAAAAAAATTCCCTCCTGATCCCAGACAACGGCGACCGGACCTCTCCCTGGATCAATACTGCCTCTCTAATTATACATGATAACCCTGAATTCCCTTTTTAATTAGAAATAAAACCAGTCCCCTTTTAAAGTTATCTATCGAATGCTCTGTCACCATCTCCTCTGGTAAAGAATTCCACAGATTAACCACCCTTACTGTGAAGAACCCTTTTTGTGAGCTTTAATTTCAACAAAGGATGTTCTACATATGTATTATGCCAGATAATTAACTTTTTAAGTATTAAATAGATAACCTTTAATACTTAAAAAGTTAATTATCTGGCATAATACATATGTAGAACATCCTTTGTTGAAATTAAAGCTCACAAAAAGGGCCTTATTAAATTATCCCACGTAGTTCTCTCGGTGCTCGCAAAAGGCAGTTTTTCTGCTGTTTGCGAGTACCGAATCTCTCGCAGCCTGCTTTGCGATATGACTACGAAAAAAAATGGCTGAGAATAGGCTCCGAGAGAGCTACGTAGTAACACGCAGCCTTAAATCTACGCATGATTATTACATTTCGTAAGAATCCCCTACAGGCACAAAAAGTGTCTGCATGGGATCCTAAAGCCTCTACGTGCTGCCTCGGAGCAGCCCGAGACAGCCGTGTGAGGCTCCCCCCTGCTCCCTATACACATCCCCTTGCTGCAGTGGTCTCTATCGGGACCCCTGCAGCACCCCCACATTAACCACTTGCAGCGCGGGTCCCCGATCGGCACCGCTGCATTTAAAAGTTTTAAATTCCTTGCGCAGCTCCTTAAAGGGGCCTCGGCACACTAATTGCCAATCCTGGCCGCCGGCCCAAAAAATTTACCCCCCTCTATGCTGGGGGTCCCCATCGGGACCCCCGAAGTGTCCTCACATAAACCCCTTGCAGGGGGGGTCCCCTGCTGCATTTAAAAGTTTTAAATTCCCAGCTGCGGCTCCTTAACGGGGCCGCGGCACACTATTACACAATCCCGGCAGCGGCACCTACAATTAACCCCCCTCTATGCTGGGGGTCCCCATCGGGACCCCTGAAGTGTACCCACATAAACCTCTTGCTGCAGGGGTCCATAGGGACCGCCGCAGCCCCCCACATTAACCCCCTGCAGCGGGGGTCCCCGATCGTGACCCTGCTGCATTTCAATTTTAAATTTCCCGCCTCGCGGGTCCTTAAAGGACCGTAAAGGTCCTGAAAGGACTCGCACTAAAAATATTAACCCCAGGCAACTATAATTAACCCTATAACTCATGAAGGTCAATACAGACCCGCATAAATTAACCCTATAACTCATGAAGGTCAATACAGACGCCCATAAGGCCTTAATTAACCCTATAACTCATGGTGGTCAATACAGACCCCTATAAGGCCTTAATTAACCCTCTCACTCATGAAGGTCAATACAGACCCCCATAAGCACTTAATTAACCCCGTTACTCATGAAGGTTAATACAGACCTTCATAAGGCCTTAATAAACCCTATAACAGCCAATCACAAGCCGCCATTGCCAATTTCCTCCCGGAAATGACTCCGGGAGGCTCATTACTGATTAGTGGCGGGGAGGTCTGCGAGTGCAGATCTCCTTTTTTTTTTTTTTTTTTTTTTTTAGAGTGCGGATGGTTCCAGGGCCCAGCCGGGACTGAAGGGGAGGAGGCCGGGGACATCGCTGGGAGGTAAGTTAAATGTATATTTAGATGTTTATATGTTTACTTTATTTCTTGTTGGTATATTGTATTAATGTATTAATGTATTGTGTTTTTTTAACAGGGTAGCGCCGGAAGAGCTGAACAATGACGGGACATGCTGGAAAGGTGAGTAGAATATTTAGAATGTATATAATGTTTATTTATTTCATGTTAATGTTTTGTACTATTTATTTTGTTTTGTTTTACCCCTAGGTTAGTGATCTGAAGCAACATCTTAAAGGTAAGGGGTCTTAATTATTTTATTTTAGCTTAGAATTAGGGTCTGTGTAGTTAGGACTGTAATTATTTTAGCTTAGAATTAGTATCTGTGTATGTAGTTAGGACTGTAATTATTTTATTTTAGCTTAGAATAAGGGTCTGTGTATGTAGTTAGGATTTATTGTATATTAGATAGATAGGGGGATGTATTTGATATAGTTAGGATTTATTTTATATTAAATAGATTGTATGTTAGATAGATAGATAGGGGGTATTTGATTTGTATTATATGTAATATATTATTTGTAATGTATGTAATGTATGTAATGTAATGTATTGTATGTAATGTATTATATGTAATATATTATATGTAATATATGTAATGTAATATATGTAATGTAATGTATTGTATGTAATGTATTATATGTAATATATTATATGTAATATATTATTTGTAATATATGTAATGTAATGTATTATATGTAATGTATGTAATGAATGTAATGTAATGTATTATATATCATATATGTAATGTAATGTATGTAATGTATTATATGTATGTATGTATTGTATTGTGTATATCTGTCTTTCCTTTACAGGTGTGTAATTTTTTTATTTTCTGTAGTGGGGGGGGGGGGGGGGGTTGTAATGTATTTGTTTTTTTCTGTACTGTAGGTTTTTTTTCTGTACTGTAGGTTTTTTTTCTGTAAGGTAGTTTTTTTTATTTTTTGTAAGGTAAGTTTTTTTATTTTTTGTAATTAGAGTGGTGGGGAGGTTTATTAGGGTGTAGGTAGTGTAAGTGTTAATAGATTAGTGTAGAGGGGGGTTAGTTTAGATTAAATGGTTTATTGGGGGCTAGAGTGTAGTGTTTGTAGTTAGTGTCATGATGGTCCTTGAGGACCGTCATGGCACTTATGTGGTTAATGTTGGGTTGTAACAGGCCCATAATGGTCATAATATACCCTTATGGGACTGATGGGGTTAAATAGAGGCTTATGGGGGTCTGTATTGACCACCATGAGTTATAGGGTTAATTAAGGCATTATGGGGGTCTGTATTGACCTTCATGAGTGACAGGGTTAATTAAGGCCTAATTGGGGTCTGTATTGACCACCATGAGTTATAGGGTTAATTAAGGCCTTATGGGGGTCTGTATTGACCACCATGAGTTATAGGGTTAATTTAGGCCTTATGGGGGTCTGTATTGACCTTCATGAGTTATAGGGTTAATTATAGTTGCCTGTGGTTAATATTTTTAGTGCAAGTCCTTTCAGGACCTTTACGGTCCTTTAAGGACCCGCGAGGTGGGAAATTTAAAATTGAAATGCAGCAGGGTCACGATCAGTGCCGATCGGGGACCCCCACTGCAGGGGGTTAATGTGAGGGGGCTGCGGGGGTCCCTATGGACCCCTGCAGCAATGGGTTAATGTGGGGACACTTGGGATTCCGATGGTGTAAATTTTAGGTGCCGCGGCCGGGGTTGCGTAATAGTGTGCCGCGGGCCCTTTAAGGAGCCGCGGCGGGGAATTTAAATGTATTAAATGCAGCGAGGGCCTGATCGGTGACGATCGGGGACCCCCGCTGCAAGGGGTTAATGTGTGGGGGCTGCGGGGGTCCCTATGGACCCCTGCAGCAAGGTGTTAATGTGAGGACCCCCGCATAGAGGGGGGGGGGTTAATTTTAGGTGCCGGGGGGGTAGTTGGAGTACCACCCATGGCAGGACTTATGTGGGGGACTGCCACGGTAGTCCCGTTTAAGACCCCCGCAGCAATTGATGAGGAGTGGGAGCCTGCGATATCATATCACAGGCTGTCACTCCTCATGTACATTTACGCAGTGTTGATACGTACGGCCCTGCTGCGTAGCTCATACGTTGCTCGCAGCAGGGCTAATGTAATAGCATTGTAACTTAGAGAAACTTTGCAGTACGTAGGGGTTTAAGTAGAAGCCTCTTATTTACAAGGCTGGAATTTAATAGGGCCCTCAGTGTCTGTAAGATATATCT
The DNA here is from genome assembly GCA_027410445.1 of Discoglossus pictus. Lineage (NCBI taxonomy): Eukaryota > Metazoa > Chordata > Amphibia > Anura > Alytidae > Discoglossus > Discoglossus pictus. The sequence goes on from CM050163.1 coordinate 239,132,718, forward strand.
TAACAAACTAATGTAACAGAAAGGCCAGTGGCGGCTGGTGAAATTTCAAGTTGGGGGGGTGCCAGGGCAAACATTGGCTCCTCCCCTTACATAAACCACACCCATTTTTAACTCCTCCCTCAATGTCATAATGACCTTTATATGCATCGCCTAATGACCTTATACTTGCCCCGTCCATTGAAATACATGGTCAGCACTGCAGAAATGTCATGAAGCAAAGTAACAATGTGCTAAATTCATTGGTATACAATATAGGTTGAAAAAACTCATGTGACAAGACTACAGCAATATCAAAATTGTATCTATACGCATTGACAGAAAAATGTAAGTAATGACACTCACCATTAGTTGGCTCTTCTTCTCGGGCTGTTCATGTTCAGTAAGTTGACCAACGAGTCCAAACAAATCTGCTGGCACAGAGGGTTTGCAGCTGGGGGTGATATAAACCAAGCAAATCAATCAGACCGTTCAAGACCCAAACCATACCTTAAAAACCTTAAAAGACCAAGTGGGACCATATAGGCCCCAACCGTACCTTAAAAACACACACTACACCAATCAGGACTGTATAGGCCCAAACCATACCTTAAAAGACCAATCAGGACTGTATAGGCCCAAACCATACCTTAAAAACCTTAAAAGACCAATCAGGACTGTAGAGGCCCAAACCATACCTTAAAAACCTTAAAAGACCAAGTGGGACCATATAGGCCCAAACCATACCTTAAAAACCTTAAAAGACCAAGTGGGACCATATAGGCCCCAACCGTACCTTAAAAACACACACTACACCAATCAGGACTGTATATGCCTAAACCATATATATATATACACGTATATATATATATATATATATATATATATATATATATATATATATATATACACACATATATACATACATACATATATATATATATATATATGTATTTATATATATATATATATATATATAAATACATATATACATACATATATATATATACATATACACACACACATAAAACAATATACATAAAACATAAAAATATAACAATTTATATTTATTAAAAAAAAATATAAATACATATTTAATAAATAATATATATAAATATTAAATATATATATATATATATATATATATATATATATATATAATGTTTTTTATAGTATATACGTATTTATCTCTTTTTTTAATAAATGTACTTATGCAAATAATTGATAAATTACATGTATATGTTTTTAGTTAATTATTGTTCACATGTATTTTTATTGCACATTATTTATTATACATATTACAGTGCTATTTATGTGCTATACATGTTACAGGATATTATCCTGTAACATGCATACAACATAAATAGTCCTGTAATATGTATAATACATATTACAGGGTCACAAGTTCACACTAACCTTTTTTGCCCTTCCAGGCCTCCATACCTGCTTTTCTAATTTTTAAAAGACTCCGATTGGTTGAAATCAATGTCAATCAAAATTTCAGCCAATCAGAGTCCTTCAAAAATTAGAATAAAAGGAGGAGCGTGGGAAAAAAATCAATTAGTCGCCAGGGGAGCTCCTTTTTTTTTTTTAGAGCGTCAGGTTTTTTAGGTGGAGGCCTATTGCAATGGGCCAGAAAGGATGGACAATCGCTTCAATCAAGATGAGGACAAGGGCTTCTATCAAAATTGGAGGACATGGGCTTCAATCAACATGGATTGAAATGCCCGACTATCGAGGGCAGAAGGCCATCGCTGGAGGGGTCAATTTGAAAGGTAAGTATGTGCTGTTTACTTAATTTTTGTCCCCTTCCCTTATTTTTATATTATCTGCAAAAGTGACAGGCAATGTATCCTTTTTTTTTTTTTTTTTAACTGCAATGTTAAAGATACATTGCCTGTTACTTTGAAAAATGGAATAAAAATAGGGGGGGGGGGGTTGTGTTGTGTTTTTAATTGATTTGTAGGTGGCTTGGTAGTTGGGTCACTTAGTCAGGGTGGTAGGTAGGTGGCTTGGTAGTTGGGTCAGGGTGGGGTCACTGGGTCAGGGTGGTAGGTAGGTGGCTTGGCTTGGTACTACCAAGCCACCTACCTACCACCCTGACCCAGTGACCCCACCCTGACCCAACTACCAAGTTGATAGTTGGGTCACTTAGTCAGGGTGGTGGGTAGGTGGCTTGGTAGTTGGGTCAGAAATAGGGTCACTGGGTCAGGGTGGTAGGTAGGTGGCTTGGTACTACCAAGCCACCTACCTACCACCCTGACCCAACTACCAAGTTGCTAGTTGGGTCAGGGTAGGGTCACTTAGTCAGGGTGGTAGGTAGGTTGCTTAGTAGTTGGGTCAGGGTGGGGTCACTGGGTCAGGGTGGTAGGTAGGTGGCTTGGCTTTGTACTACCAAACCACCTACCTACCACCCTGACCCAGTGATTCCACCCTGACCCAACTACCAAGTTGGTAGTTGGGTCAGGGTAGGGTCACTGGGTCAGGGTGGTAGGTAGGTGGCTTGGTACTAGTTAGGTAGGTTAAGGTGCCAAGGTGGGGGTGATTGGGGGGTGGCACAGGCCCCATGGGGGTGATCGGGGGGGTGGCACAGGCATTGTTGGTCTAGGTGGGTGGGTGGGTGACAGGTAGGCATAGTGGAGTAACTAAGGGACCCTTTTTTTATTAGGGGGACTAGGGGCTTTGGCTGGGCAAGGCAGGGCACTGAGGGCAGTGTTTCTACTTACTTGTAGATGGGTTCTTTAGCACCAGGAGCGGGAAACAGAGGGGGCTGGCTTAGGGGGGCCGATTTTTATAGCAGTGCTGCCAGGGCACCTGTCAGTCAAACACTAACTCGGGTCTCTATTTGTTAGTGGGCGCCCTGGGCTAACGGTCTGGGTGGGCTTATGTGGGGATCATGGAAACTAGACAGCCTCTCAGCATTGATTGAATGATGCTGAAAGGCTGTCAGTCATTGAAATTGATACATTTTCACTGCCCATGCATAGCTTCTCCCTGGTGGCTGGGCAGCATTCATTAACAGTCATGACTCGCTCTCACAGTGTCATGTTAGTGTAATATGATCACACAGTGCAGGGAAGCTAGTTACAATGGATAGCACACAGCAGTTAAGGCATACAAGGGGTTATCTTAAAGTGACAGTATCCCAGGGAATATTTTGAATGAAAGCATACTTAAGAAAGAACACTTAAATGCTAATTTAAAGATGATATTTTATTGTTTTATGATTATTTCTAATTATTATTTGTCTTTTTTTATTGCTGGGTCACTGAAAACTTTTGGGGGGGCGCTTGCCCCGACGCCCCTATGGACGGGCCGCCACTGAGAAAGGCAAAAGTAATGTGTTGAGAAGAGATAACATAAGAAAGAGAGATAGAGAAAGGTAGAAAGGTAGTAAGAAAGAAAATTAGTACTTTACAGATAGAGTAATAGATAACTGGAATTGGAGTCAAACACAGTTAAGGAAGTCAAGCATGCCTGGGATAATCATAAGACTATTTTAAGGCTTAATAAGCCAGACATTAGGGTTGATAGAATGAGCAAGGCAGATGAGACATTTTTTTTTATTATCTGTCATATAATAGATGTTTCTATGTTTAAGGGAGGAGGCAAGTTAAGGAGAAAAATATAGACAAGCAAGGCAGAGAGTGAAAGTCAATGAAAGAAACAGAAAGAGACGATGTGGGGAGAGAGAAGCGGTTAGTATAGGATTGAAGGGAAGAGAAAAGAGAGAGCAAGTAAGGAAAGCAGAAGGAAGATGTGAAGGAGCAAGAGAAAATAGAAAATGAAGTATGAGTAGATGGTAGGGAGGAGAGGCAGTGGTTGAGAAGGGAGGGTAGAAGAGAGAAATGGTACAAGAATGAAGAGAAGGAGTGAAAGGGGTGAAGGAAAAGGGAGAGAGAAAAGTCTAGAGTGTGGGAGAAGGGGAGAGGGAGAGGGAGAGGGAGAGAGAGAGAGAGAGAGAGAGAGAGAGAGAGAGAGAGAGAGAGAGAGAGAGAAAGAGACAGAGAGGAACGTAGAGGCTAATGGGAGGGAGACAGAAGAGATAAGAGGGAGAGAAGGGAGCAAGAGATGTATAAGGGTTTATGCTGCTAGACATGACCCAATGTTCCAATTGTTATTATATAAATATAAATAAACATCATGTATGCAAAGCAGACAGAAAAAAACTTATTCGGGGGGAAAACACAGAAATGTATCTGTGCTGTAGTCATGTATGGCTTGGTATCTAGTGTTGTGTTTATCTAATGTATTGTTCCCCTATCAGATCACATAACACAGGCTGCCTCCCACCTGGCAAATAACGGCATAACATAAGTTGCCTCCAATCTTACTATCACTGCATAACACACTCTTCCCCAATCTCATTAGCATATCACTTCATAACACAGTCTTACTTCATCCTCAGTATCATCACTGCATAACATAGGCTTTCTCCCTCCTCACTATGATATCACTGCCTAACACAGGCTTCCTTCCTCCTCATTTCCTTCAATGATACTTTCCAAGGGGAAAATAGTGTGTGAGAGTAAGTGGGATTTGGGTGATGAGGGAAAAGAAGGAGAAGGGAAGAGAAATCAGTAAAGACCAAGAACCAGAAGGCTGAAAGGGAAGGTAGAAAGTGAGTTGGAAAAATATGAAACTGAATATATTGCAAGTCAGGTGTTGTGATCCAAAAATATATGCCTGAAAAAGTATACTAGTCATTTTTATTATAATGTTGTGTGTACTATTTCTGCTGATTCTAACCAGTTAACCTGGTTAGTCCTGGTTGTTCATTGCATCCTACCAAGTTTGTTAAAATGGAGAGACTCAAAGCTTTTCTTGGGTCAAAGCTTTCATGGGAGAGACATGCTGCTCCATACCTCTAGTAGCAGCGGACTCTGGAATTGCATGATTAAGTTTAATTTCACAATTTTTGTGTGTTCGCTATTCATATCATCTAAGGTGATTTGCCTCCTCCTTCCATTGCCCCAGTTCTTATGCCCCTGCATCTATCATCTGTGCTACCAATGCATCTGCTAGGTTATCTAAGTCACTCACCTTTTTGAAATTATTGCACATGGAGCTAACCAGTCTTCCCAGGCAACAAAGAACAATTATTATTTACCTTTTCAGAGCAAACACAGTGATCAGAACCAGCTATTGGAAGTAAACTTTAGCCCTCTCCTTGCTGGAAGTGACACTTGCAATCTCACAAGAAGCATTCTACAGAATTGATTTAAATGAATTTATCAAAGCAGTCAGTTTTTTTAACAATCACCAGCTACCGCTATATCATGATGTTTGCTTCCTTGTATCTATAGATTTCCATTCCAACTCTCCATCCTCAACATTAGACAGGTGGAACATTGATTTAAAACAGTGGCCAACTGATGCCCATACCTCGTTATCATTAGCACACAAAAAAAGTAACATTAGATAGATACATATAACTGATACATTAGCATTTGCTTATATTCAAAGATTGTTTCAAACTGATAATGCATTGCATACCTGTGATGAGGTCCTTCCAAATTTTCTATTAACTTTCGCTCTTTGGTGTTGTATACATGCACCTGAACAATTGGAACAATATAGTCGCTGTGGTGTTTCATCAATACTTTTATAAATTTATTAATGATTGTGATGTTTTCATTCCAGTTCTGTTTTACATATAACATTTTCAGTTTTGTGTCTGTAAATCTTAGGTGATCTCTGAATGTATTTAGTTACACATGGGTAACATAACCCACATTGAATACTGTATTTATCGCATATAACACGCACTGGCGTATAACACGCATCTCATTTTAAGAAGGGAATTTCAGGAAAAAAAAAATTCAAATAAAGAACTTTGAAGCAAAATCCTCAACCTCAACCTCTCTCCTCATCCTCAGCCCCCTCCTCATCCTCCCTCCTCAACCCCCTCCTTAAACCCCTCCTCCACCCCCCCATCCTCAACCCCCCTCCTCATCCTCCCTCCTCAACCCCCTCCTCATCCTCCCTCCTCAAACCCCCCATCCTCAACCCCCACCTCCACCCCCCATCCTCATCCTCCCTCCTCAACCCCCCCATCCTCATCCTCCCTCCTCAACCCCCCCATCCTCAACCCCCTCCTCAACCTCCCTCCTCAAACCCCCTCCTCAACCCCCATCCTCAAATCCCCTCAAACCCCAATCCTCATCCTCCTTCCTCAACCCCTATCCTCAACCCCCCTCCTCAAACTCAACCTCCCTCCTCAACCTCAACCCCCCTCCTCATCCTCAACCCCCCTCCTCATCCTCAACCTCCCTTCCCATCCTCAACCCCCTCCTCAACCTCCCTCCTTAACCCCCTTCTCAACCCCCCTATCCTCAACCCCCTCCTCAACCTCCCTCCTCAAACCCCCCATCCTCAAACCCCCTCCTCAACCCCCCCATCCTCAAACCCCCTCAACCCCCAATCCTCATCCTACCTCCTCAACCCCCCTATCCTCAACCCCCCTCCTCAACCTCAAACCCCCTCCTCAACCTCAACCCCCCTATCCTCAATCCCCCTCCTCAACCTCAACCTCCCTCCTCATTCTAATCCCCCCTCCTTGAGGAGGGGGGGGGGGGTTAGAATGCAGAGGGGGTTTAGAGTGAGGAGGGAGGTTGAGGATGAGGAGGGGGAAGGGAATATCGGCGTATAACACGCACCTATCATTTGCCCCCTATTTTCAGGGAGAAAAAGTGCGTGTTATACGCCGATAAATACGGTAATTCTCAATTCAACTCCTTTGATGTGTGATCTTCTCATAAACTTTAAACACACATGTTTAGATTTGAACTTGTACTGTTTTTACACATCTGAAATATGGACAATGGTATACATCTGAAATCTGGCATACATCTGAAATATGGTCAGTTATCTCTTCTTATTGTACACCACAGCAACTGTTTTATGTGATGTTGTCTGTAATGTTATTCACATATCAGTTTGGTATTTTTATGCACAATTATACATTTGTCATACACATTTTTATTCTATACCATATCATCTTTCTTATTGGCACAAGTACTTTTTTTTATATTGTTAAAGAACCACTGCACTGAAGACTTTGTTTATTGAGGATTTTTTTTATGTTTGTTACAATACATCCTAAGAGCTGGATCATAGCGATATACAGCCTCATTCTATTGCTGCGATTTTGAGATCCGGGCTCGCTAATGGAGGTCGCAAGCTACTTTGCCATTCAATTGCCTTCCGTTTGCGGGCTCAGATCAAGTTACTTGCTACGAGCTGCAATTCATTGTGATTCGTCAAATTGCAAGTTACTTCCCTCAAAGACTTTGATCTTTCCCGGCCGCATGAGTTGCGGCTGCTAAAATCCCAAATCGCTATTCAATTGCTCCGATTTTCCCTTGCAAATCACTCCGTCAAGCCCGCAAATGGCAAAAGTTGAAAGACAGGTAACTAGGACCAAGGAGGTCTCCCAAAAAAGGCTTGCTTACTTGAATACAGCACTGTAAATGATGGGGAACACAATGGGTGACATTAGAATTAAAAGCACAACATTCTCAAGCTCACACATCGCCAATATCTAATACTTTATTTCATGTTTATTTTCCGTTCAAAGTCCTACAGGCTTCAACCTCCAACCTCCATTTTTTTTCTAAGTCCTATGGGCATGAATAATGAGTTACGGGCTTGAAGGTCATTCAAGCCCGTAGAACTTTGGAAATAAAGTATTTTATTTTGGCGATGTGGAAGCTTGTGAATGTTGTGCTTTTAATTCTGTCAACCATTGTGTTTCCCATCATTTACAGTGCTGTATTAAATTTATATTTGCTTTTAAAGTGCTCCGATTTTTCAGGCTTGAACCACGAGTTACGGGCTTGCGTCCGCGATTATGTTCAAACCTGCAAATGCTACTGCTGATAGCAAGGTTTCCAATTCTCACGACCGGCCAACTTTCGGGCCCAGCCAATTGAATAGCAGAGTAAAAGTAGACCTTCTTGAGCCCACAGCTCGATCGCAGGAAATCTGCTACTTGCGATCAGGTTACGGCCCCGAATAGAATGAGGATGATAGTTATCAGTGGAAGGAGGGAAGAGGGTGGAAGGAACATAAGAAGTATAGAGTCTTTGTTTAATGATAGGATAAAAATTAAAATAACACCACACCCCTTGCCCCTCACTTGCTCAGAAGCAGGTACCTTACATCATTCAATTCACAAATGTAAATTCCACTCTCACACACACAACTTCCACCAATGTATCTTGGATCCTTTGCAGTGTCCTACAGAGACATCAAAATGTATATTTTTCTAATTAAAAACTAGCTGCATTACTTTTTTCTTGCTTAATTATGCTCTTCGTTTTCAAACATATTTAAAATGTATATATTATAATTAAATTGATCATCAGTGATTGTTTGTACAAATTAAAGAAGATCCAGTTTCTCTCATGGAAAAGAAGCAGTTGTTACAACTTTTAGACCTACAGGATAATTCAAGTGTCACTTTTTCCCTTGTCCATTAAAACTGAATTGTGCAGATATATTTGTAACTGTAAGCAGCACTATAGCACTTTAAAGTGAATTATTATCTTTATAGGGATAACAAAACATTTAGTATAGTGTAGCAATTTATATAGAGATATTTTTTGTTGACTTTAAAGGGCCACTTAATTCATCACAATTTGGACCACAATAAAGATGTCCTAAAAGCATGTTGAAATACTTTTTGTTTTTTTGAAAATTTTAAGAGAAATCAAATAATGTCAAATATGTGTTTACTTGTGTAATAGACTGCCCACATGCTGTGGCAGGTTGCAGAGGTGTGTGTCCCATGTCATACAATTTGATATGACACAAATATTACAATGTATTGATTTAATACATTTTATTGAGTTCAATGATCACTTTATGGACGGGTATACGCTTTGTTGGAGAATAGTGTTTATTGGGGTAATAGTAAACATCAAGAATAAAATAATAGCCTGTATTTAAACGTGTAAGCTTTGATCTTTAGTTAGATTACAAAACCAATGAACCATATTAGTTAGATTAGAAAACCAATGAACCATATACAAAATCATTAAAGTGATAACAACACAATTTGCAACATTGTAACTTCAGTTATGACAAGATAGTAATAAGAGTATAAAAATCGTTTCAAGGTATATTTGGTATCCAGAGATAAGGGAAACTAACGTCCCAAAATGGACAGCTTTGGCAGAAGACTACTTAAGTTATCTAACAGCAAGATAATCACATAGTCACAGCATAAAATCAATGAACATCATCCTTTTGAATGATAGGACAACAATTCATTTTAAATTAGGAGTCAATACACAGTGTATATTGTATATTTGTTTAGTGTAATACAGTGATACTCAAGTCTTATCCCACTTGGATAAACAAACAGATGTCTACAATATATTTGGTATTAATATCCAGCAGTTCAGCATATTAATCTGTGAAACCAGAAAGTAGCAAAATAGCAAGCAAAGTATTCTATATGGTAACCAGAATATGTATCTCTATGAAAGCAGTATATAGCAAATACAGTATAACCACTAATATGGCAGTTATAATATGGCATAATATAGACATATACTAAAACAATAGGTAACTACCTTGGTAATAATGTATCTAAGTGACAAGCTAAATGACCTTTCTATTTATATCACAGCAAGCTATTGTATTGATAACGGGTTTTGTAACAGAATTGATTTAAACTAATTTATCAAAGCAGTCAGTCTGTTTTTAACAAGGTGGAACCAAGTAGAAAACAATAACGGTTTGGGGTTCATGTCCAGCTCATGATCCCCAAAATCCTATTTCATTTTGTACCCATCTTGCCAATTGTAGCAGAAAGACTGTAAGAGGACTATCTCAATTCTATTATAAAATTAAGACAATAGAGCCTTGTCTATACTTTACCCAATATGAAGAAAGCAGAATGGGGATCCTTTTTTCTCTTATTCCCTCAGGAGGACTTGGAAGTATAGATAGTTATAGTAGAAAATCGCAGAGGAAAGATCAAAGGGCAGAAGTTTATGTCAGGGAATGACAGACAGACCACAACCCAGAGCCCCAGAAGACCTTTCTCCTTCCTCCCTTCTACTCGATAAACCCCTGCTTTTACCTTGTCACAGGTTGTTTTTCCTCCAATCGTGATAGCTTGTGTTTTATTTAATGTGTATACATAATTATCAATATCTCAACAAATATGTTGTGTAGGTCTGGTTCTGTATGCTTGGGGGGGGGGGGCAACCTAGCGCTGCATATTAAAATGGATTATTAGGGAGTATATGTGACCTCTGTTCTAACTATGTCTGCCAACAATTTTTGGTTAGAGACTAGGCCATTGTTCACTTAATCTGAACACCTGCTTGATAATGGTATTTAGACCACTATGGTAGTGAGGAGAGATTTGTAGGTCTTAGCAAAAATTATCTTAATGTTGCATTTTGAAGGTCTCTTACCTTGACTTGTTTGCTAGACTCAGAAATGTAATCTGTACAAAGGAAAATTAGTTAACCCCTCACATGTTAAGAAAGTATCCCATACATGTGTCAGTGTTTATCAGTGGTAGTAGCAAGACAATTCGACAACCATATAATGTACATATTATATAAATATAAACAAAACCCACAACATCCATTCAAGTCAATGGTAAGGTTGCTTATATTTACAGTTTGAAGGGAAAATATCTGGTAATAATAATAATTTTTGTAATGTTTTTGGGCAGAAATTTCAGGTTTCTGCTCTCTTGTCTCTCTGGAATTTGAACAATGCAGACTAGTGCTCTGCTCAGCTCAGGTGCTGTCAAAAGAAAAAAAACTAACCCTACCAATTTTACTAATAACAAAGCTATCTGTGAAGGCATTGAATGCTGTACTCACCTTACCAGGTCAGCTATGGATTGTCTAACCAGTGCAGTCCTGAGTCCAGGAACTGCTATGAATCCTTGTACGGGACTCGACTATCTGTTATTACCCATGCAACAGTCAGTGAGCAAGAAATACTTTGGCCCCCATTTAATTCCAAGCCCATAATTACCTTCACCCGTAAATCTGTGGGTTAGAAATTTGGTGCAGATACAGATGTATTTAATTGTCTCAGGCCCGCAAGAACAGGCTCACAGCTACAACACACAAACTATGAACCCGTATGTAGCATTTCAGGACATGATCATGATCAAGTAAGCAAGCCCATAAGTTACAATTTAGACAGAGCCAATAGTAAATGAGTCATCATGACGTCAGTAAAATATGGAGTTTATACTACAATTAAATAGTGTTTAGAAGTACGATCTGAAATCGGACTTGCTATTCAGAAATGTAGAAATCAATAAAAATCAATAAATCAACTGTTCTGCTCCAAGTGGGTGGCCTGATATGTATTAACTTCTTAATTGCTGGGATTTTTTTTATTGCGAGCTTTATACTATTGTGCTATTAATTCTAATGCCTTGCATTGCTTTCCTCATTTTTTTAAGTACACTAGTGTGTGTTTTTTTGCTTTTACAGTGTTCCGAACAGGTGTTTAACCTATTTGAAAGTCCTGTCTAGTACTCGTATAATTTTTTGATACATTGGCCATTTACGGGATTGAAGGCAATTGCAGGCTTGTTGAATTGCTGTAATTAAATATGTATTTTTCGTCTTTAGCACTGGTTACATTTGTGGGATGGAAACATCAAAGAAGTAGATACGTTTTTGACAACCGCTGTGCTTTTGAGCCTATAACTCTAAATGCAATGCAAGTAGCAGAAAGCAGCCAAATAAATATCAGTTACATTTACAGGCTCCATTATGGGCTTCAGTAATTGTGATTTTGACAATTAAATAGGGGCCTTTGTACGTAAACAGATTAAAAACTTTAAATGTGTTATCTGTTGTTAGTGTAATTAAAATTACACACAATGAAGAGCACTTGCAGCAAGGCAAATGACCCTTTAAGTTCAGTACACATCTTGTTTCACTTTGTTATTCGTGTCAGAGTTCTGTTTTTCAAATTTTTTTAAAATGCCAAACTTTTGTGGATGTTCTGTGGAACAAGCCATTTTTGAAGTAATTCTATCTATGAACTTGTGTTGGAGGTTAATTTTTGTGATATACTAGTGCCTTCAATCATAACAACAGAAAATAACCTGATATTGCGTAATAAATTCCATTTTATTCCCAAGTTATATTTTACAAGATTTAAATAACTGGCCCTCATTCCAGGAGATTCAATGTAATAAATATTGTTTTCCAAAACTATTTATAAATAACACATATGTAAGTAATATAGATAGGACACAAAATTGAACACACATTATGTTCACAACCAGACAGCTAGAAATATTTGGAAATGGATCAAAGAACAAACAAATCTCTTCTTAACTTAAAATCGCAGTGAAAGTGCACTACCAATAAGCATTAAGATAATCCAGTGCAGTAAATATGTTGTACAAACGATGCAGAGGCTTCATTTTAAAGGGTCGGTGCTTTTCATATTAAATCTAGTTTTAATTTACCATTCATTAACATAAAGATCTATGTACAAACAGCAGCAAAGATTTACCTTACCTCCTACCTCTCTGATTGTCCTAAGCACTGCTGACAGGAAGTAAATGATTTCAAATGAGATAGTATTATTTAAGTCTTACCAAGGCAGCCTAATCATTATTATCCCAGTTGAAATAGTTTAACTCTTTTCAGTTCAGGACAATGAGAGAGCTGGGGAGAAGAACAACAGTTGCTACCACTGAGGTAAACTGTGCTTCTAAGTAATATTTTATGGCTATAGATTGAATGTGCATATTTGCATTAAGCAGGAGTGGAATATGTCAGGAATGATTTACTTTAGTGAAAAATGGCTAATACAATTGTTTGCCAATTTGAATGTACATAAAGATGAAATTAACTTGTTGGGGTGATACTGTATCTTTGAAGAACAGAGGTAAAAAAACAGGTAAAAATTAAAAAGTCAATGAAAATTTACTGTAAGAAACTGCATTTTTTATTTACTTGGAGCCCGATTCAATTGAGATATCGCAAGTTACTGTAGCCAGTAAGTGAGGCCACAAGTTCATTTGCTGTTCAATTGGGGTCTTTTAGCTACTCACATTCAAATTGCGAGTTATAGGTTCAAAATCACTGCGGTTGTCAAAACCGTAACTCTATCCTATCTCCACCTTTGATGTTTTAAAACCCGTAAATGCTACCAGTGCTAAAAAAGCACAATCCATATTTAATTACAATAATTCTACAAGCTTGCAATTGCCTTCAAACCCGTAAATGGCATATGTATCAAAAAATGATACGAGTGCTTGATAGGACCCGCAGGTGAGTTAAACACCTTATCGTACCACTGAAAAAGCAAATAAAAACACCATACTCTACTTAAAAATACCGGGAAAGCAATGATAGGTATTAGAATTCATTGCACAATAGTCTCACGTTTGTAAATCTGCAATAACAAAAATATATACCTTCAGTATGAAGGTAATTAGGGGCTTGGAATTAAATGGGGGCCAATACAGTGACTTGCAAAAGTATTCACCCCCTTGACTTTTTACCTATTTTGTTACATTACAGCCTTAAGTTCAATGTTTATTAATCTGAATTGTATGTGATGGATCAGAACACAATAGTCTAAGTTGGTGAAGTGAAATGAGAAAAATATATACATCAAACTATTTTTTTGAAACAGAAAACAGAAAATTGGCATATGCGTATATATTCACCCCCTTGTTATAAAGCCCATAAAAAGGTCTGGCACATCCAATTACCTTCAGAAGTCACATAATTAGTGAAATGATGTCCACCTGTGTGCAATCTAAGTGTCACATGATCTGTCATTACATATAGACACCTTTTTTGAAAGGTCTGTAACACCTAAGCAAGAGGTACTAACCAAACACTGCCATGAAGACCAAGGAACTCTTCAAACAAGTGAGGGACAATGTTGTTGAGAAGTACAAGTCAGGGTTAGGTAATAAAAAAAATATCCAAATCTTTGATGATCCCCAGGAGCACCATCAAATCTATCATAACCAAATGGAAAGTACATGGCACAACAGTAAACCTGCCAAGAGACGGCCGACCAGCAAAACTCAAAGACCGGGCAAGGAGGGCATTAATCAGAGAAGCAGCACAGAGACCTAAGGTAACTCTGGAAGAGCTGCAGAGTTCAACAGCAAAGACTGGAGTATCTGTACATAGGACGACAATAAGCCGTACGCTCCATAGAGTTGGGCTTTATGGCAGAGTGGCCAGAAGAAAGCCATTACTTTCAGCAAAAAACAAAATGTCACGTTTTGAGCTTGCGAAAAGACATGTGGGAGATTCCCAAAATGTATGGAGGAAGGTGCTCTGGTCTGATGAGACTAAAATTGAACTTTTCGTCCATCAAAGAAAACGATATATCTGGCGCAAACCCAACCCATCACATCACCCAAAGAACACCATCCCCACAGTGAAACATGGTGGTGGCAGCATCATGCTGGGGGGATGTTTTTCAGCAGCCGGGACTGGGAAACTGGTGAGAGTTGAGGGAAAGATGGATGGTGCTAAATACACATATTTTTGAGCAAAACCTGTACCACTCTGTGCGTGATTTGAGGCTAGGATGGAGGTTCATCTTCCAGCAGAACAATGACCCCAAACACACTGCTAAAGCAACACTTGAGTGGTTTAAGGGGAAACATGTAAATGTGTTGGAATGGCCTAGTCAAAGCCCAGACCCCAACAAAAAATCTGCGCTCAGACTTAAAGATTGCTGTTCACAAGCGCAAGCCATCCAACTTGAAGGAGGTAGAGCAGTTTTGCAAGGAGGAATGGGCAAAAATCCCAGTAGTAAGATGTGGCAAGCTCATGGAGACTTATCCAAAGTGACTTGGAGCTGTGATTGCCTTAAAAGGTGGCTCTACAAAGTATTGACTTTAGGGGGGTGAATATTTATGCACATTTACTTTTTCTGTTATCTTATCCTATTTGTTGTTTGCTTCAGAATAATAAAAAAAAATCATCTTCAAAGTTGTGGGCATGTTCTGTAAATTAAATATTGCAAATCCTCAAACAATCCATGTTAATTTCAGGTTTTGAGGCAACAAAACACGAAACATACCAGGGGGGTGAATACTTATGCAAGGCACTGTATATGTATCAGTTATTTTGATTGACTTACCGGTGTACAACCCCCTAGTCAGCACAGCTATGTCAGCATGAGATGAAGGTTGATATTTACAGAAACTGTTCATGAGCTCTGTGGTGGACTTCTGGTCCGACTAGGGCATTAACCCCTTACATTGTATACCCATTACCACATAAAAATCCATCCTTCTATATTACCTGATAGGCTAAATACTAATATATATCTAAAATATTCTTGCTCAGAATTCTAAGTACAGTTATTGCACTGCTCTCTTTGAAACTGTGCAGGAAATACAAATGAGTCTACAGTGCATTATCACTCTTTGATCCAAATATCACTTTACACACGGCTCCTTTTAGAGTGAAAGAGAGATTAAAGAGTGAAAATGCACTGTGTACTCATTTGCATATCCATGCCCAGTTTCCTAGAGAGCACTGCAATAACTGTATTTCTTGGAATTCTGAGCAGGAAATCAGTTTCACTTATTTTTAGACATTAAAATGTGAACACAAATATTTAATATTTTATTTAATGTATTCTGTACAGTGGAGGGCTTCTATCACTCTTTTGCCCACCATAAGCTAAATTATGTTGTGGTTAAATGTTATTGAAGGTGTGTTTTACAGGTATCAATAGAAATATTTTAATTCTGACTTAATAGTCTTAGAGGGTTGATGCAGGGGCATATGAATTTGGTAGGCCTAAGGCATCACAAAACCTAAATGCACCACTGTGGTTTTGTTTGTTTTTTGTCCTCTTGTCTCAGACTGTATCAGAGTGAATACAGAGTGAATAAGGCTGAGAGATGTGTACATAGGAATAGACAACGTATCCTATGGCATGTTACCCATTCATCCTATTGAATCCTATATATACAGTATATATTGAGTTACACATTGGATTTTGTCTCTAGCATTGTAATGCTGTGTCCCACTAATACTGTAAGCATCAGAATTAAAATAGTCCTGTGTTTAATCAAATGTTCTTCAAATAATCATGGGAACTGATTAACCATGGATGTGGGAACATGGTTTTCCTTTTAAATCGGGTGATTTGTGCTCCTTTGTGGAAAGTGCTTAAACAATGAAAACTTGTTGGCGAACATGTTAGTAAATAATGCATAAATGATAGGTTTTATGTTAAAAAATGTGTTGCCTCTGAGCTGTTTAGGTTTGCTTGTGTCTCTGTGAGGCTGCCCAGTTGCACTTCTTGCAATTTAAAGGGAAGAATGAGCTATAATGAGTGTAAGGTCATCTTTAAGGCTGCTGTATCTGATAACTAAGAGACAAATATATCTAGGGTCATTATAAGACTTTGTCAAGTGAACCTTTTGTGTCAATAAGTTTTCCACTGACAAGATGTCATCCCTTGAGGTTAAAAGAAAAATTTAAATTGATTCCACCTCAAAGAAAGAAAACGCTTTTCACATTAACGATGTTTAAAGTATAGAATTCTCTACAAAAGCAGGTGGTGACAGCGGATAAGATACTTACCTAAAAAAAAGAGGTTCAATATATTTTCTAATAACAAGGGCATTCAGGGTTATCCTGGATAACTAGAGGAGCAGTATTGATACAGGGAGGAATTCAGTTTCCAGTATCTGGGGTCAGAAAGGATTTTTTTATGAAGTAATGTTTCAATGATTTTTTTCGGTTTGCCTTCCTCTGAATCAATTGACTCTTAATCCACATATTATAAGGATCAGAGGAGATCTAAAAAGGGTGAACTTGATGGACTATCAAATATGTAATTTAATTATACAATAAAGAGGGAACAGAGACTGCTTTACATGAGTTCAAGCAAATCAACAAAGCTTGCGAAAAGAGCTATTAGACTGGCTAAAAAAGAAAATGTAAAGTTAGTTGCAAAGGAGAGTAAGATTAACCCTAAAATGTTTTTTATATATATTAATTGGAAGAATGCCGGGAAGGAAGCTATAGGAACATTACAATGTGACACCGGCGGTCTGATAATTAGTGACCAGGAAAAGGCAGATGAGCTAAATAAGTTAAGTTCTTCAGTATACACAAGGGAGGTACCAGTGGTTGGGACACTGCAACATAAGGGAGCTACACTACCTTCACCAAATAATGCCTTCTTCTGTAGTGGAAAAACTTTTAGAAGGGTTAATAAGGGATAGTATACAAGAATATGCCCCCTATTCAATTGAACAAATTGTAGTTACTGGGGCCCATAATGGAGCCCGTTATCTTATTTTCTATTCAATTGGCATCTTTTTGCTACCCGCAAACAACTTGCGGGTTACGAGCTTAAAATCATCATGATCCTGCTCTGAAATGCTACTTACGGGTGCATTGTTTACAGGTTAGGCTTTCGGACTGATAGTTGCAGCCTTGTTCAATTGAATCACTCTGTAACTGTTGCAAATTTCAAATTTGCCACAGTTACAGAGCGACGCAATTGAACAAGGCTACAGAATTGGACTGATGCCTGGAATGAAGGCAACTGTGGGCTTGCAAATGAATGAGGCTCTAAGTCTATTGGAAAAAATTATAAGTAGGAGTCAACATGGATTTATGAGGGATAGGTCATGTCAAACAAATCTAGTTTCCATGAAGAGATTAGTAGAAGCTTGGATCAAGGCAACCCAGTGGATATAGTCTTTTTGTATTTTGCAAAGGCAACGTGCCACATGGAAGACTATTGTGCAAACTAAGGGATACAGGTTTTGCAGTAAATATATGCTCATGGATTGAGAGCTGTCTAAAAGGCAGTAAGCAAAGGGTTATTGGGAATTGAGCATTCTCAGACTGGACTAATGTGGTAAGTGGGGTTCCTCAGGGGTAAGTATTAGATCCTCTCCTTTTTTAACATATTAATGACTTAGAAGTAGGACTTGGAAGCATTGTCTCTATTTATAATAACAACACTAAGTTGTGCAGAAAAGTGTGTACTTTTCCTCCAAAGGGGTTAGCATAAATTAGAGAAATGGGCAACTAAATGACAGATGAGATTTAATACGAAAAAATTTAAATGTATGCATCTGGGAAAGAAAAGTAGCCTGTGCAATTTATATTTTTAATGGAACAAATCTAGGGGTATCAGATATTGAACAGGCTTTAGGAGTACTTTGTTGATAACCACCTAGGTAATAGTGCTCAATGCCAAGCAGCATCTTCAAAGGTTTTAAGAAAGGTGTAGAAGCAAGGGAAACACATGAAATTCAGCCACTATACAAAGCCTTCATTTTTTTCTTTTTTGAGGCAATGTTTCAATATATTTTTTTTCTATTTCTCTTCCTCTGGATCAATTAACAATTAATTAACTATTAATCTGGATAGGGCAAGGTCTTTACTTAGTTTCGGGTCAGGGAGTAAGTGCTGGGTCCCTACCGCCACTACAACATAGATAGAGAGGGCCACAGTCATTAATAAGTAATAAGATTAAAAAAAAAAGTTTCAAATGCCTCAAAATATATGTACATTTTACAGTGCACTTAGATTTCAGTGTTGGTGCTTAATTATTACTGTGCAGTTATATTTCTGTTTTGCTGCTTAATTATTATTAATGCACTTAGTTACATTTAATATTATATAGTGCATTTATTTATTAATATATCCAGGCTTATATTTTGCATGTATGCCAATTAAACATCATACTCTTAATGATTAATGAATGAATTACATACAAACATTAACAATGCTTTAATTTTATTTCACAGTTTGATCATCTGTGCATCTGACTTCACAGAGTGACGTTTGCAGCATTTGATCTGCAATAAGATCACCTTTACAGGTATGTCATTTAATGATGCTGTTTTTTAGGAGAAAATGATTAAGGCTTTTTGTTTTTAATTGATCAAACGAATATTAATTAATTAATTATTAATCAGGAATCATTATAAAAAATAAATACGTCTATTTTACAATGCATACCTTTAATATTGCATTTATATATCGGAAGTAATGATTATTAACGTACATTCATTGATTAACTATTAATGATTAATAATTACAGAAAAGAAACAAAATAAATACAAATTACCGACATTTTCAAATGTATATATGTATATTCCTGCTCATTCCATAGCAGGGATAGGACATTGTAAGCACTTTCATATTTAAATCCCTTTATTATATGATGACACTTTATAATAGTTTCGAATGCATTTACTTATGAATATATTGATGATTACACCTTTACCTTTTGCATGTATGACAAGTAAAAATAATACTTTCAATGATTCATAAATTAATTCAAACAAAATATTAAAAATGCTTTTTACCTCATTTTACAGATTTATCATATCTGCACCTGCCTGAAGACACAGAGTGACCTCTGCAGGATTTCACATCATATTACTTCACAGGTACAGTATGTGATTTAATGATGATATTCTATAGAAAACCAGGATTAAGTCTTTTTTTTTAACATTCAGGACACTTATTGATTAAATAATTAATGCATTTTAGTTTATTAATTAATCAATAATCAAAACAAAGAAAAAAAATATCAATACATACATGCTTTGCCTTTTATGTTTTAATAATGAATGACAATTACACATCATAAGTTCATTTATTCATTATTTAATTTAATAAAAAAATTATAAAACACTTTCACGCCAATCTATAGTTTGCTCATAGCTTTTTTGCCTTGCCCTTCTTTTGGAAAACAGGATTACCTGTTTATGTTTTGCATTCATGATAGTTTTAAATTATTTTATTAATGTATATTAATGTAATAATTACTTCATAATTGTATTCATGCTCATTGTCTAACAGGGATAGCAACGGATAAGCACTTCAATATTTAAATCCCTTTATTATATTATGACTAGTGATGTCGCGAATTCCATCAAATGTTTGCGAACGGGCGAACCGCCATAGACTTCAATAGGCAGGCGAATTTCAAAACCCACAGGGACTCTTTCTGGCCACAATCGTGATGGGAAAGTTGTTTCAAGGAGACTAACACCTGGACTGTGGCATGCCGGAGGGGGATCCATGGCAAAACTCCCACGGAAAATTACATCGTTGATGCAGAGTCTGGTTTTAAGCCATAAAGGGCATAAATCACCTAACATTCCTACATTTTTTGGAATAACATGCTTGAAAACATCAGGTTTGATGTTGTATCGATCAGGTAGTGTAAGGGTTACACCCGCTTCACAGTAACAGACCAATCTCTGCGTTTAATGCACCGCAAACAACAGCAAACAGTCCCTTTGCACAACCGCAAACATCCCATTTGCACAAGGTTGGATACCAAGCTAGCCATGTCCCATTCCTTGTCCTCACTGATGTCATTGAATGTCTCTTCCTCCACCCAGCCACCAAGGGTCCCCAAAGGGGACAACAAGCCCCCTGGGACGCCTGCTGTGTTTGGTCTTCCACCTCCTCAAAGCCACCTTCCTCCTCTGACTCCTCTTCTTCAGACTCCCAGAGTCTGGGGGCTTCCACTGCCCAGCATGGAATATTATACACAGGTCAGAGTCTGGGGGCTTCCACTGCCCAGCATGGAATATTATACACAGGTAGGAGTCTGGGGGCTTCCACTGCCCAGCATGGAATATTATACACAGGTCAGAGTCTGGGGGCTTCCACTGCCCAGCATGGAATATTATACACAGGTCAGAGTCTGGGGGCTTCCACTGCCCAGCATGGCATATTATACACAGGTCAGAGTCTGGGGGCTTCCACTGCCCAGCATGGAATATTATACACAGGTCAGAGTCTGGGGGCTTCCACTGCCCAGCATGGAATATTATACACAGGTCAGAGTCTGGGGGCTTCCACTGCACAGCATGGAAAATTATACGGGTCGCCTCTGTCTGCGTTATTATAAGGTGTGTACTGGTAAGTAGTACCATTCCTATCAGTTTAATACCTGTTACGTTACCTATCAGGGGACGTGTATATGGCATGGATTTTTGGAACAGGGAGATGGAAAAAGATGCTTGGTTGGACCTCCTACTTCGAATTTGGGGCACTGCATGTGCAATCTAAGGTGCCACCAGATAGGAGAGTCGTATTAAGTTGTAATACTCATTCCTATCAGTTTAATACCTGTTACGTTACCTATCTTTCATCCCAATAGCACATTCTATATGTCATCAACCGGCCTGTGTGTATTTAGAGAACCACACTTTAAGGCCCTTAACCTGGGACAAGGTGGCTTGGCTATCAGAATTGCCTCAGAGCCTTAAAAACTCGCCAAACCCCCTAATCAGACACTCACTATCATACTGGAAATGGGCCAATAAACACATGGGTTTGTACTCTGCATCCACCCAAATGACCCCAATTCTTGACCACCCTCAGGCCCCGAAACACATGAGCACAACATCACAACACTGGTGGAGGTCAAGAAAACTAGATAGACTGGGAGCCTGGTTAGTAAAGGGCCAGATGCACACCTATGAGGAACTGAGGGACAAGCATGAGCTACCGCTGTCAGAACATTACAATTGCTGTAGGCTGAGGCATTTCACACTCTCCCTGACCCAGAAACAGGGGACACCGGTCTTAAATTCGTTCTCCAAAATTTGTAAAGATAAACCTCTATCAAGGGGTATCATTGGGTCGCTTTACAAATATAAAACATTTGTTACTGGTTGAAGCGACACTGGGGGAAGGACCCGAGTGGGGGAGCCCTGGAGACCCTTCAGAAGCAACCGGCGGCAAAATCATCCCAGGAAAGGAGAGGTCGCTTACTGAAGCCTGCCCAAGGGTAACCCAAGGGTGATTGCCCAGGTTAGATATTGTAAATAATAAGCTAATACTGCTGGAGGGATGATAGCTAATAGGACTTTGGTGTTTCCTGCAGATATACTCTTTACTATTGTCTGTTTTACCATGTTTTAGGTATCTCTTAAATTGCCATCACAGTAAAAAATAAGAAAAATTATTAACCTAAAAAGTAAAAATAAGAAGGAATAGCCAGCTAACTTTCACAAAATGTCTCTATTGTAAATATGAATTTTTGTACAACTGTTATGCAAGACTGTTCAAAAATGCTTTATTTTTCATTACATGCTGTACGCCTTCTAAAATAAAATAATTCAAATGCAAAAATTAGGTAGTGTTGCAGCGACCAGAAAAATTGATGTTAGTTTGCCAGGCAGAAAGTGCCCTAAAACATTGCGTCTTGATCCCTAGTTGGTGGCGGATAAGTCACGCAAGTCATCCGGCATTCAGGGATAAAATACAGCAGCGTGTGGACCATTATTAGCTCAAGGCAGCTCATCTATCAGGCCGTTTTTAATCGAATACATCACCCACTGTCAGTCTCTTCGGGATCCATCCCTCATTCATCTTAATAAAGGTTAGGTAATCTAGACTTTTTTGACCTAGGCGACTTCTCTTATCAGTGACAAAACCTCCTGCTGCACTGAAGGTCCTTTCTGACAGGACACTTGAAGCGGGGCAGGACAGAAGTTCTATGGCAAATTGGGATAGCTCAGGCCACAGGGCAAGCGTGCACACCCAGTAGTCAAGGGGTTCATCGCTCCTCATAGTGTCGATATCTTTAGTTATGGTGAGGTAGTCTGTTACCTGACGGTCGAGTCGTTCTCTGACGGTGGACCCGGAAGGGCTGTGGCGATGCATAGGATTTAAAAAGCTCTGCATGTCCTCCATCAACAACACATCTGTAAAGCGTCCTCTCCTTGCCGGCGTGGTCGTGGGAGGAGGAGGATTATGTTCACCTCTTCCGCTGATAGATTGCCTTTGTGCTGTGACATCACCCTTAAACGCTGTGTAAAGCATACTTTTTAATTTATTTTGGTAGTGCTGCATCCTTTCCGACTTGTGGTAATTCGGTAACATTTCAGGCACTGTCTGCTTATACCGGGGGTCTAGTAGTGTGGACACCCAGTACAGGTCGTTCTCCTTCATCCTTTTTATACAAGGGTCCCTCAACAGGCACGACAGCATGAAAGACCCCATTTGCACAAGGTTGGATGCTGAGCTAGTCATGTCCTGTTCCTCGTCCTCAGTGATCTCACTGAAGGTATGTTCTTCCCCCCAGCCACGTACAACACCACTGGTACCAGATAGGTGACAACGAGCACCCTGGGATGCCTCTTATGGTTGGTCTTCCTCCTCCTCCTCAAAGCCACATTCCTCCTCTGACTCTTCTTCCTCACAATCCTCTTCCAGCGTTGCCGCAGGTCAAGCAAGCGATGCTGATAAGGCTGTTTCTGGCGGTGATGGTGACCACAACTCTTCCTCTTCCTATTCAAGCTCATCTACGGCCTGATCCAGCACTCTTCGCAGGGCACGCTCCAGGAAGAAAACAAATGGTATGATGTCACTGATGGTGCCCTGGGTGCGACTGACCAGGTTTGTCAACTCCTCAAAAGGACGCATAAGCCTACAGGCATTGCGCATGAGCGTCCAGTAACGTGGCAAAAAATTCCACAGCTCCGCAAAGGCTGTCCTAGCACCCCAGTCATACAAATACTCGTTAACGGCCTTTTCTTCTTGGAGCAGGCGTTCGAACATTAGGAGTGTTGAATTCCAACGTGTCGGGCTGTCTAAAATCAAGCGCCTTGCTGGCATGTTGTTTCGCCGCTGGATATCTGTAAAGTGCGCCATGGCCGTGTAGGAACGCCTGAAATGAGCACACACCTTCCTGGCATGCTTCAGGACGTCCTGTAAGCCTGGGTGCTTATGCACAAAGCGTTGTACAATCAGATTACACACATGTGCCATGCACGGCACATGTGTCAACAAATTCAATGCCGCCAACAAATTTCTTCCATTGTCACAAACCACTTTGCCGATCTCCAGTTGGTGAGGAGTCAGCCACTGATCCACCTGTGCGTTCAGGGCGGACAGGAGTTCTGGCCCGGTGTGACTCTCTGCTTTCAGGGAAGTCAACCCCAAGACGGCGTGACCCTGCCGTATCCGGAATGTGGAATAGTACCTGTGGAGCTGGGGGGGGGGGGGCCGTTGATGTGGAGCAAGACATAGCAGCAGCAAAAGAGGACTCAGCCGAGGAGGTTATGGAAGAGGATGGAGAAGAGGAGTAGAGGAGGTGGCAGCAGGCCTGCCTGCAAGTCGTGGCGGTGTCACCAACTCCTCTGCAGAGCCACGTATTCCATGCTTGGCAGCCGTCACCAGGTTTACCCAATGCGCAGTGTAGGTGATATACCTGCCCTGACCATGCTTTGCAGACCAGGTATCCGTGGTCATATGGACCCTTGCCCCAACACTGTGTGCCAGAGATGCCATTACTTCCTTTTGCACAATCGAGTACAGGTTGGGGATTGCCTTTTGTGCAAAGAAATTTCGGCCGGGTACCTTCCACTGCGGTGTCCCAATAGCTACAAATTTTTTGAACGCCTCAGACTCCATCAGCTTGTATGGTAAAAGCTGGCGGGCTAAGAGTTCAGACAAGCCAGCTGTCAGTTGCCGGGCAAGGGGGTGACTTTGTGACATTGGCTTCTTACGCTCAAACATGTCCTTGACAGACACCTGACTGTGGGCAGATGAGCAGGGACTGCTCAGGGCGAGACACGGAGTAGCGAATGGTTGAGAGGGGGCAAGCAGGGCAGCAGTGGTTGACGTGGCTGAAGATGCTGGACCAGGAGGAGGATGGCGGCTTTGACTTTGTATGCTGCTTGTACTGATGTGTTGATCCCATAGGCGTTTGTGATGTGACATCATGTGCCTTCGCAAAGAAGTTGTACCTAGGTGGGTGTTGGACTTCCCACGACTCAGTTTCTTTTCGGACAGGTTGCAAATGGCATCACTGTTGTCACAGGCAGACACACGAAAAAATTGCCACACTGCTGAGCTCTGCAATGACGGCATTCTGGTGGTGGCAAAAGCATGCGTTGACTGGCTGACCCCGGGTGCCAATGCATGCTGTCTGACTGTGCCACTAGCTACTTTCGACGACCTCCCGCTGCTTCCAACTCGTCTCCTCCTCCTCTCTGTCTCCCCATCTGATCTTTCCTCCTGTTCTTCTTCTCTTATAGCGGGCACCCACGGGACATCCACGGATGCATCATCATCATCAACCGCTTCACTTGTATCTGACAACTCAACAAAGGAAGCATCACCCGATTCAACATCTTCATAATCATCAGACCTTACGTCCATGTGTGTAATGCTGCCTGACTGGGACATATCCCTGTTATCTACATCCTCTGGCACTAATGTTTGTGCATCACTCATTTCTTCCAACGGATCTGTAAATAACTCTGCTGACGGATCAAGTGAAGCGGCTGTGGTGCTAGTGTTGGTGGTGGTGGCAGGCAAGCGAGTGGTAACTGGAGAGGTGCCCGAAGCTAAGCTGGAGGAGGATGGTGCGTCTAGTTTCCGAGCGGAAGCTGTAGAAGATTGGGTGTCCTGTGTTAGCCAGTCAACCATGTCCTCAGAACTGTTCAAGTTCAGGGTATGTTGCCTCTGAAAACTGGGCATTATTCTAGGGCCAAAGGGAATCACAGCACCACGACCACGACGGCCCCTGCAGGGTGGCCTGCCACTGTCTGTCATTTTTTTTACGATTAGTGGTACTATGCGTGCAAGCTACTGTGATACCAGATATGAGTGTCACTGTGCACTGGCAAAAGTTGGCAGAGTAGATGCAAGAGGCCTCACACACACGCCTGTAGGCAGGCAACTGATATTCAATCGATTACAGAAAAAAAAGGGTTGTTTTATTTCACTCCACACTACGGTTGCACTAGATATGAGTGTCACTGTGCACTGGCAAAAGTTGGCAGAGTAGATGCAATAGGCCTCACACACACGCCTGTAGGCAGGCAACTGATATTCAATCGATTACAGAAAAAAAGGGTTGTTTTTTTTCACTGCACACTACGGTTGCACTAGATATGAGTGTCACTGTGCACTGGCAAAAGTTGGCAGAGTAGATGCAATAGGCCTCACACACACGCCTGTAGGCAGGCTACTGATATTCAATCGATTACAGTAAAAAAAGGGTTGTTTTATTTCACTGCAAGCTAGTGTGACACCAGATATGAGTGTCACTGCGCACTGGCAAAAGTTGGCAGACTAGATGCAAGAGGCCTCACACACACGCCTGTAGGCAGGCTACTGATATTCAATCGATTACAGTAAAAAAAGGGTTGTTTTATTTCACTGCAAGCTAGTGTGACACCAGATATGAGTGTCACTGCGCACTGGCAAAAGTTGGCAGACTAGATGCAAGAGGCCTCACACACACGCCTGTAGGCAGGCTACTGATATTCAATCGATTACAGTAAAAAAAGGGTTGTTTTATTTCACTGCACACTACGGTGGCACTAGATATGAGTGTCACTGCGCACTGGCAAAAGTTGGCAGACTAGATGCAATAGGCCTCACACACACGCCTTTAGGCAGGCTACTGATATTCAATCGATTACAGTAAAAAAAGGGTTGTTTTATTTCACTGCACACTACAGTTGCACTAGATATGAGTGTCACTGGGCACAGGCAAAAGTTGGCAGACTAGATGCAATAGGTCTCACACACACGCCTGTAGGCAGGCTACTGATATTCAATCGATTACAGTAAAAAAAGGGTTGTTTTATTTCACTGCACACTACGGTGGCACTAGATATGAGTGTCACTGGGCACTGGCAAAAGTTTGCAGTCTAGATGCAATAGGCCTCACACACACACGCTAGCAGGCTGGCATATGCAATTATATTACACAGAAAAAAGTAATAAGATAAAATAAAAAGGGCTTTTTGGGTTGCTGTCCTTGCAGCAGATATCAAAGGAGTCCTTCAGGTGTGTAGTTAAAGCTAAATACACAGCCTGGCTATCTATTTCCCTATTAAATAAAGAGCAGGTAGAATATATCTCCTCTCTCCACGAATGCAGCTACAGAATGATTCTAAAATGGAGGCTGTCATACAGATGGAAGGCTCTGGAAGGGAGTGTATGCTGCTGATTGGCTGGAATGTGTCTGCTGACTGTGATGTGCAGGGTCAAAGTTTCCTCAATGATAAAGAATAGGGGGCGGACCGAAAAGAGCATATGTTCGCCGTTCATGCGAAAATTGCAGCGAATAGTTCTTTGGCGAACTGTTCGGGACATCACTAATTATGACCCTATTTAATATTTTTCAATGCATTCACTTAGGAATATATTGATAATTAGCCCTTTATGTTTTGCATGTATGCAAATTAAAAAGGATACTTTCAATGATTCATATATTTATTCAAACAAAAATTACAAATGCTTTGTTCAGCATTTCACATATTCATTTCAGCACCTGCTTCAAGACAGACAGTGACCTCTGCACGATTTCAGCTGATATAACATCAGTTTGATAGGTATATGATTTAGTGATGATATTCTATACAAAAATATGATTAAGTATTTTTTTAGTCCATTGATGACAACTATTGATTAATTAATTTACATCATTTATGTTAATAATTAATCAATAATTAAAAGTTAAAAAAAAAACATTATGAATACATATATGCTTTGCCATTGATGTTTTAACTAATTACAATTTCACATCATAACTTGATTTATTGATTAATAAATGTAATACAAAAAAATACATTTGGTTGATGCCAAGTTATAGTTTGCTCATAGCTATTTCTGTTTGCCCTTCTTTAGGAAAACATGTTTACCTGTTTAAATGTTGCAGTCATGACAGTTTTACATTCTTTTATTCATGTGTATTCTTTGATTAATTAATTCATAATTCTGTTATTGCTCATTGTCTAACAGGGATAGGACCTTAGAAGCACTTGAATATTTAAATACCTTTATTATGTTAGGACACTTTTTACCATTTTAGAATGCATTTTCTTAGGCATATATTGATGATTAGGATTTATGTTTGCCATGTATGCAAATTAAAAATAACACTTTCAATGATTCATAAATTCATTCAAACAAAACATTACAAAGCAGTTTTATGTCATTTTACAGATCCATCATCTCTGCACCTCCCTCAGAGACACAGAGTGACGTCTGCAAAATTTCAGTTGATATTACATCAAATTGACAGGTATAATTAAGGATGACAATCTTTAACAAAACAGGATTAAGTGTTTTTTTTAAACATTAATAACAGTTAGTGATTCATTAATTTATGTAATTAATTTTATTAATTAATCAATAATTAAAGAAAAAATAACATTAGGAATACATATATGCTTAGCCATTTATGTTTCCATGAATGAGAATTACTCCTCAGAACTTTATTTATTGATTAATTAATTTAATAAAAATATTACAAAGTTTTTTGCTCATAGCTCTTTTGTTTTGCCCTTCTTTAGGAAGATATGATTACCTGTGCATGGTTTTGCAATCATGACAGTTTCAGATTATTTCATTAATGGCTATTCATTTATTAATTTACCTGATAATTCAGTATAAAATAATATATATATATATATATATATATATATATATATATATATATACATATTTTATATATATATATATATATATATATATATATGTTACCATAAAACATTTTTAGAAATATATATATGCTTAGCTCTTTAGCTTTTAAGGTATGCAAAATAAAAATAACCCATTGATTCATTCATTTACTTTGGTATTAATGACAGGTTAAAAAATATGTACAATAAAAAAAAATCTTACACCTGTATTTACAATTACAGATTACAATGGCGGACAACGCAGAAGATAAGAAAGAATATAAAAGAAGAATGACAAGGGAATGGAAGCAGAGATGGAGAGATGCACAGACCCCTGAGACTTCACAACATTTAAGAGAAGAAGATCGCAGAGACATCTAAATAAAAGAAAAATAATTAAAAAAGCACAAAATGAGTCTGCTGGAGCTTCAAAGAAAATAAAAAATAAAAAAATGTCTGTAAAACATTCTCTAATGACCCAATATTGTCTCCTGACACCAATGTTCATAGAGATGACACCAAAGTAGATATAGAAAGTTGTACTGAGATCTATATTAATGAAGCTCACGATAGTCCTTTATTTACAGCACTAACAGTAGACACTCATTATTGTGGATTAATACATGTGGTTTGTCACTTTTGTGGGGCCTATCATTTTCTGAAAAAAAGACCAACTGATGGAGTGTTTATTAGTTGCTGTCAGAAAGGAAAGGTAAGACTTCCAGAAAGACACACATTTCCAGAATATTTAGAAAGTATAATGAGTGATCCAAAATTTCCAAATTATACCAATTTTACGAAAAAAACATTAGGCCTTATAACATATATATATTTAATTTGCTTCAATGAGTGCAACATTAGCAGAAAATGTCCTAGGACATGGTCCTTACTGTTTTAAAGTCCAAGGACAAATATACCACCGAACTTCACATTTACACCCAGAATCAGGAGAACAAAGGAAATTTGCACAGTTATATGTCCTTGATACAATAGAAGCTGTTGAAGAACGTATGATGCTTCCTGAAAATAAACAATGCTTACCCATAGTCTTTGAACAGCTCAATAACATTATGGCCAACAACCCATATAGTAAAGCATACAAAAAATTAGCAGAGGTTGAAAAAGAACAGGCACATGTGTAAATACATCAATTGCCAATGCCAAGAGTAAGTATGGTTCTCAAAAGAGATGGCCATACTGATCAAAGACGATATAATTCACCAACAGCAAATGAGGTTGCCATGGGATTTAAAAATGATGATGGGGAACCGCCATTTGAGCGGGATATTAGAATATATCCACGCAATCAAGAACAACCGTTTATAAACATAAATATTTTAAGTAGTAATTTGGATCCAATAATATATAGCTTGGACAAACTACTTCTGACCGACCAGATTTTGTGGCAAGAGTATTCAAAATAAAACTTAATTCATGATATATAATAAAGCACACTTATTTGGGAAATGTGTTGCTTTTGTTTATACCATTGAATTTTAAAAAAGAGGCCTGCCACATTCACATATACTTTTAATCTTGCAAGAAAAAGTAATTACTGCTGAACTGCCACGTCCAGAGAAACATTCCAAACTGTATGAAATTGTAACTCATAGAATGATATATGGTCCATGTGGCGATATCAATCCAAATTCACCATGTATGGAAAATAAAAAATGTACAAAAGAGTTTCCAAAACAATTTCAAATGCAGACTTATGCTAATTGTGATGGATACCCTTTGTATAAAAGAAGAGAAGGACAACAAGCTATTATCCATGGCCAAAAGGTGATTAATAGATATGTGGTTCCATATAATCCACATTTGCTGATTAAGTACAATGCACATATCAATGTGGATGCTTGCACTTCTATCAAATCCATCAAATATGTGCATAAATATATATAAAAAGGATATAATGCAGCAACTGTTGTTGTGCAAGGTGCACAAAATGAAAAAGACAATCCAATTTTACATGACGAACATTCATCTTATTTAGATGCTCGCTATGTAAGTGCTCCAGAAGCAATGTGGAGTCTTCTCAAATTTGAGATGCATGATCGGTCACATGCTGTGTATCGGTTAGCTGTCCATTTGCCACAAAGTCAATTTGTTTTCTTCACTGCAGGAATGAAAGAAATGCTTTACTACAAAGTGAACATAGATCAACAACACTTACTGTTTGGTTTCAATTAAATTGTCAGGACACTGAGGCCAGACAATTTTTAAATGTTGACATTCCAAATCAATATGTATAAGTAAATGGTGAGTAGCGACAACGAAAAAAAAACATAATAATAAAATGATCCCAAGAATTTATACCATCAGTCCACTAGACATTGAACGTCTCAGTTTAAGATTACTTCTTTTACAGGTTCCCGGTGCACAAAGTTATGAACATTTACGCACAGTCAATGACATAGTTTATGATACTTTCCAATTAGCTGCAAGACATCAAAACTTCTTGGCAGATGATACAGAATGGGAGAGATGTCTTGAAGAAGCAGCACTATGTCAAATGCCAAAGCAAATGAGAGAACAATTTGCTTTTGTTTGCATTTTTTGCAATGTACATGATGCACTAACTTTGTGGGAAACATTTAAATTACATATGTGTGAAGATTTCTTGAAACGTTACAATGAGACCATTGCGCTACTGAAAGCATTAATGGAAATTCAGGAAATCTTTCTTTGCCATGGATTAAATTGTGCCAATTTTAATCTGCTTGATCCAGGAATTATAGATGAAATTAACTTTGATGAGTATGACACTAATATTGAATACCAAAAAACACAAGAACAAATTGGAACTTTAAATGCATTCCAATTGGAAGCATTTAATCCAAATGCTATAGATGATGACATGCTCAAAGAACATTATTTCTATCTGGATGGCCCTGGTGGATCAGGAAAAACTTATCTATATAATTTGTTGATGAGTTCCCTTCGATCACAGGGTCAAATAGCACTGCCATTTGCAACCACTGGAATTGCCGCACTTTTGTTAGAAGGTGGTAGAACTGTGCATAGTGTATTTAAACTGCCAGTTCCCATTCTGGAAACATCAGTGTCGTATATTCGAATGAATTCATTACAAGCCAAAAAAAAATATTAATTATATAAGATGAGGCAACTATGATGTCATGTCATGCCCTGCAATGTATTGATCGATTATTAAAAGAAGTTATGGGTAATGATTTGCCATTTGGTGGAAAGGTGATGTTGTTAGGAGGAGATTTTAGGCAAACATTACCTGTGGTGCCACATGGCAATAGGACTGACATTGTCAAAACATGTATAAAGAGAAGTTAGCTGTGGAAAATATTTACACACCTTAAATTAGAAATCAATATGAGATCTAATGGCCAAAATAAATTCAATGATTGGCTCACTCAGATTGGAGAAGGTAAACAGGCAAAAATAAATAATTTACCTTATGATGCTGTGGAAATTCTATCAGAAATGATTTCCAAAGAATCACTAATATCGACAATCTTCCTCAATACCATCAATAACGAGGATTACTCAGACATTGCAAGCAAAGTCATATTGACATCAAAAAATATAGATGCCTTGAATCTAAATAACGAAATTTTGAAATTAATCAATGCACCCCAAAAAAACTATTACAGTGCAGATTCTGTTCTGGCTGATGACAAAGATAGTGAAGCCAACTTTACTATGGAATTTATTAATTCTTTAACTCCCTCTGGAATGCCACCACATATTTTGCAACTTAAAAGGGGGCAATTGTCATGCTACTGAGAAATATGAATCACAAAAAAGGACTTTATAATGGGACCAGATTAATTGTGAAGGATTTATACATGCAGAAATTATGAATGTTACCCATAAAGGCGAACCAGTTCTTATACCGAGAATTGATTTGGCTTCAAGTGAGAGTGGTTTGCCTTTTGTCCTTCAAAGGAGTCAATTTCCCATTATCATGGCATTTGCCATGACCATCAATAAATACCAAGGACAAACTTTTAAGTTTTTTTGACGGAACCTGTGTTTGCACATGGACAACTGTATGTTGCATTTTCAAGATGCAATAATCAAGAGGAAGTTAAAGTTCATATTGAAGAAAACCCAAGTCAGGGTGATTTAATGGAAGATGGATGCATTTTTACCAAAAACATTGTGTACTGTGAGGTGCTGTAAACATAGAGAACAGTGGGGGGTTTTCGAGGACCAAATTTTATGTTACTCAGACTAATTTTAGAGGACCACTATTTCACTAAGAAACTCTATACAATGGCTAAAAACATAGAGAACAGTGGTTTTACTTCCAGGACAACATTTTAGGTCACTGGGACTCTTTATAGACGACCACTATTTCACATAGGAAACTCTATGTGCCATTTGCACAAACTACAACAAGAACAACAAAAAGTAAAAAAACTAAAACAATAATTAACAGTGGTTATATCCCATAGACAAAATTAAAAGTCTGCTGGCCTCTTTGTAAGGGAACCACTTGGACATATCCCCCCCAAAAATGCAATGTCTTCATATATAACAACATTGAAAAAGGAACATTTCTCTTATTTCAAAGAAGTTATACCACACCAAATATAGAGAAACAGTGGTTTTATTTTGAGGACGAAATTTGATGTCACTCGGAATCTTTTTAGAGGACCACTATTTCACTAAGAAACTCTATAAAATGGCAAAAACATAGAGAACAGTTTTTATACCCCACGGATGACATTTTATATCTGGCGGTCTCTTTTTAGAGGACCACTATTTCACTTAGGAAACTCTATGTGCCATTTTCAAGAACTACAACAATAAAAACAAAAAGAAAAATTAACAGATTGGAATGTGTTAGAACTTACCTTTTTACATGAATGGCCCCACAAAACAATTAGGTGGCATTTTTGTTAAATTCAAAGTTAAATTTGATTGTTTTCTGTTACTATTTTACATGTTAACATTGTATTTTAAACGTTGTGCAAAGTTGGTTCATTGTATATTGTATATAGTCAAAGATTTATGTTAGTAGAAGGTTAACCATTTCTTAATGCATTGAAATGTATAATTAAGTACAGAGTATTGATTCAGGGAGTAATCCGATCACCAGTTAATGGGGTCAGGAAGGAATTATTTTTTCTCTCTCTTTGATACACTTGTTTTTTTTTAGTATTTGCTTTCCTCTGGATTAAATACCTATTTGGTTTAACAAGAATAAAAAATAAAACATTTTTTACAAAGCATGTATAAAAATAGTTATTCACAGAAAGTTTACATAGTCTTCTGTTATTCATGCATAACTATCAATTCAAAATGTTAGCATTGTTAAAAAAAATGGTTCAAGATTGTTTCAAATACAAGTTGCATGTTACAAACTTTTATGTTATGGTTTATAATATGTATTCATGAAAACTTCAGCCATTGTTATATTGTTATTCCACATATGTGAATTAAAAGAGTTAATATTAAAAAAAAAAATTCGATACCTGTTGGTGAAATACAAGTTGAAAGTTAAAAAAATCAAAAGTTGTATTCCAAATGTTGTATTTCTTTGTAGATAATAAAAAACTAAGTCAGAGGTGCTCATCAGAGAACGAACCAACCTTAATAGGTTAGTTCTATGGCCATGATAAGCCACTCTGAGAGCAACCTCTTTTAGCTCACTTGTGCCCTTCACAGGGAGAAATATCCTGTAGTATATCAGTCTGGTCCCACTCAAAAGAGAAATATCCTGTAGTATATCAGTCTGGTCCCACTCAAAAGAGAAATATCCTGTAGTATATCAGTCTGGTCCCACTCAAAAGATTGACCCACGCCCAAAATACCAGGCAATTCTACCCTGAACAGGAGTGGGACCAGACTGATATACTACAGGATATTTCTCTGTGAAGGGCACAAGTGAGCAAAAAGAGGTTGCTCTCAGAGTGGCTTATCGTGGCCATAGAACTCACCTATTAAGGTTAGTTCATTCTCTGATGAGCACCTCTGACTTAGTTTTTTTGTTTATGCAAATTACCCTTGTGGTTTAGTCTCCCTAAGGGTAATAGTGGACTCCAGACGTGGACCCCTTGCTCACTGTGCCTTAGGGAATTCAGCTGCACCTCACTGATGAGGCCGATAAAGGCTGGAACGCGTCTGTGGTTTGCTGTTTCTCCTGTTCAGGGTAGAATTGCCTGGTATTTCAGGGCTTGGTCACGCTTTTAAGTGGGACCTGACTCATATACTACAGGATATTTCTTGCCTGTGAAGGGCACAAGTGAGCTAAAAGAGGTTGCTCTCAGAGTGGCTTATCATGGCCATAGAACTAACATAATAAAGATTAGTACGTACTCTGATGAGCACCTCTGAATTATCTTTTTTGTTAGATAAAAAAAAGGTTAAGAATAGTGATGTCGCGAACATCAAATTTTCGATTCGCGAACAGCGGATGCGAACTTCCATCAAATGTTCACAAACGGGCGAACCGAGCGAACCGCCATAGACTTCAATAGGCAGGTGAATTTCAAAACCCACAGGGACTCTTTCTGGCCACAATAGTGATGGGAAAGTTGTTTCAAGGAGACTAACACCTGGACTGTGGCATGCCGGAGGGGGATCCATAGCAAAACTCCCACGGAAAATTACATTGTTGATGCAGAGTCTGGTTTTAAGCCATAAAGGGCATAAATCACCTAACATTCCTAAATTGTTTGGAATAACATGCTTTAAAACATCAGGTATGATGTTGTATTGATCAGGTAGTGTAAGGGTTA
Source organism: Discoglossus pictus (assembly GCA_027410445.1). NCBI lineage: Eukaryota > Metazoa > Chordata > Amphibia > Anura > Alytidae > Discoglossus > Discoglossus pictus. The sequence goes on from CM050163.1 coordinate 239,167,845, forward strand.
CACCCGCTTCACCGTAACAGACCAATCTCCCCGTTTAATGCACCGCAAACAACCGCAAACAGTACCTTTGCACAACCGCAAACTCCCCATTTGAACAAGGTTGGATACCAAGCTAGCCATGTCCCGTTCCTTGTCCTCACTGATGTCATTGAAGGTCTCTTCCTCCACCCAGCCACCAAGGGTCCCCGAAAAGTGACAACAAGCCCCCTGGGACGCCTGCTGTGTTTGGTCTTCCACCTCCTCAAAGCCACCTTCCTCCTCTGACTCCTCTTCTTCAGACTCCTCTCTCTGCGTTGCCTCTGTCTGCGTTATTATAAGGTGTGTATGGTTAAGTAGTACTATTCCTATCGGTTTAATCCCTGTTACGTCCACTATTAGGGGACGTGTATATGGCATTGATTTTTGGAACAGGGAGATGGAAAAAGATGCTTGGTCGGACCTCCTACTTCAAATTTGGGGCACTGCGCGTGCAATCTAAGGTGCCACCAGATATGAGTGTCACTGTGCACTGGCAAAAGTTGGCAGAGTAGGCGCTGTAGGCCTCAAACACACGCCTGTAGGCAGGCAACTGATATTCAATCGATTACAGTCAAAAAAGGGTTGTTTTATGTCACTGTACACTACGGTTGCACCAGATATGACATATCACTGTGCACTGGCAAAAGTTGTCAGAGTAGATGCAATAGGCTTCACACACACGCCTGTAGGCAGGCAATTGCTATTCAATCTATTACAGTCAAAAAAGTGTTGTTTTATGTCACTGTGCACTACGGTTGCAACAGATATGACGTATCACTGTGCACTGGCAAAAGTTTGCAGAGTAGATGCAATAGGCTTCACACACACGCCTGTAGGCAGGCAATTGCTATTCAATCTATTACAGTCAAAAAAGTGTTGTTTTATTTCACTGAGCACAATATAAGCTGTGAGCCTGACACAGGCAGGCAAATGAAATTAGATTAAAGGAAAAAAGGGTTGTTTTTTTTCAATGTATGGTACACCAACTATGACTGGTGAAACAGAGCAGAATATTAGCCTGTCCTTCAGATGGAAGGCACTGGAAGGGAGTGTATGCTGCTGATTGGCTGGAATGTGTCTGCTGACTGTGAGGTGCAGGGTCAAAGTTTCCTCAATGATAAAGTATAGGGGGCAAACTGAAAAGCGCATGTGTTCGCAGTCCGATGCGAACGTGTACATGCCAAAATTGCCGCTAATAGTCCGCGGGCGAACTGTTCGCGACATCTCTAGTTAAGAATGTCAGACACTCACATTGTGTGGAAAACACTTTTAACAGCATGAAAATGTTATTGCCCCATCATTTGTGACGGGCAAGTCGCTAGTGGGAAGATAATTCCTGGTCAGTTCTAAAGGTGTCTTTTCTGTCCCTCTTATCTTTTATACGTTTGTAAATTACACTGCTGACCATTAGTATTAATATTTGATTAGAAACTTGTTCTAAAATACTCTGACTTATCCCTAGTGACTTTTTCCCACTAGTACTGTCACTACTTTGATCTAAACCATTTGTCCATTGCATAATACAGTGAATTAAATGTATGAAAAAATGAAGTGCTAGAGAAACTATCCATTCATAAATTATCATATAGGCCATGTTAACTAAGATTTGGCATCTCCAAAAGTTCTCCAACTCCTCACACTTCAGTACATATGTTCTGTTTAGAAAGCAAACAGTAAGCAAAAAAAGAAAAACTTGAAAAAATGCAGCACTGCATATTATCATAAATGTATTTTATTGTTAGGTGATTATATAAATTTGTTATATTTTATTAAACAAAACAATATATTATACTAACCCTGTACATAAATAACTCTAACTTGCATTTATAATCTCTTAACATGATTAATTCTCTTAAAGCCCCGGTGTGGTCAAATATTTAATATAGCTTTCATGGCATTCCCCTCCAATATCTCTGCTTGAGTGGATCAGCATGATGATGGACATAAAGACATTCCTGGTATGTTGCAGTCAATGAGGTCATAGAGAGTCGGACACGACTGAATGACACAACAATAACACATTCATTCTGTGATTTGTTCACAGTGATTCATTGTTAAGAAGGGTAATATTTATTGTATATTCTTGTACTTTGATTAATAATTAAGATTCATGCATTGCAACAGTTAAACAGGAATACAACAAAAATAATTTTGTCTTTACAGACAGGCATCTAATTGACACAAGATCACACTAGGGCTATGACTGGATAACATTTTATGGTAGCAGTTTGTACTGATTTGAGATAACATTAGAGACAGTTATTAGATTAAGATCAAAACATTATGTTGTCTATGTGCAATTCAGCTATGAGAAACCCAATTCAGTGCTGGACACAAAATATCCTTGACATTTGTGAAATGTTGGCAACAAACATTTTGAAATATCAGTTTTGTTGCACATTTTAGATTTTGAAAAGCTAATTTAAAAGGTTTATTATTAATACATTGTTCAGTCACAAAGCCCTATATCTAGCCTATATTACCATCACATATATAGCTGTGAGCGTACGGGCCGTTGCTCATGTTTGCGGGCTCTAAAGATATATATATATATATATATATATATATATATATATATATATATATATATATATAAATAAAATACTTATATTTAATGAATTCCTAATTGGGTCATCATAACATGATGATTTGTCTGTTCACTTTTCTGTAAAATGAGCCTTATTGCCATCTACACATTTTATATGTTAGCTTGAGTCTTAGTATGAGCACCCACAGACCCATAGATTTTGTCAAGATTTCTTATGGTGGCCATGTAATCATTTTAGGTAGAAACAAACCTACAGAATTGAGCAAGTTACACATAGCAAGAACCCCCAATGGGTTTCACACTAGAAAACTTATCACGCTTCCAACTGCAGTGTCTATTGATGTTTGCTTTCCCAACTCAGAATCTGTGTCATACACAACCTCACAATCTTAGTTAAGAGGGCTACATTCTTCCTGAATTAAGATAATTGAAGATGTGCACACCTTCTTTAGGTGTAGCGAAGTGAGAAGTTGAGGCACGCGGGAAACCCGTACATGCACTGTGCGCCTCGCAAAATTACAACTTTAACCGCTGAACCACCAAACTGAAAAGACATGAAAAAAACAACAAATGTTCCTCAAATTAACTTCCACACCACAGCGGGAGAGGCAGGAAGACCGTGAGTAAGGGTGAAAGTTAATTTAATGCCTATTTGCCATTTTTTCAAGTGAGAAAAAAAATGGCTGCCGAGAAAACGCAAAACAACGAAAACAAGGACCAAGGACGTAAAAGAAGCCCGAAGGACACAAAAAATAGCCCTAAGCAGTAACACTTAATGAGAGCTAGTAACGCTTAACCCTAGGCACTAACACAACCCAAGACAGTAACACTCAAGCGCGAGGCCTATAAATTAAACAGGGGGAGAGGCTTGCAATGAGCGCCAAAGGTGCTCAGAAGGCCCATAGCCTCGCATTTTGTGGCAAACAGCATTGCTAGCCTTACAATTTTACTCCCGTCATTTTTGACGGGCAATTGCTTAGTTCAATAATATTGCACAGCAGAAAAATAAATCACCTGCCACTTAGAACTCTCTAAGAGTTCCATAAACAAGGGGGGCTTTAGTCTGACACTGACATTCACATTTTCATGCAGGTTGAACATAGTGTACTGTCAGCACTCCAACAATCTACCACATATGACTTGGAGAACTTTGAATTGTGATCTACCACTTGGACACCACTAATTTAGACTAACATAAGTCAAAATATAAACGGTAATATCTGCAATGGATAACTTTATTGTTTATGCTTTATACTTTAGATATTCTTGTAGTGAGAACTAATTGTAAGGGAATTTAAAAAATCCTTCATATTAATATGGTATTATTACACTTATTTTTTTACACTTATTGCACAGATGCAAAATGTATGCTTATTTTGTTTTTACAAATAGTCTTCTGTTTGATGTTGTGTCATAGTAAGGCAAGGTTTCATCACAGCATATAACACCACAGTTTGATTGGATATTATTTTTGGTTGGAGCTTGTGTTGGCTGTGGATAACATTACAGACAATTATAAGATTAACATCAAAACATTATGATGTCTATGTTCAGTTCAGCTATGTTTTATTGATTGTGCCGAGTGATGAAATCTAATTCAGTGCTGGAAACACCGGTATCCAAATGTCCTTGACATTTGTAAGATGTTGTCAATAAACATTTTGAAATTTCTGTTTTGCTGCACATAAAAAAAAAAAAAAAAGAGCTGTTCATATATGCTGTTTTAGAATCTGGCCCCAAAACATATCAGTGTAACCCTGATCATTTTATGAGGCACAGTGACATTTTCTGATAATGTATTGAATAATCTGAAGTCCAAAGACATATGAGACCTTGCAGGTTTTATAAATATCAAAATGTCAAGTTAAAGGACAATGAAAAAATATTAATATTTTTATCATGTACCTAAAACAGCATGTATAAAATAATACACCAAGGGTCAGAATTAGGGTGATTCTGGAAGTTATCTAAGGACTACTAACTTTGTTTTCATGCAGTACATACATTGATCTACTCCTCTTTAGGTACTAATTGGATGCACTAACCTTGTACATGTTCTTACTGGCTGTATAAACTGAAAAGATTTAGGATGGTGGCGTTATGAACTATTCGTGCATTGAACAAAAAAATTAAAACATGTACATATTCTTGGTTTCCTTGAATGATTCTTGGTTCAACTTTTGTAATATTTAAAACATATTTTAGGTGATTAAAACTATAAAATGCAGGTTTTATGTCTGGATCAATGCAATTGTCATTATTGGTAATTAAGCCATGTAGATATACAGTTTGTCATTTTTTTCTAGAAAATTCAATTTAGTCACTACAGTATTCAAGTGCAACCATTCTTGCTATTATTACTAGTAATTATTAATAATTTAGATGTATGAATGGACTATCCTTGATCATATGGTTGGACTAATATGCCAAGAAGATTTCTCCTTTTATGTACAAATTAGTTGAACGATATTGCAACCTCAGTGAGCTAAAAGTAATTTCTCCATTCCAGATTTTAAGGGCTTTTTGGGCATCAATCATTATGTCTGAATAAACCAGCTTCAGCTTAGTGACTATGAGCCCTATTCTATTAGAAGCCCGTAAGTGACTCTAACCCATGATTTTGACTTTGGGTGTTTTTTTCCTCTAAATATCTAGATGTATTTTATTAACTCTAGCTCACAATCTTACGGCCTCCACACAAAAACCCTGCCTTTTTAAGTAGGATTTCAGGGGGAATGATTTTACAATTTCTAAGGAAGCCCGTGATTTACTTCTTAGACACAGCTAATAGTAAATAAGTCTGTCTTCATGAGGTCAGTAAAACATGTAAGTTAGACAAAACCTGCAATCGGAGGCTACGGATTAATGAAAGGCAATAAGTAATATTTGCTGATCTGACTTGAATCCAGCACTTTATAAAATGCATTAGAGCATCTGTTTTAGTCCATGTGGTTTTCATTGTATGTATTAACCCCCTGAGTCCTGGGATCAATATTACTGATAAATAACAGTTAAAACATTTTTTTTAATTGCATATTTGTGGGTTTGAGACTGTTCTGCAATTAATTTGAATGTATTTCCATGCTTTTAAAATACAGTATTGTGTGTGTAATTGCTGTTACAGCTCTAATAAGTGTTTGAAAAAAGCCCTTGCGAATCCTATTTAGTACTTGTAATATATTTGACAGAAACTTGATACTTTTTTCATTTGCAGGTTAGACTATATTTGTGAGCCAGAGCTACGGTTCTAATAGAATATAGATTTTGTGTCACTTTTATTATTTACACCTCGTAATATTCGAGCTGTGCTAAAACCAATGGAGTTCTAAGCAAAATTTGCGACTTTAATTGGCCCGTATGGATTGTGGGTGGGTAACTCATAATCAGATTTTGTAGCTATTAGAATCTGTGGCAATATTAAGAGTGATTTTAAGTGTGTATAAATGTATAATTTGGGCAATAAAATAGGACCCAATGTCATTAAATGGCCACTGTAATTTGGTGAAAGCTTCAACTTCTTGTGGAGTATATAACAAACTAACAATACTAGCAGCTGTGCATGATAGGGCTATAAAAACAAATCTTAACAAATCTTAAATACAGATTAGTCGGCTTTAGTTATGGAAGATTCCATCTTAATCATCAAGTCTGCCTGTATCTTGAGGGGAAGGGTTAATCGACAGGGCCTTTTTTTTTCCATTCAGTTTTAGTGTGCTAATTGGAGAGGCAGTTTTCAACAAAATTTAATAGAGTAGTCTTCAGTACCTCATATTCATCCATGTCTCTGGCTATTAAAGCAAAATTGAATATATTAGTTTCAAAGTAAAAGCTGTATACCTATTTTAAAATTTGTTGGAACATTTGACACATTACCATGCTATAAATATAACAAGAGATATTATGGGGCTGCCATTGTCAGTATTATCAGTCTTATGTAGCCACTCAGGAAGTAGTGTACAATATACATTATCCTGTGTTGTAATGCCATATGTATGCTAAACTCACATGAAACAGTCTATAGCAGACTTAAAGAAAGCCTTGAATAGTCATAAAGTTCATAAAATAAATACATATTCTTATATTTTTTTGATTGGTGAGAGGATGGAAATTCTAGATAGTTCTGTCTAATGATATATTTTTATAAGACACAAATAAGCGGTACAATCGATTATCTTGCAAAGGTGCATCAACTACTTGTGACATTTTTATGGTTTCACAAAGAACTTGACAATAATTTGAAACAAATCCTTCAACAACCATATTCCTAATTGGACAGACATTTTAAAGGCACCAGATGAATGTGACCACATATTTGGGATTCAAGTAATTGCTTACCAGAATAAGAACATATGCTGACGGTGAGATGATGTTTTAAAATGTAAATGTGTGTGTAGCTGTTTGAGTGTTAACTTTGATGGAGTATTGTTATAGGAAGTGATAACATTCTGCTATGTACTTTAAACTTTATCCTAGAACAGCACGCACTCAATTCAGCACATATTGCTTCATTATGAAAGATTGCTGGCTGCCCTCTATTCTCTTTAAAGCTATTGCTGAGGAGGTCATTTGTAAACTCTCAAGGCCTGTAACATTGTGGCAATTCTGTTATTCATATCAAACATATAAATCTAACAGAATAAAGAAAATATTAACGCAAAACAGAATATTTTCAAAAACAGGAAGTATACCAAAGTATGAAAATTACAACACCAAATTAGAAAATGAAGCAGCAATAACATTAAAATATATAAATGTTTCACTCAAATGAACAAACAATTAAGAAACAGGAACAAAAAAAACTAAAAATAGTGCCAGCCAACAGATGATATTGTCATCTCCTAACATTTCAACATCATCAGTTAAAATAATATTTATGTTCAGTCACATTGTTTTTTGTTATTTTGTTTTCTGAAACCTTTAATAAAATAACTGACTTATACTAATGAACTACAAGTTCCCCACGCTATGGCAATAGCCTATGTGGCAAACCACCATTTTTTTATTTTTGACACTTTCCAAGCAGATACACAATTACAGGATGCTTTCAATGTGTTTTTCGAATTTTACTAAAATAGTTGCCAGAATGTAAACATAACTTAAAAACAAAAATAATGAAAACAAATAGGCCTAATTCTATCTGAGCACTTCCCTTAACAGATCTTCCAACCAGCTAACTCTGATTGGAGCCAAAAATCACACTCTCTTCATTTATTTTGCAGATCTTTCTTCTTCAGGCCTTTTATACGTCTGGCCTGCCCTTCTTTCCTGATGTCCCACCCCAGGGACCCTAATACACTGTTCTAGTGAGGGTTATATTCTGTCAAAATAGTCACTTGAAATTGAACCTTTAATTCCAACCTCTCTCTGTCTGTTCCATGGCTTTACTGTTGGCTGCTCCCCTTAGGAAACTGAACTTTTGGCTGCAGGTTCCAAATTTGTTACATATATAGATGTATTAAATTTACTCAAGCCTGCAATGACATGTTGACAGCCCCAAAACGCAAACCATGAACCCGTACGTAGCATTTCAGGGCATGATAATGATCAATTAAGCATGCCCGTAAGTACCAACAGTAAATGAGACCGTCATCAGATCGGACTCACAATCCAGAAATGTAGAAATCAATAAAAATTAATAAAGTGAATGTTCTAGTCCATGTGGGTTCCGTGATATGTATTAACTCCTTGATTCCAGGATCGATATAACTAGGAAATAAAACATGATTTTTTTTATTTTTTTATTGCAGATTTGCCTGCTTGAGACTGTTGTGCAATTAATTCTAATTCCTTTCATTGCTTTTCCAATATTTGTTAGTACAGTAGTATGTATTTATTTGCTTTTGCAGCGTTATGAACAGATGTTTAACCCACTTGCCAGTTCTGTCTAGTACTCGTAAAAAATGTTGATACAATTGCCATTTACGAATTAGAAGGCAATTGTGGGCTACATGAATTTTTGGAATCGAATATCGATTTTGCCTCTTTAGCACTGATAACATTTGCAGTCTTGAAACATCAAAGGAGGAGATAGTACAGAGTTACATTGCTTTTTAGCCTGTGACTCGCAATTGGAATGCAAGTAGCTGAATGTAGCCAATTAAATATCAGTAACATTTATGGGCTCCATTATGGGCTCATGTAATTGCAATTTGGACAATTAAATAGGGGTCGTTGTCTCTCCTTCAATCTTAATTTAAAAAAAAAAAAAAAACTTCACTCTCACTACTAGATTCTACAAGCTTCCCCCTTTAGCTTGTTTTTAAGACTGGTGCCTTTCTCTGCTCAAGTAAACAGTGCCTAATTTTGGGACCTCTGGGGGGCACACTGTCACACCTACTACAATATTCAATGACTATTCTGCAAGTGTTGTTGAATACACTGTTAAACTATAAACTCAACATGTGGACAGCAAAAAGGAAGCTTCCAATTTATGAAAAGGCAAGACAATATACTTTGGAATATTTTTTTATAATATATCACATCTGGTTACATTTTGACAGGAGATTTTACTGTACTTCTGTTAACACATCCTGCCCCTGGATTCTATTGAATGTCAAAGACAATATGTTAGAGATAGTATGCCATTATCTTTCCTGAAATGCATTGCTTATTCAGTCACATTCAAATTGTATATCTGTGCTAAATGGTTGAGACTGCAAGATATTCTTCAGGAGGAACGGATGATGTGTATTTATTTTCATATTGCATAAGATTAAACAGCACTTTAGACATATACCAGTGAAAACATACTTTTTTAAAATCTGAGTGGTATCTTAAATTAAATGGGTAGCTTTATTTTGCTTCACAGTAGTAATTCTGGAAAATATTTCATGATGTTAGATGATTGTTATTTATCAATGCACAAAGTAGACAAAGTAATCACATAATAGTGAAAATCAGGGATGGAGCTACCGCTGGTACAGGAGGGCCCGGTGGTGCATCAGGGCCCATACTACAATACCCCTGAAGAGCTACAGGCATGCACATGACCCCCCAGTCTTTTCCAGTCCCACAATCTCCCCAGTCTCTCCCATTCCACCACAGATAACTCCCAGTTTTTACTTGTCTTTCCCAGACCATTAAACTTTGTCCCCAATTCTCTCTTGCCCCCCCCCCATTTCTCCCTTTACCTCAGTCTCTGACTTACAGTTTTTGTCAGCCTTTCCCAGTCCACAAAGTCTTTTAGTGCCCTCAGACCCACTACTTATCTTTCCCTTCTTCTCTCTTGCTTTACTCCCCTTCCACAGCGCACACAGAGAGCGCAGAGAGAGCGCACAGACAGAGAGCACAGAGAGAGAGAGAGAGAGAGAGTGCACAGGCAGAGAGTGTAGAAAGAGAGCCCACTGAGAGCACACAAAGAGAGTGCAAAGACAGAGAGCACACAGAGAGTGCACAGACAGTGAGTACAGAGTGAGAAAGTGCACGCACAGACACAAAGTGTAAAGAGAGCCCACAGAACACAAAGACAGAGAGCACACAGAGAGAGTCCACAGATAGTGAGCACAGGGAGAGAGTGCACAGACAGAGAGTGCAGAGAGAGAGTGCACAGACAGAAAGTGTAGAGAGAGAGAGTGCACAGACAGAGAGTGCACAAAGAGAGAGAAAGAGAGGGAGGAGTACAGAGAAAGAGGTACAGAGTGAGAGCACACACAGACAGCACACACAGAGAGAGAGTGCACAGACTGAGAGAGGACAAAGAGAAGTACAGAGTGAGAGTGCACACATAGAGCGCACACAGAGAGCAAGTGAGAGCACACATACAGAGAGAGAGATCAAACAGACAGAGTGCACAGAGAGAGAGAGAGATTGCACAGACAGAGAGCAGAGAGAGCACACAGAGAGCCACAGGCAGTGCACAGAGACAGCACCAGGAGAGAGAGAGACAGGGCAGAGAGTAAGAGGTCAGAGAGAAAGACAGGAGAGCGAGAGAGACACACAGGACAGAGAGAGAGACACAAGACAGAGAAAGAGAGACAGGAGAGAGAGAGAGAGAGACGCAGGACAGAGCAAAAGAGACAGGACAGATGGAGAGAGACAGGAAAGAGCAAGAGCACACAGACAGAGAGAGCTCACATGGAGAGTGAGAGGGAGCGCACAGAGAGTGCACAGAGAGAAAAAGAGAGAGAAAGAGGGAGAGAGACAAACAGACAGTGTGAGAGAGAAAGAGACACAGGACAGAGATAGAGAGACAGAGAGGGAGAGAAGGAAAGAGAAGGAGAGAGAGACACAGGACAGAGAGAAAGAGACACACACAGGACACAGAGACAGAGAGAATAGGCAAAGTGAGGGAGAGTACACATAGAGAGCGTGAGAGCGCAGCGAGAGAGAGAGAGAGATAGTGTGCACAAAGAGAGAGAACGTGCACAGAGAGAGAGTACGTGCACAGAGATAGAGAGAGCACAGACAATTCAAGATAGCATTCTATGAAACCTTCATTTATGACGGGCAAATTACTAGTAAAATAATAACTGATCATACATTTTAAAAAGTCTGATTTCGGGGGGTGTAATCATATGATATGACAATATTTAAGCAAGCCCATGATTTACTTCTTAGACACAGCCCCAGCAAATAAGACCGTCATTATGACATCAGTAAAACATGGAAGTTACACATAATCTGCAATCATAGGCTACACATTAATTAGTGCCAATAAGTAATATTTGTTGATCTGGCTCACAGACGAGCAATCTAGCACTGTATAAAATGCATTAGCTCATCTGTTTTTGTCCATGTAGGTTTCATGATCTGTATTAATCCCTTGAGTCCCGGGATCGATATTACACAGAAATAACATTAAAAATAATATTTTTTAATTGCATATTTGTGGGTTTGAGACTGTTGTGCAATTAATTCTAATGTCTTTCCATGTCCTTCCATGCTTTTGAAGTACAGTATTGTATGTTTAATTGCTGTTATAGGTTTCACAAGTCTTTGAAAAATGCCTTGCAAATTCTATTTAGCACTGGTAATATTTTTGACAGAAACTTGATACTTTTTTGAATTGCGGATGAGACTTTATTTGCGAGTTAGAGCTACAGGTCTAATAGAATATACATTTTGTGTAACTTTAATTATTTAGAGCTCGTAATATTCCAGCTGTGCTAAAATCAATGGAGTTCTAAGGCCGGTTTTGTGCATTTGGCTGGTCCATAGTGATTGTGGACGAATTGCGAGTAGCTAATGAAATATGTTGGAATATTAAGAGCAGTTTTAAGTGTGTATACATGTTTTTTTGTTTTAATGGTGTATACATTGTGACAATCTATTGATACTGTTAAAGAAAACAATGTATTAAAAAAATAAGAATTATTTGAAGTTACGGATGGAACTTGTTTTTTGTTTGAAGTAATTGAACTGTTAAAATGATGTCTCCTCTCAGACCTGAAGTTTATCTTATTTAGATAAAAAAAATTAAGGAGTAAACATATATCATTTTTTTTTTTTTTTCTCATGAGTCCCATTGAGATGTTTAAATGAAGTCTACATTTTTTATAAATATTTATAAAAGAAAAAACTGGTATGAAAATGTGATGCATTATTGAACAAAGGAATGACAGGAATGGGAGAAGGAGGGGCAGTCTTTAATTTACTTAAAAAGGAAGCAAACATATAGTGAAATATATTTCTTTTGAAAAAATATATTGAGAGTAAAATCATACCTAGAGAATTAATATTTTTTCCAATTTTTCAGAATTGGTCTGAGGAATTTAAAATGTTATGGTAAAATGAATTAATTACTTGTTCTTTAAGGATTATGGAAATCATTACGCATCAAAATAGAAGACAGGAAAAGGAAATCAAAACCAAAAAGGCAAAAGAAAACCATTCGAAAATAGAAATTTATTCTTGAATACAGTTAAAAAGATTCAACATAATCAGGAATTAATGACAAAAAATAGGATGTAATGTGTTTATGTTAGGTAGTGTGTAGCATTCGATGCAATGAAGAATAATGAGATTCTAAATGTTATGTGATGGCTATATGTTAGGCAGATTTGCACACACGTTAATGCTAGAGAGCTGCAGGCAATACCTCCTGTCAAGTCAGTACATTTTATAGGAGCTAAGTAATAGCTCCTCAAAATTGTGGGCTGCATTACCATGTTACTCTTAAGCAAATTCAATCACAATAAGTAGACAGTGTCCTACTCCCATTCTGACAAGGAGGAGATAGTATAGCAATCTGGCAATATCTTACAATTAGGGACTTGATAGATATTTGTGGACTCTAACCAAAACAAAAAAACTAGTTGGGGACTCTAACCCACAAAAAAAAATAGTTGGGGACTCTAACCCACAACAAGAAAAAAATACTTGCCTTTATAATAATTATAATACCCTGCAGACAGGTGAGAACACATGAAATGTCTACTCAATGTTCTGGAGGATAGCCCACTTCTGACACCAAAATTGATAAGGCAGGAAAAACACTGCGAGGGATAGCGTGAACCATGGGACCTTTACAATCACTCTTCCTTACAGCACTCTCTTGTCCTGATTTTAACTTAACAGAGGAGACAACCTAGATTCAAAATGTCTCAAGTTATTACCTGCAGGATCTGACATTCTAAAGGCCATAACACCACCCATTCATTACATCATTTCTTGTGTATGTGAACAGTTACACACATCATAGCTGTCTTGCAGAATAAGCAAATGTCACAGGCTATAAACAATTAGTTAATCACAAACATTTTACAGTAAATAACAAATAGAAGATGTGTGGTTACAATGTTCAAACTGGAACATTCTTATGCAACGAACATCCCATAATAATTATTTGTGCAAGGCAGTCAGAATTTAACCCATTATACCATTTAACCCCTTACAGTTATACAAACTCCCTTAGGGCCAATGCAGCCTTAAGGGTGTTTCTACAGGAGTCATGTATCAATGACAATTCTAGGCATTCAAAAATAAAAAATAAAAGCATTTTAGAAGAAACAGAAGTAAGAAGCAATGACAAGTACATCAGAACAGATCGTTTGAATGGAATTACAGCCACAAAAAGAGAATGGATCACAATTAAAATATATATTAGAAGAGAGGGCAGGTGATGAGGTAAAAAAAAGCTCCATTGTAGCAGCACCGTTCAATTTGAATGCACTGTGAGGTAATACAAAGATGTAGACATAAGTATTACAAAAATGTTGTCAGAATTTACATTTATTGAAAGTCATAAAAAAGTGTTAGAAAAAGGTTTAGCATTTTTGCCTAAAGTAAAAAAAATGGTCTCTTTTGAAGTAATGAAATGAGTGTATTTATTTATCAGGAAAGTATTGTTAATGAAGTACCAAAAAGATAAAAATAATTTTACATTTCCATGTTTAAGGGACTTGATTGCCTTACAAGAACAAAGGTATGTTTTTAACGAAGAACAAAATTACTATAGGAATATAATGTAAATAAAAGGCACTTTGTGATTTAAAATAACAAATGGTCCATTAAATCAACTCCCCCCCTCAATTACAAAAAAAAGATATTTAAACATTTAAAATAAAATTGGTCAGTTAAATTGACTTTCCCCCCTAAATTACATAAAGTCTGTGGAAAGAGATAGTAAAAAAAAACTTGAAAGCATACATATATACAGTTTTTACAATTTAAAAACATTGTAATAAAAACATTACAAAGGCCACATTACAGTTGTGAAAAGAAAAGTCTATGAGCTTCACTCAATTGAGCCGTGTGGGAGATCTGGGCTTGCAAGTGGAGGTCGCAAGTTATTTTGCTATTCAATTGGCTCTGTGCTGTGATAATGCCCCTCAAGCCTTTGATCTTTTACAGTCTCAAGAGTCCCGAAGGCTAAAATCGCAAATCGATATTCAATTGCTCCAATTCCCCCTCGCTAACCACTCCGTCAAGCCCGCAAATGGCAAAAATCGAACCACAAGTTATTGGTCCCGAGGAGGTCTTGCAAAGGGCTTAATGACAAATCGGAGCACTTTAACAGCAAATAAAAAAGCAATACTATACTTTTATGAAGAGTGAAAGTGATGTTAGGTCTTAGAATTAATAGCACAACATTCTCCAATATTTTATTTCATGTTCAATTTTCATGTCATATCGATCATAGCAATCAATGTGAAGTCCTAAGGGCTTCAACTTCCAAGCCCGTAGAACTTTGAAATCCAACCGTGAGGCCAGCACATAAGGACAGCACAACTTTGTGAAAGAAATGGTGGCCTTTCACGGCCCCTCTAAGTGTCATCTTTCCCATCAGGCTTGTTATTTGGCCGTGGACGCTCCACCGATGGAGGATGGAAACAGATTGCAGGTGCCCATGGCGCTGGTCGTGAACACCGCCGAAGCACATAGCACTTTGGCACTGATCACAAGCCACACAAGACTTTGACAAAATTACCACTTTAATGGTCGAAATGTTTTCACGTATGTAAATCGGAAAACTGTCTGAAAATAAAAATTAATTAAAAATAAATAACTTTCAACCTCACACACAGCATAGGGGGAGAGGGAGGGAGCCTGTGAGTAAGGTTGCAAACTAATTAGACAGTGGGAGAGGCTTGCAATGAGCGCAGAAGGCACTCATCTCAGGCCTCGAGATGAGCGCCGAAGGTGCTCATTGCAAAGCATGAAAGTGGCAGGTTGGCTGAGGCCTGCAAAGACGCTCACTGCAGAGCTCGCTATTAGCGCTGCAGTGCTCATCGCAAAGCCCGTAAAGTACACAGTGGGAGAGGCTCGCAATGAGTGCCGAAGGCGCTCATTGCGAGGCCCGCGATGGTCGCCGAAGGCGCTCATCATGAGGCCTGCAAATTAGAGGGGGGAGAGCCTTGCATTGTGTGGCAAACAGCTTTGCCAACCTTCAAATTTTATTGCCGTCATTTTTGAGGGCAAGTCGCTAGTATGTTACATAATACATAATGCTTTTGTATGTAATAAATTATACTATCTCCAGGTGTATGCTACAGTAATGGTGGCAAAGTGTGACGTTGCCCCACATAGACGTTATCATAGACGATATCTTCATGGTCTGGATAGCTACTGGTCTGGGAGTTTAAATGTTTTCAGACAGCCTACAAATAAAACATCAAAATGAATTTTGGAAAATGAATTCATACTTATAAAAGAAATGGTATGGCATACACTAACATTAAAAGACATATTTTAATTTAAAAGTGGAATTGGTCTTTTGGTTTATTTATATATATATATATATATATATATATATATATACTAGCGACTTGCCCTTCAAAAAATAACGTAAATAAAATTTTAAGCCATGGTAATGTTGTTTGCCACCGAATGTGAGGTTATGGCCCCTCGAATCACCTTCGGCGCTCATCGCGAGCCATAACTTGCTAACCTTTGGCGCTGATTGCGAGCCCCCTGATGAGCGCCTTCGACGCTCATTGCAAGCCTCTCCCCCTATGTACTTTATAGGCCTCGCCCTTGAGCACCCTCTGCGCTCATTGCAAGCCTCTCTTCCTGTGTTACTACCTTGGGTTAAGTGTCACTGGCTTTGATTAAGTGTTACTGGCTTGAGTTAAATGTTACTGCCTTGTATTAAGTGTTACTGTTTTGCATTCAGTCTTAGTGCTTAGGACTTGGTATATACTGATGTGTTTGAAATAATCTTAGGACCTGCTATAGTTTCTCATACCCACTTTTTACCCATGCTAGTAAAGCAAGGTAAACATCTGAAATGTTTTGGAAATAACACCACAGGATATTAATCATTATCTTAACTGCAGTGAATCGCCAGGAACACTTTACTGAATTAAGAACTTTTGGCAGAAAGACAAATTTAATAATGAAATGTGACCTTGATACGATTAAAGGACAAAAGAAAAATTAAACTGACATAATACCTGGAAATCTTCAGATAACATAATCATCAGGTCTCCTCCTCACCCTGTTACAGTAGAGTTATGTAATAAGGTTACAATGCATGAAAGGTATGTTGATGAATTGTTGAATTCATACACTAATTAATAGTGCTCCTATGAATGCCAATGTGCTATTAATGTTTAATGAAAAGTAAAACCATTTTCCATTCATAAAGTTTATCAACAGAACCTTTCTGAAGAGCCATAGTATGACCTGTTGCCCATGCGCTTCAATTAAGTCATCTACAAAAATACTGGGTTACAAAAATCTAAAATAGTGTTAATAAAATTAAAGGGCCACTTACCTCACACAACTTGCTCTGCAGCATCTTGCAGAGCAAGTTATTTTAAATCAAGAATGTATGGCCAGGCTTTTATTTATGCAATGCCTTTGTATATTTGTATATTTGATGCCTTTTGTATATATTTGTTTATTTACCTCTACAAATCCCCCACCCCCTCTCTCTCCCCCTACTCAAATTTAAGGTGTGTGCGATTCAGCCTATTGCTGCACCACACTGGCCACTGCTCTATTTCCCTATGGGGAAGTATGAGCCAATCAGATGCACAGTAGTAACAGCCTTGCATGCGGAGAGAGCAAATCTCATGTCTCAGCATCACAACACAGCGCTGACAGGTAGAAGAGAGCTGCAGGCACAGCCTCTGCCATGTAGTGAAGAGCATTGGGCCAACCACAGTGAAGTACCCGCCCCTCCCAAAGAGCACACATGGAGCTGGAACAGAATACAGTGACAGCTGCATCAGAGAAAAAAAAAACACTAGTTAGTGTGCCACTATGTGCCAGTGTGCAGTCTGTGGGTGTGTCTCTATGTGCCAATGCTCAGCCTCTATGTGCCATATGCAATCTGTGCCTCTATGTTCCAATGTTCAGCCTCTATGTGCCAAGTGCAGCCTGTGCCTCTATGTGCCAATATGCAGCCTCTATGGGCCAATGTGTAGCCTGTGCCTCTACGTGCCAATGTGCAGACTCTATGTGTCAATTTCCAGCCTGTGCCTCTATGTGCAAATGTGCAGCATGTGCCTCTATATGCCATTTTGCACCCTGTGCCTCTATGTGCAAATGTGCAGCATGTGCCTCTATATGTCAACATACACCCTGTGCCTCTATGTGTCAATGTCCAGCCTCTATGTGCCAAGTGCAGCATGTGCCTCTATGTGCGAATGTTCATCCTTTGTCTCTTTGTGCCAATGTGCAGCCTCTATGTGCCAACATCCAGCCTGTGCCTCTATGTGCCAATGTGCAGCCTCTATGTGCCAACATCCAGCCTGTGCCTCTATGTGCCAATGTGCAGCCTCTATGTGCCAATGTCCAGTCTGTGCCTCTATGTGCCAATGTGCAATCTGTGCCTCTATGTGCCAATGTGCAGCCTCTATGTGCCAACATGCAGCCTGTGCCTCTATATGCCAATGTGCAGCCTCTATGTGCCAATGTCCAGTCTGTGCCTCTATGTGCCAATGTGCAATCTGTGCCTCTATGTGCCAATGTACAGCCTCTATGTGCCAATGTCCAGTCTGTGCTTCTATGTGCCAATGTCCAGCCTGTGTCTCTATGTGCCAATGTGCAGCCTTTATGCGCCAATGTGTAGCCTGTGCCTCTCTTTGCCAATGTGAAGCTTATATGTGCCAATGTGCAGCCTCTATGTGCCAATGTCCAGTCTGTGCCTCTATGTGCCAATGTGCAATCTGTGCCTCTATGTGCCAATGTGCAGCCTCTATGTGCCAACATCCAGCCTGTGCCTCTATATGCCAATGTGCAGCCTCTATGTGCCAATGTCCAGTCTGTGCCTCTATGTGCCAATGTGCAGCCTCTATGTGCCAATGTCCAGTCTGTGCTTCTATGTGTCAATGTGCAGCCTTTATGTGCCAATGTGTAGCCTGTGCCTCTCTTTGCCAATGTGAAGCTTATATGTGCCAATGTGCAGCCTCTATGTGCCAATATCCAGCCAGTCCCTCTATGTGCCAATGTGCAGCCTTTAAGTGCCAATGTGTAGCCTGTGCCAATGTGCAGCTTCTATGTGCCAATATGCAGCCTGTGCCTCTATGTGCCAATGTGCAGCCTCTAAGTGCCAATGTGTAGCCTGTGCCAATGTGCAGCTTCTATGTGCCATTGTGCAGCCTGTGCCTCTATGTGCCAAATTATTCACCCCCCTTGACTTTTTACCTATTTTGTTACATTACAGCCTTAAGTTATGTTTTGTTAATCGGGATTCTAGTTGAAGTGAAATGAGAAAAATATATACATAAAACTATTTTTTAGAAATAAAAAACAGAAAATTGGCATGTAAGTATGTATTCACCCCCTTTTTATGAAGCCCATGTGGCAAGCTCATAGAGGCTTATCCAAAGCGACTTGGAGCTGTGATTGCCGTAAAAGGTGGCTCTACAAAGTATAGACTTTAGGGGGGTGGATAGTTATGCACATTGACTTGTTCTGTTATTTGGTCCTATTTGTTGTTTGCTTCACAATTTAAAAAAAAAAAAACATCTTCAAAGTTGTGCGCATGTTCTGTAAACTAAATGATGCAAATCCTTAAACAATCCATGTTAATTCCAGGTTGTGAGGCAACAAAACACGAAAAATGCCAAGGGGGTGAATACTTTTGCAAGGCACTGTATCATATACAAACACACAAATATATATATATATATATGTGTGTGTGTATGTGTTTTAAAACATATGATGATGAATCTACACAGGCATTTTATCAATAAGCACAATGAGGACAATTACTGTACTCCAGTCGGGCACCATTTCACCCACAAGAAACAATCCATGAAAAATCTCAAACTAAAAAACACTCAGGAAAGAAAGACATTTGAAATTATGATTATGCTCTTTAACAGTAATAACTCAGGCCTTAATTTAAAAATGGAATTTTTATCTCATTACCAAAAATTGAACAGAACATTATTTGTGATACCTAGAATTTTTTGCTTCATTTGTGAATCTTTAATTAGTATTTCCTCTGACTCAACAATGACAATGAAAGCTCGTCATGAAAACTATGAATATGTCTGTCCAATAAAAAAGGTATCACTATATACTGCAATATATATATAAAGAATTAGAAATAGTCAGAAAAAGTAGCTGATATATAGAACCATATATTCTTATAAATGTTCACATGCTATGATGTTATTTTTATTATTCCTTATTTGCCTAGTGAGACAGATTGTTCCTGCAGAGATCACTTCTCTGACATAGGCTACTGCTGTCACAAACATTCACTGTTCTGGTACAGGTCAGTGTGTAGAGGGGAGACACAGAGAACTTCCTACAAACCAGGCTGCTTTTAGTGCTTCTGAAGGAGATGACTGACATATAGGACAGGAAATGCAGCCTCTATAGATTATGTCATTGCTGTGCTTGGCACACACTACCTGTCAGTGAAAATCAATCACATAGAGGTTAATGGGAACACACACCTGCAACCTGATTGGTTGAAGTTACTTAGGAGGAGGAACAACACTTTGTCTGAGCTGTGAGGCAGAGCAGGGGCGGGCTGTCAGACAATAACGCAGAAAATCATACTTTTCATTTGATCTAATATCTCTATGAAAAATGTAAGTATTTCAAAAATATAAAAAGTATTTCACCATGCCTTCATGAGATCTTTACACTGGTGTGGTCCAAATTGTGCTGAATTAACTGGCCCTTCAATCAATTAACTTGAGGAGCAGTATATAGGCACTTCTGTATTAAATTCATATGCTAAGCTCCAGTGCATATGATCAAGAGTTGACAGCAGATAAAAACTAGAAAGTCATATCCAGTCTGCCTAGACTATCTATCTAAAAGTTTGGCTTAATTAAACCTTAGGATGACCTTGACATGCATAATTTTCTTAACTATGTTTGACCATTCTACGTTCTCAATTGCCTTCCACCTTCTAATCACAATCTCTTGTTCCTGCATACCTTTTTTTTCTAGAAGATATTTCCCTTCTGAATTTAGTTAAATCCTCTAATATATTTGAAAGTTTCTGTCATGTCACCCATCTCCTCTAAGCTATGCATATTAAGGTCATAAAATTGTATAAGTGTTTTGTCTTTTACATTAGTTTTGTATAAAATGTTATTAATTATTGATTTTCCACAATCATCTACAATCAAAAAATTATAAACATTGCCCTATGCAATTGCAAACCAAATGTTATTAGTAGAATTAGTATAAAAAATAAATAAAACACTGTTTGAATATTTAAATCTGTAATCTTAAAAGTAGCATTTTCTCCTATTTTGCAGTATCTCTCAATCTCAAAAAAATGTAAATTGTAAATATAAATTTGTAGTATTCCACCAAGTGAGCAGCATATTGCTGTAGCTTTTAATGTCTTAAATCAAAATTTATAATTAACCCATTGAAGAAAATTAAGTATTGATGGAAATTAATACATACTGTTAACATGAGACATTTCCAAGGTAACCTTCAACTGCCTTAACTTCAGATTAAATAAACACAAACGTAACATGTATGCCAATATTAATCCTCTTCCAGGTAAATGTGGCACATTCACATGTAACATTTCCAAGAACGTATTTTATGTCATCACATTTTTTTTAGACTATCTGTAATAACATTTAGAGTGCTCCTTGGCAATTGAGGCTGTGTTTTTGTTTTGCAGTTCACTAGTTGGCATAAGGACATAGAATCACAGTGGGGAATAATCACACTGCATAATCTGTGTTTTATCATAAATCATTCTGTATAGAGTTTTTTTTTTTTGCATATATTAAAAGTGCTATTTACATATATAGGGTTATTTTTACAACATGCAAAAATGTGATTTTACATTGTATTAGTAATTGTTTATGAAAAAAAAAAATTCTTGAGATTTACATCAATGCATCCAGATGGCACACTATGCTAACTAGTGTCATTATTTACAGTGCATTTTTAGGTTGTGAAAATTATCTACCGTATATACTCGAGTATAAGCCGACCCGAGTATAAGCCGATGCACCCATTTTACCACAAAATACTCATCCTCAACCTCCCTCCTCATCCTCAACCTCCCTTCTCATCCTCAACTCCCTCCTCATCCTCAACTCCCTCCTCATCCTCAACTCCCTCCTCATCCTCAACCTCCCTCCTCAACCCCCCTCCTCAACCCCCTCCTCAACCTCCCTCCTCAACGCCCCCATCCTCAACCCTCTCCTCAACCTCCCTCCTCAACCTCCCTCCTCAACCCCCCATCCCTCAACCCCCCATCCTCAACCCCCTCCTCAAGCCCCCCATCCTCCCTCCTCAACCCCCCATCCTCATCCTCAACCCCCTCCTCAACCTCAACCCTCCTCAACCTCAACCCCCCCTCAACCCCAACCCCCCCTCCTCAACCTCCCTCCTCAACCCCCCATCCTCATCCTCTCTCCTCAACCCCCCATCCTCAACCCCTCCTCCTCATCTTTAACCTCTCTCCTCATCCTCAACCTCCCTCCTCATCCTCCCTCCTCATCCTCAACCTCCCTCCTCAACCCCCTCCTCAACCTCCCACCTCAACCCCCCCATCCTCAACCCCCTGCTCAACCTTCCTCCTCAACCCCCCCATCCTCAACCCCCTCCTCAACCCCCCATCCTCATCCTCAACCTCCCTCCTCAACCTCAACCCCCCTCAACCTCAACCCCCCTCAACCCCAACCCACCTCCTTAACCCCCCTCAACCTCGCCCTCAATCACCCTCAACCCCAACCTCCCTCCTTAACCCCCCTCAACCACCTAAATACCTCCCCCCTCTCCCTTCACTTACCTGCTTGTGCTCCGGCCTCCGCTCATTGACCCCGCGCCGGCGCGCATGTGACGTCACATGTGCGCCGCGTCATTAGCATATACCGGGTGTGCTAATGACGCGGCACGCATGTGACGTCACATGCGCGCCGGGCGCCGGGTCAAAGAGCGGAGGCCGGAGCACAAGCAGGTAAGTGAGGGGAGAGGGGGGAGGTATTTAGGGGGGTTTAGGTGGAGGAGGGGGGTTTAGGTTGAGGAGGGGGGAGGGAAAGAGACACGTGGGGGGTAGAGAGACACACGGGGGGGTAGAGAGACACACAGGGGGTTAGAGAGACACACGGGGGGTTAGAGACACACGGGGGTTGGGTTAGAGACATACAGGGCGGGGTTAGAGAGACACGGGGGGGAGTGACTCGAGTATAAGCCGAGGGGGCCCTTTCTTGCCTTTAAAAAAGGGCTGAAAAACTCGGCTTATACGCGAGTATATACGGTATTCATATTTTATTCTACCTACAAATGCATGCACAGTTATACTGGTCAAACCAAGGCCCAGATTCCATTTGCATAGTGTACAGTATAGTGGAATTTAATGCTTTTGAAGTCAGAAGTAAAGGCAAATGGAGATCAAGTGAGAGGTCTATGCAGACAGTTCAGATTTTATTACACTAGAATTATGCATGCATAGTATGTCTGCGACACCCAAATATGACACAACCCAACTGAGTATGCAGTAATGTAGAAATCAGCATGTATGAATCAAGTAAATGTAACAATTCTTATACCTGTGCCACCAATTAACATTTTGTACCATATATTATCAGTGAAAAAAAATAATTATTTAATGGCCATATTAAATAGCTACTGAACAGCTCTTCATTAGAGTTGAAATTATTGTTCTGAGAATTTTTTTTTAGTTTCAACTAATTAATGTCAAACTTGATAATAAATTACAGTGACGGACACTACAGACTTTAAGATATTTTCTGTTAATTCATGTCCTACAAAATATACACATTTTGATAGATTACTCTCATGCTGTAGTAAATTAATTAAACAAATCAAATGTTGCTGTCCATTGTAATAAAAAAAAAGCGTATGTAGGAGTGATAAAGAAAATGGCGATAGAAAAAATAGTCTGTAGATAATATCATTTATTATATGTCCATCCGACACTTAAGATATAATGGAACGTTAAATCACAGTATCTTACCTGTTGCTGGGTTTTATTGTAGGATTCTCTGCTGTACTGCTCAAAATGATAAACTATCATTCATTTCTTCCCAGGGAGAAAAGCTTTTAAGTCAGGAAACCACTAAAACACATACACCTATAAATCATGCCAATACACATATTTATTGGGCTCATTCTATTCTGCGTTTCTTCTCCAGATTACATTTATCTTTTGTTTTGGATGTAGTGTTTTTCAATTAGTTAGGAACTAGAGATGCACACTAAACTCAAGTTTTCCCATAGTGAACCATAAAACTTTTTGCATATAAAAATAAACATCTACAATAATGTTTATGTTGGCTGTTTACTTTGCTAAGTGACATTACTATAGTGTAATAAAAAAAATGCCTGGATAATATATTATGAAGCTAATGAAATACATATTAATTTATTCCTTTGCTGTCACTAGGCCAAATAAAATATATGGCACCAATGGGGTTTTTCACTCCATAGCAGCAAACACAATTAAATGGTTTATTGCATGTTGAATAAATTATACTAGAAATGAATATGTAACATAACATAGATAGCAAGTCAAGGGAATACGGAGACACTGATAAACATAAAGACAAATAAAATATTGATGAAAGAATAATAATATTTTCTTTGCCTTGGCCTTATTAGATTAGTCGACAGTAAGATATTGCTCAATGCATTTTTCTGTATTTAGTCCCAAACCTGGTAAATAGCAGTGATAGTTTAATGATTGAAGGACAGATGTATTTTAGCAAAATAATTGGATTTACTCAGACAAGTAAAGTGTGTTTATTTTCTGTGTTCAGTGATTTAGTACAGGTGAGAGGGGAGTGTTTTTGCCTGGGTTAAACTTGCATATAAGTTTGGGCCTTGTGTGTGATTGTTTGCAGGTGGTCAAATTGTAGTATTTTTTCCCCCCACTGGAAATGGAGCTGGTGCTCACTGAGAACAGTTTAGCTGGGCCTAGCATGGAGAGTGGAGCTGGGGCTAGTTAGGATGTCCAGGGAGGTAGCTGGGTTACAGTTACAAGGGGAAGCAGGGGAATCAAGAGGAGGCAGGCCAGTATTGATTTGGCAAGCACCAACAGATTTGCCAGATTGAGTGAAACTGTTGGTGGTGTTCATTCAGGAATGGCAATTCCAAATAGAACTGTTTCCTCTAACCTCTATTATTAAGTAGGTAGGAAGGGTGATTAGTCCCAGCAATCAAACAGTTTGCTGTCTCCTGGGTGCTTGGGTTCGGCATGTTGTGGATAGGGCAGATAAATTATTGGGAGGGGCTGGAAATGAACCGTCATTCTTGGTACATATTGGTACCAATGACAAAGTTAGTGGAAGATGGAGTGTCCTAAAGAATGATTTTAGAGAACTAGGGAATAAGCTTAAGCCAAGGACCTGCACGGAGGTATTTTCTGAGATACTACCAGTGCCACATGCTAGCCCAGGGAGACCGATGGAGCTTAGGAAGGTTAATGCATGGTCTAAAAAAGTTGTGCATTAAGGAGGGGTTTGGGTTTTTAGAGCACTGGGTTGACTTCTCACTTGGGTACAATCTCTATAGCAGGGATGGATTGCACCTTAATAACGAAGAAGCTGTGCTAGTGGAAGGGATGGTAGAACGGCTGGGGAGTTTTTAAACTAATAGGTGGGGGGAGGGACAAGATAAAAGTAATGGGGTAGCAAGTGTAGAAGGGGTAAGGAATGAATTAACTAGTCATGTGGGAGGAGATGGGGACAGTTAGTATAGTCAATAGGGAGGTATTGCTAAGTAACTCAAGTATAGTGGCAGGCACTCCAGAAGTACAGACTAAGGTGTAAGCTTACTAATGCCAGATGCTTACCAGGAAAAATGGGAGTTAGAATTATTAGCAGTAAATGAGAAATGGGATTTAATAGGCATTACTGAAACTTTAAGGCATGAATTTTATGACTGGATTGTTAATCTGGATGATTATAACCTATTTAGGAAAGATGGGGGCAATGATAAAATGGAAGCAGGCATTTGTCTGTATGTTAAGCCTGTTAATTAATTTAAGCCTATAGTGATAATATTTAATGATTGTGGGTAGAGTTTAATAGCGGAGAAGCAGATTCCAAAATAATATTGGTTGGAATATGCTATAAAACCCCAAATATAACTGAAAGTAAGGAAATGCAATTATTATTACATATTGGAAATAATGGGAGATTTCAACAACCCTGAAATAAACTGGATAAGTGAAACCAGCAGTACGGGTAAAGGGAGGAGGTTCTTGAGTACACTCAGGGATCATTATCTGGCTCAGGTTTTACAAGAGCCTACTAGAAATGAAGCTATCTTGGATTTAGCTATCACAAATAATATTGATATGGTATCAAACTTGAAATGAGACAACCTTTGGGAAACAGTGATCACAACACAGTCTTATTTGCGATTGAATTAAAAAAACAAAACTGTAAGGGGCCAACAAAAAACTCTTCATTTTAAAAGGGCAGATTTTAATGGTCTAAGGGCAGCAATACAAAGTATAGACTGGGAGAAAGAACTGCCGGGTAAAAATACTGAACATAAATGGACAACGTTTAAATCCATACTAACTATACATACACATTGGCATATACCATGTGGAAATAAAAGTAAAAGGAGTAAATTACATCCAATGTGGCTTAATGATCAAGATACGGAGTAAACAGGCATTTCAATTAAACAAACAAGAGGGGACAGAGACTGCTTTACGTGAATACAAAATATATTAATGGGAAGAAGGCCAGGAAGGAAGCTATAGGAACATTAGAATGTGAAACAGGCCGTCTGACAATTAGTGATCAGGAAAAGGCAGATGAGCTAAATAGGTTACTTTCTTCTGTATACACAATATAGGTAACAGTGGTTGGGACACTGCAACACTACCTTCACCAAATAATTGGTTACCGCAGGAAGAAATCCAAATGAGGTTGTAAAAAATAAATTGTTAATAAAGCCCCAGGTCCTGATGGAATACATCCAAGGGTACTGAGGGAACTGGGTTCTGTAATAGCCCAACCATTATACCCAACCATTATATCTAATTTTTCAAGATTTACTCAACACTGGGTCACTACCAGATGACTGGAGGTGATGTCTATATTTAAGAAGGGAGCAAGAGCAAATCCTGGAAATTATAGACCTGTAATCGTCGCTTCTATAGTGGGAAAACTTTTAGAAAGGTTAACAAGGGATAATATACAGGAATATGCCTATTCGAACAGGATTATAAGTAGGAGTCAACATGGATTTATGAGGGATAGATCATGTCAAATAATTAGTTTCTATTAGGAGGTTTGTAGGAACTTGGATCAAGGCAACTCAGTGGATGTAGTCTTTTTAGATTTTGCAAAGGCTTTTGATACAGTGCCACATTGGAGACTATTGTGCAAACTAAGGGATACAGGAATTGCCATCAATATTTGCTTATGGATTGAGAGCTGGCCAAAAGACAGGAAGCAAAGGGTTGTTATAAATGGGACATACTCAGATTGGACTAATGTGGTAAGCGAGGTTCCTCAGGGCTCAGTATTAGGTCCACACCTTTTTGACATATTTATTAACAACTTAGAAGTAGGATTGAAAAGTATTGGCTCCATTTTGCTGATCACACTAAGTTGTGCAAGGTAATTAAATCAGAAAATTATGTACTTTCCTGCCAAAGGGATTTCCATAAATTAGAGAAATGGGCAAATAAATATCAGATGCGATTTAATACGAATAAGCTTAAGGTTATGCATCTGGGAAGGTAAAAATAGCCATGTAATTTATAATCTGTATGAAGCAAATCTAAAGGTATCAGATATTGAAAGGTATTTGGGAGTGTTTGTGGACAACCACCTACGTAACCGTTCTCAATGCCAAGCAGCATCTGCAAAGGCAAATAAAATATTAGCATTTATTAAGAAGGGTATAGAAGCCAGGGAAACAAATATAATTCTTCCACTATACAAATCACCACTACGCCCTCATTTGGAATATGGAGTACAGTTCTGGGCATCACTTCATAAAAAGGACATTTTAGAACTGAAAAAAGTACAGAGAAGGACAACAAAGAGGACCTCCTTTGAGTTTAGAAGTAAAAAGATTCCATAAGAGAACATACCATTTCTACATGTCTCAGCAGTGCATTGATATATTTTTGGAAAGTTAACAATATTTATAGGGGTTAGATACAGAGGGGGGTGTATACAACACAGCAATGAAAGGGAGTGGCAGTCAAGCACAACAGATTGACTCCATATGGGGTCTAATAGTCTGGCATCCTGTCTGGCACCTGTGAACAATAGGCCAACCTCCAAATATACATAATACTGTCTCCACGTCTAGTCGTCCAGAGCTAAAATAGAGTATATTAAGTTTATCAGGGAAACAGTGGGACAAAACAGACAATACAATGGAGGTGTTTATGCACATAGTCCAGTGGCTGGAGGCAAGCAGTCTATCCTTTATAGTGCCTCAATGGGCTAAGATCCAGGAACTGGAAAAGGGGTCTTTAACATACAGGGATTTCTGTGGAGGTGTGTGAGGATGATAAATTATGACAACTCCATGATTCTTTGTATAATGTTGCTTTACTCGCCAGTCACTCATGGAAGATACAATCAATACAAATACATTCCTCTAGCCTGTTGATGAACTCTATGGATACACTTCCAGGTATATCTGCAGGTCCCTTGCTACATGGAGATGTGGATTTTATCTCCTACACTTACTATCCCTACACTTAAGTCACGGTACATAACATACATATTAGTCGGTTGCTATTTAACTAGAAAATCAATACCACAGCCTACGCTCACACTATTTAATAAATTAATACATACTATTCTGCATAAATATCTTACAATCACAGATATCTTTCTTGAATACTAAAGCTTACAGAATATAATAACTGTGTAAATAGCACAACATTGTGTCAAATATATATACAATTAGAATATATGTCCTATTTTATAATCTCAAATATACTTTATAATTGGTAATTCTTTTACACTCCTAGTGGAAAACTATTAGTGGTTACCATCACTCGAAATAAAACAACAATAAGGACCTAGTATCACCATTTCTTTGCACCGTGGACAAATGCCTAATGTATCTGTTGTTGAATATAAAATTAATGCATGTTTTCAGTTCACCGTTTCAATTCTCTATAGACCAATTGTTTTCCATTTACTCATAAGTTATGGTGAATACATTTAGTCACGTAAATTAATATATTTTGTAAGTTGATATTTCATTTAACTATTTTAATATATTTTAACATTTATACATGGATAAATATATTATGATTCAGTAATTACCTGTAAGTAGTTGTACCCTGAACAATACATAAACTAAAAAAAAATGTCTGTAGATTTAATTAGGAAGGGTATAAGCATAGTCATGATGGCTTATATCAGTCGTTCACTTACATAGCTTTCCATGGAATTCTGGAGCCCCTATCAGCTGTTACCATGCCTCTAAGTTTTTTTTTAATATCTTCTTAAGATTTATACAACTATATGGTGGTTATCTCCTGTTGAAGAATTGTAGTCACTTTCATGTGACAGGTCTAGTGAGCTGGTTGCAGGATTTCATGGAACCTATTTTCAGTGCCGTGTTTCATCTAACTATTTTGGAGACCCTAATAGGTTCAATGTGTGAATTTGTTTGGGGAAAAAACTGATATGATGACATCTTGTTATTAGTACATATATTTAGAGGATTATGCAAAACCCTATGTAATACCACATAGACATATTTTATAATTCCAAATCAAGTAACTGGAATCATGCATTATTCCATTAATTTGTATTATTGTATAATAATCATTTTGGAACTGTGTGTATAAATATAAGCCACTACAGTATATCCATACATAAAGTTTTTCAATATGACCCTAGATTCATCACTAACATTCTATAAAACTCTCCTCCTTTGCTCCTCTTTATATCTCTCTTCTCATGTCCTACCACACCCAGCTTGTTTTATTCGCTCTGCTCAGAAGGCTCCTCACTGTTTAATAGAATTCTAAACTTCCTTCTCAGATAATACCTTTCTCACTAGTAGCCCCACTACTCTGAAACCCACTGCTGCACAACATCAGAAACATCCCTAATGTCGTTGCTTTCAAGGGTTAGTTTAAAAGTCACCTCTTTGTGGAGACACTTGCCACATGCACTTACCCTTTACCTTAATGCAGCGGTTCTCAATCTATGGGTCGAGACCCCTTCGGGGGTCGAATTACGATTTGCCAGGGGTAGCCTATAACCATCAGAAATGTGTTTTTTTTTTTCTTATTCTTATCTGTAAAACTTGTAATTGTACATGTTTTCCACTGGTAGTTAGTACTTTTTTACTATAGTTGTCATTCAATAGATGTTGGCAGACAATTTAATCATAATAATTACAAACGTTTCCATTCTCGTAACTTTACTATTTTTAACTTTCACAATATATATTACATATTGTTTTTGTGATTAATCACTATGCTTTAATTATGTTAAATTGGTAAGAATGAAAATACATCCTGCATATCAGATATTTCTATTTCTATTTATAACAGTAGCAGAATTACAGCGATGAAGGAGCAACGAAAATCATTTTACTGTTAGGGATCGCCACAAGTTAGGAAATTTTATCAAAGGGTCGCGGCTGGATTTGTATTTTTCCATAAATGAAGATTCTACGCTCTTTGGGACAAGGATTATGAAATCCATTGGTGGTATTTATGTTGAATACACTTATATCGTTATGTAATTTTTGTCTACCTTGGCTCTGTAAAGCACTGTCAACATTGATGCTGCTATACAAATAAAAATATTTTTTTTTCATTGAGTAGTGCAGTTTACAGAAAATAAAAATATTTATACATATGACATTTAATTTTTCCATATACAGAAATTAAATTTCACAAGTTACAATGGAATATATACACCTCTCTGTCAGTGTTATAATACTTGCAAGAAAAGAAAGATTAATGAAGTTTAAATCAACTCATCTCCATGAGTAACTATTAATAAGGTCATCTGAACAGTGCAGTGAGGAGGTTGGCAGACTGCAGTTATCTCTGCATGCCTTCTTTATCAGCATGTCCTTCTCTGCTAAATAACTGGATTGTTAAGTAATCATGACACAACAGGAGGGATGTAGCAGAAGCAGAAATGCATGTGCCCAATTACTAAACTACATTCCAATCCATTTCGAAACAGAAAGCTTTGTCTAGTGTAGCAGCACCAGCTCGTGGTAAGATTAGAAAGGTTTCCTTAAGCACACAATGGTTTAGCTTCCAGTGGGTATAACATTTTAAATAATACATATATGATTATTTTAATCAGAATTAAATAACCAGAAAGCCTTAAACACATTTATTGTAAATTATTTAAATTATCATAGTGTTTAGGTAGGATGTCATTTCTGGAAAAAATAATTTCCAACTAATTATTTTCTATATTGATTTCAAAAACAACATTTTGTGGTGCCATTAGCATATACTGTCTTCTTTAGTCTTTTAAGTTCTCAGGCAATAAACAATATAAATTCATAGTAATGAATTAAACATGCAAATGTTCAACAAAATCAGTTAATCTCATTGATCTTCAAAGTATGGCTTAGAGATTGTTTTATTACTTGTTGGAACAATGAGTATATATATATCATTTTGTTAATAAACAAACTTTAAATGGGGAAAGTATTTATTATTACGCATCATTATATAAGACCTATGAACAATGAGCAAATTCTGGAAAACCATTAGTAAAAAAAAATATATTTTGTATGTAACCAAAATTCTAATGAGAAAATGTATAATTATTACACACATTATATTTATTGCTGATTTACTTAGACCTAGCATTGCTGTTGTTTGCATTCAAGCCAACATCTGTCATAAATTGATGCAGGAGATTTGCTACATTTTAGTGACCTGAAAATGGCAGTGGTATAGACATATAAACAGTGCAGTTTACAACCTATTACCAAATTCTGCTGAGTATATATATATATATATATATATATATATATATACGTTAAAGCATATGAAGATGTTTTAAAAGTATTTGGTTGGAGGAGGCAAAGAGAACAATGAGGTTGAGAGGAAAAGAGAGTTGAGTACCAGGCACTTGGGAATGGCATGCTGTATTGCTTAACAATGCGGGGTGGGGTGGGCAGCACTTAGCATTGGCAATGTTTGGAACAGTAATACATTTTCCACGGTTTTGAGTGGTGATTGTTCTGGTACCCTTGGATGTACAGATCATGGTCTTCTGTGTGCACCTCTCTACAGTCACTATATGGTGTACATTTTCTTCAGATTATCTTTATGAAAATACATATTCAAGTATGTGTTAGTGGGTGTTTCATTCTCACCTACTCACACTGTGTCTTATTTCTTTAAGCAGTATCAACGCACTCATCATGCCTCATCACTAATCATGACAAAAATACTAGGTCTATATTATTTTTTGGTTGTAATATATTTTATTTAGCAATCAGATAAGCAAAATAGTATATAAAAAAATACAAGCTTGTTGGAGCATTGTAAACTTTGAACATTAAGCTGGGTCATGGTCAGGTAGAATATGCTTGCCACCCAGGCTGAAATTTGCCAACCTGTCCTTGTAAATTTATATTGTTTGGGGCAGAGAGAATTATAAAATGTTCTATAAAACCTACTGTATGTTTTATTTTGAATGCTATTTCTCTTAGCATTGCATAAATACAAAAATGAAGAAAAACACACACATATAAATACATGTGTCAATCATATTACACAAATTAATGTCCTGATAGCTTTCTTGACATTTATCATGTCTCTTGTTTACCTCTATTGATTTCTAAAGACATTCATGCTTATCTTCCACAACCCATTTAAGTCCATCTCTTTGTCCCATGTTTAAAAATGATCTGTGCAGTTGGCACTACAATTTTTTTCCTTCTTGTACTACATGGATCTGCAACCTATGGCTTTAAAGTCATATGTGGCTCTTTGTAAATCAATATATTACCCTATTGGCTAACCATCAAAGTAAAAATACCAGTAGATCTGAATAATGAACAGCATTTTGAGTGTATTAAAATCAGATCAAATTAAAGCTGTTGACTCACATTAATGCAAGTTTTCTTCATTGTGGCTGTGTTCTGCAACTTACATCACATTTTTATTCTAAAAGACTTTAAAAACTATTTGTTTTTAAATATGTTTTTGCAAAGCAAAGTGGTATGTAGTGGTGTCTGGTTTAAGGAGGAGAGATATTCTCAAAGTTTAAATATAATATTAAAACTTGAAGTTTAATTTATTAGTTTTCCCAATAATGGCATAAGATTTGAGCATACCAACAATACGAGTATACATTTGGTGCTTCCACGCTCTTACTGGCAGAGGATATCATAGCTGTAATTCTCCTCTGTGTCATGTATTGATGGATCAACTTCTCTATTAACTCCTAATGATCCATAAACTTTATTACAAGTTTCAGTGGTAGTATATATATTATTCCTTTGAGTAGCACATCATCTTTTACTTTAGTTTATAACTGTTTTTCAAAACATGCCTGTGTGGCACTTCTTTATAAATAGTAATGGGGTGAATGCACCTCTAGAAACTTGTACACTCTGACTTTATTTTCCCTGGTTCAGTAACTTCTTCTGAATTATCGGATGTATATTTCAACACAAAGGTGATTGGATTAACCATTGATATTAACTGAGGGAATACACTGATTTTTATATTATTTTGGTTTCCTCTTTAACAGTGATTGAAGGGATAGGTAAGTTTCATGGATTAATACATTTCTGCATCCTAAGGCAAAAAAGCAGCCTATATGTATGCAGCACATTTCATAAAACATTTTCTTTTTATCAATATCTAAAAATCGCTCTAATGATTATGTTGACACCTCTAGAGGGTGACTAAACAGTCATGTGATCCTCCCCAATCAGCATGCAGCATCAGGGGAGCAATATTAACCCACTATTTACCTGCTGTTGCTTGCTCAGACGGTCTCCTTGCAGCTTCCTGACTGTATGTCAGCAGCAATACATAGCACATACCAGTGATAAACTATATCCCAGGCTGCTTTGCAGCACAAACAGGAACCCTAGAGTTAATTCAAAAGTTTCAGCTAACCTGATTGGCCAATACAGATCATTTTAAATGTGATACTAATTTAGCCTTGGTTTGGAAGGTGTTAAACCTAATGTTCAACAATGTCAGAAATTACAAGAGATTTTGCTGACTTCAATGTAAGTGTTTAAATGTTTATTTTGGGATTTTTTTCATGCAAAAATTGTTTGCATACATTAATAATAATTCTCCTCTTTCAGATGCATTCCTAATCCAGCAAACTTATATATCCCTTTAACATAGTAGGCTGCACCACCCAATGTAGACAGTTGATCACCTAGGGGAATGCTAAGAGGCAAGTGAGTCCTTAAAGTGGTGGTTTGTTTCTTTATTTTTGATTGACTAAGCTTCATCCCAGAGTGAAACACTCTCTTTAGTAAATATGCCACCAGAGTACTAGGCACACCAGAGAAAGGTTTTGATAAACTATCATCACCACATGCATTTGTCTCTTTATTATTTTTTATTTTTTTAACCTTTTTTGTGTTATGTGTTAATATTGTATTTTTATTTGTACTTAACCCCTATATAGCATTACAGAATACATTGGTGCTTTAACAATAATGGGTAATAATAGAAAGTTCCTTAGCATAAAGTATTGAGTAAAATATAAATTTTCCTATGTTCTCAGTTACTAAACCTTTTGATTATGAATTTAACGTTTTAACTATAAATCTTACTTTTGAGTTTATTTTGAGGACACAAATGCATTGTTTTTTTATTAGAACTATTATAAAACTTTAATGAAATCAAATACTACATTCAGGCACAATATAGGTTAATGTAAGCTATACCAATTTCTAAATCTGTCTGAGCTATAAGAGAAAGTTGGGATACACAATGATGTTCTGCACGTTTTATGACCATTTGAGAATTTTCTTTGAATGGAAATTCTATATTTTGTGACAGTGCATTAGTGGTTAGTGGAGGGAGACCTAATTGAGTTACAGAATTAGCTCAACGTGTAAAACAGTAGCCCGTAACGTAGCCCGCAAGACTTACTGCTATTAAATTAGAAGCGTAAAGCAACCCGTCAATGACTTGCGGGGTAAGGGCAGAAAAGTCTATGGGACATGGGAATTTGAACTGCGTGCCCACAAATCCTTTGATCTGTCACGCCCATAACTTTTAAGTTTCCAAACATGCTATTAAATTGCAACAAATTCACTGGCGTTCAAGCCTGTAACCTGCAAATGGAGCCAAGAAGCTAACAGGTGCTAGAGAGGACTCGCTAGGGGGGTAAATTGATATCCGTAGCACTGTAAATGCACATATGCACACACTACTGCACTTTTATTAACAGGGAAAGTGATGTTAGGTCTTAGAATTAATACCACAAAATTCATAAGCACACAAATCAGCCCCAAAAAATTGATTTCGGTGTTATATCGATCCCTGCAATCAATGTGTTAATACATATAATAGAACTCACATGTAGAATATCATATTTACGGCTTTATTAATATTGCATTATATCTGGAATGTGTGTCCAATCGTAGATCGTAATTGTAATCAGAAAAAATGGAGACAATACTTTTGAGTCCTACTTCTACGTCATTAATAAATATGTTAAAAAGGAGAGGACCTAATACTGAACCTTGAGGAACCCCACTTAACACATTATTCCAATCAGAGTATGTTCCATTTAAAACAAC
This sequence comes from Discoglossus pictus, assembly GCA_027410445.1. Taxonomy (NCBI): domain Eukaryota; kingdom Metazoa; phylum Chordata; class Amphibia; order Anura; family Alytidae; genus Discoglossus; species Discoglossus pictus. The sequence goes on from CM050163.1 coordinate 239,202,976, forward strand.
CCTTTACTTCCTGTCTTTTAGCCAGCTCTCAATTCCTGAGTAGAAATTTACTGCATTTCCTACTTCCATTAGTTTACACAATAGCCTTCCATGTGGCACTGTATCAAAAGCCTTTGGAAAATCCAAAAAGACTACATCCACTGAGTTGCCCTGATCCAAGTTCCTACTTACCTCCTCATAGAAACTAATTAGATTGGTCTGACATGATCTATCTTTTATAAATTTGTGTTGACTCTTACTTATGATCTTTTTCAAAGAGACATATTCTTGTATACTGTCCCTTATAAACCCTTCTGAAAGATTCCCTGGATTTGCTCTTGCTCCCTCCTTAAATATAGGTATCACATCTGCTTTGCTCCAGTCATCTGGTAGCGACCCTGTGGTGAGTGAGTCTTGAGAAATTAGATATAATGGTTTTGCTCTTACAGAGCCCAGTTCCCTCAGTACCCTTGGATGTATTCCATCAGGACTTGGAGCTTTATTAACTTTTATTTTTTCCAACCTCTTTTGAATTTCTTCCTGCGTTAACCAATTATTTAGTGAAGGTAGTGTAGCCCCGTTTTGTTGCAGTGTCCCAACCACTGGTACCTCCCTTGTATATACAGGATAGAAAATAACTGATTTAGTTTATCTGCCTTTTCCTGGTCACTAATTATCAGATGGCCTGTGTCACATTCTAATGTTCCTATAGCTTCCTTCCTGGCCTTCTTCCCATTAATATTTTTTAAAAACATTTTAGGGTTAGTCTTATTCTCCTTTGCAACTGACTTCTCATTTTGTATTTTAGCCAGTCTAATATATCTTTTGCAAGCCTTGTTGATTTCCTTATATTCACATAAAGCTGCCTCTGCTCCCTCCTTCTTGTATAATTTAAATGCATGTTTTTTTTTCCTTATCATGATCTTTAAGTCATTGTTAAGCCACATGGGATGTGATTTACTCCTATTCATTTTATTTCCACATGGTACAATCCGATGTGTATATATATTTAGTAAGTATTTGAATGATGTCCATTTATTTTCAATATTTTTCCCTGTAAGTTCTTTATCCCAGTCTATATGTTGTACTGCTGCCCTTAGCCCATTAAAGCCCTTTTAAAAATTAGAGTTTTTGTTGGCCCTTTACAATTTAGTTTTTTGTGTTCAATCTCAAATGAAACTGTATTGTGATCACTATTCCCCAAGGGTTACCCTATTTTAACATTTGATATTATATCAACATTACTTGTGATGACTAAATCCAAAATAGCCTAATTTCTAGTAGGTTCTTGTATAATCTGGGTCAAATAATTATCCCTGAGTGCACTCAAGAACCTGCTCCCTTTAGCGGAACTGCTGGTCTCATTTATCTAGTTTATTTCAGGGTAGTTAAAATCTTCCATTATTAGAACTTGCCCATGCTTAGCTGCATTTTCTATCTGCAGCAATAATTGCAATTTATCACCCTAACTATATTTGGGGGTTTATAGCATATTCGTACCAATATTCATTTAGAATTGTCTCCTCCGCTATTTAACTCAACCCACACAGATTCAATGTTGTTGCTAGTTCCACTATAAATATCTTCTCTGACTACAGGTTTAAAACCAGGCTTAACATACAGACAAATCCCTAATCCTATTCTACCATTAGCCCTATCTTTCCTAAATAAGTTATGACCATCCAAATTAACTGTCCAGTCATGAGATTCCTCTCACCATGTTTCAGTAATGCCTATTAAATCCCATTTTTCTTGCACTGCTAATAATTCTAACTCTCCCATTTTCCCAGGCAAACTTCTTGCAATAGCAAGCATACACTTTATGTTACTTTGGCTCTGCTGTTGTGAAGTGCTTGCCACTGTATTTGAGCCACCTAGTAATACCTCCCTGCTATCTATTGTAACCCTCCCCCTTCTCCTCCCCCATGGGTAGATAATTCATCCCTTCCCCCCTCTACCCTTTCTACCCCAATACTTCTATCTCATCCTGCATGTCTGGAAACTTTAACCTGCCAATTTTGTTTGACTATGGATCTGTTGACTTTTACCATATAAGTGAATTTAGCCTGGAATTTGTTGTCAATAAATATACGACACAACATTGTAGGAAATATCACCGGATTCCACTGCAGTGTAGATAACCTAATCTAGCAATTGGTATTAGATATATTATTAGAAAATCAGTCAAGATTAAGTATGTTTAAAATGCATTTAAGCATTATAATGGCAGTGACAAAAATAATTTCTCCTGCATTCATCCCCATCCCCAAGTGGCTCAGTCTAGTGACCTCTCACAATTTCTTCCAGGTGTTAATGTTGCAATTACCTAAAGCTATAGCACTCTCCACATATCCTCGTCATTGGTTTAGGTCTCTGCTTTGACTGGACACAAAAGCCCACATTCAATTCCAAGCCCATAATTACCTTCCTACAAACCGCATGTCTGTGGGTTATAAATTTTATACAATTACGGCTGTATTTAATTGACTAAAGCCTGCAATTATAGGGCTAAAGCCTAAAACCATAAACCCTGGTTTTGTATGTATCATTTCCAATTGGCCGATCATATGTAGGGCGCCAAAGGTAAGAAAGCCAGCAATTGCTGATCCTGTCACAGCTCAATTAACCAATATGAACTGGAGACTGCTAATGAATGCTGCGAGAAAGGACTTTAAAAGCTACTGGAAACCAGAAGTCATTGAATGTTCTGTAGCTGAGAAAGCAAACACACAGGCCTAGACGTTGGTGAGTTTCTGAGTTCTGGAGCGAGAGAGAAGGAGTAGTTTTGTTAGTTTTTTCAACACTTAATTTACAACACACATAATTACTGATATCACATAATTCACACATATAGATTAATACATACACATAGCTATACATAGCGTTAGGCCACAGCACATCTACACTCCCCATACTCCCCCCCCCCCCCATAATATTATACACACATTCTTGTTTTGCCTCATACATATACAAGTATATGTTACATTTATAATTTATCCTTATATTTATGTTCTAATTTGTAGGAGGGTAGAGCAGGGGAAAAGAGTAGGAGAGTAAGGGGAACACCGGAGGAGAAGTGAGTAGGGTAGGAGAGTAGAAGTGAAGAGAGGAGTGAGGGGAACCCCGGAGATGAGGAGAGTAGAAGAGTAGAGGAGGAGAGTGAGGAGAACACCGGAGGAGAGGAGGGGAGGAGAGTAGAAGAGGAGGAGAGTAAGAAGAGGAGAACACCCAGGGTAGAGAGGAGGAAAGGTCTCACACACACAACTTCAACCAATGCATAATGAATGCATCCAAAGCATCAACATTTTTTTTCTAATTATGAACTTGTTAATTATAAACTATGTTCCCCTACTTACAGTAATTATACTCTTAGTCAAAGTCAAAGTTTTTAAGCACAAATCATAGGTAGGTTGGTATGAGCATAGTAGGTGGGAGAGCATGTTATCAGCACTGAAGCAGTCACTTCTGCAAGAGTCTACAAATACCACTGGGCCTCATGCCATCCACTCAGCAGAATGTCACTCTGCAGCTGCCATTTTGCCAGTTCTATTTACCATCAGGACTGAAGCATTCACTTTTGCAAGAGGCTCTGCAAATACCACTGGGCCTCACAGTTACTGCAGTACATATAAGGATTTTTGCCAAAAAGAATACCCCAGATCGTTAGTGCACAGTGCCAAATGCTATATAAACGTTTTTGAATAGATAATAGCAATTAGAACCGTCCACAAAGAACAAACTATAACTTTATCTTTAAGGATAAGAAGTAATGAGCTTATTTGATTTCCAATTCAAAATGCTCCTCCTGAAATGTATAGTTTAGTAAGTCTTATACAAATGATTTTTGTTTCTAAAGATTGTATAGTGGCAAATTTACAGCTATTACTCACCTTTCCCCTTTCACCCCCAACAATCTTATTAAATGCAGACTACTCCAAGGGTTTGCAATTTGTTCAAACTTGGAATGTTTATGTGTGTTAGTATCAACAGACAATTTCATTGATCAAACAGTTGGTAACACATGTTCTAAACTCTGATATTCAAAATCTGGAAAAACTCAGCTGGTATGATATTGTTAGATATTCAAAGACATATTGAAGAATATGGGAGAGTGGTCACTTTGTATGGAAGATTTAACAAGGTCATGCTGAATAATATAGGACTTAATGGAAGATGATGTGTCATAAAAATATATTTTATGTATCTAGAGACTAAGCTTAGGGCAAGGACCTCAAAGGTAGCATTTTCTGACATACTACCAAATGAAGTTTTCTTGGGAAGAAGTGTATAATTACCAAAAGGGTTCCCCTTGAGGTTAGAGAAAAAAATATTTCCCCTTAAAAAAAGAAAATGGTTCTGCACAGTAACGACAGTCAGATTTTGTAACTCACTGCCAGAGGTTGTGACAGAAGTTTCTATAGATAACTTTAAAAAGTGGTTGGGTATATTTTTTAAAATATTTTTTTTAAATAAAAAGAGCATACAGGGTTATGTTAGATACCTAGAGTAGGAGGGGTAGTCATCCAGGGAATAATCTGATCACAAATTATTGTGATCAGGAAGGGTTTTTTCCCTGAGACTATTGGCAATGCTTTAAAGGATTTTTTTGTTTGGCTTTATCTGGATAAATTGACAATTCATAAAATATAAAGATCTGAGGAGATCTACAAAGGTTGAACGTGAGGGACTAAATGCCTTTTTTCAACCTACATTATTATGTTATTCTGTTTGTTATATATGACTTGCATCTTCTACATGTTATATTTTATATTACGAGACAAGCTTACTGTTATTACTTTAAAAGCTTGAGAACACACATGTCATGTTAAAAGTATGGTTAAACTATGGAATTATTTGAAATATGCTAAACCTAATTAGTTGAAAAAACACTAGTTTAACTTTTATACCTCTTTCTTGGTATTGAATACCATTAAACTTTATACTCTACCTTACCTCCTTCACACGCCTCAGTTCCTATCCTTTCTCCTATCCCACCCTCTCCCTTTACTCTGCCACTTTTAAGATTAGAATGATAGAAATGAATGATGTACTAAAGTTTGAATATAATCTTGGCACAATTACCATGTTATTGCTTTGTAATTTGCAGACCCTTTTAGAAATACACCTGTTCTTTTTATTATAAATCGCACGCCGCCTTTTGGGCGCACGTGACGTGCACAACGTCATGTGCGCGCCGACAAAGGCGAACTCCCATACCAGCGCGGAGAGAGGGTGAGTACTGGGGGAGAGAGACCTGGGGTTAGAGGGTGGGTACTAGGTGAAGAGACAGAGTGAGTAGTGAGGAGAGAGCTGGGGGGAGAGGTTGAGTACCGGAGGGGCAGAGGTTGAGCTGGAGAAGGAGGGGGAGGAGAGGGTGCGTACAGAGTGCTTTAATGGCATGCTGGTGTGGGTGCACGCATTTGTCAGCCTTTGTTGGCAAGCACGAGACGTTGTGCACGTCTCGTGCTCCCAAAAGTCGTGCTAGCATTATACGTACTTCTTCTATTTAACAAAAGATAAAATTCAACTTTGATTAACCTTTGCAGCGCTCAATGCTCAATCAATTAAATTTTTTAGTAATGTTTAAAACCTGCTCTCTTAAATACAGTACAGTGTACGGTTAATGATGATCTCTAGGCTAGTCAGGAATCCTTCTTTTATTTGAGTATTACTGTTCCACTGTCACTATCAATAGATTTTAATGAACTATCTATCTTTTCCAGTACATTCATATTCTTTCAGACTAGACGTACGGTAAACCTTTGATAAAAGAAAAAAACTACTGAATCTTTCTCCTTTGATCACTCAATTTAAAAAGCTTTAGATATGGTTCCCTGCTTCAACCTAAAATCATGAAAAATAACTTTTTATATTGTCAAAGCTTTTTTATACGTTTCACAATAAAGCAATATTTCCAGGATTATTAATTCCCTGCTATGTGTCACCACCAAGCACCAATTTAGAAAAGCCTTCATGTGATTTTATAGCATGAAAATCTTGCAACTGAAATGCAGATGCTTATGAAAATGCCACTGGGGTAACTGGGAAAACATGTAGTAAAATCAATTGGAAAAAAAGTCTGTTTCAGAGTGAAAAGAGAGTAACCACACAATGCCATCATTAAGAAAATGGATAATTAAATATTAATTAATCACCATTAATTTAGGGTTGTACACAAGTTGGATGTGACAACATGGTTCCTGTTTTAAGAAACAGGCTGCCATGTTGCAGGTCCAACATTTCACTCCTAAGTTTGTCTTCCAAAATACCAACAAGGGCAAGTTCATTACACAATTCCTTCAGAAGGATGCTGATGGCACATACCAACTTGGCCAATCCCCACAATGGTTATCTTGTTAGTTGGAATAGATAACTCTGAATAACGCTCAAGATCTTGTAATCCAATAACTCATATCAAACAATTTCAGCAGACAATCCAAGGTGGATATGGTCTACGTGTTGGGTAATTTCTCTTGTTGTTTTCCAATGCTCTCATAAAATAATACACATATTAATAGTAGTATTCATTTTGTGGTTTATATAAGAGCCTTAAACATTATAAATGTTTCATTTTCATATAAAAATGTTTAGTAAAACGTTTTTAAACTTGTTATAAACTAACAGCAAAATCTACAAGAAATGCCATTGTGTGATTTTGATCTTGATCTCCTGGCAGACACTTATGACTGATACAGCTATATTGTTAACAGGGAGAACCCCCAAAATACAGTTATACAATGAAAACAATATGTTCTGCTACAGGAGCTTCATTTTCAAAAAAGAAACACACTGTTTAACATTATTTAGGAAACAAATGCCTTGAATGGCCCTTTAAGTGCTTTGCAAGAAACACATAAGCAGTGTCATGGATCTCCTTCCCATCAACTGTATACTTTGATTATATTTTTATAAAACAATAAAAAACTAAATTTTATCTGACTTTGGATCATGCTCCAGTGCTTTTGTTGTAGTTGCAGTTATAGACATTTTTTATCTCGGTTCCGTTTTCAATTTCAACCAATATATCTGAGAATCACCCATCAATAGATGATTTCTGCAGTTGCTGGCTCATATAGATGTTGTCATATCCATTTTTCACATATAGTATGTTGATACCTACCGTACTTATTCCCTTACTTATTCCCTGATATTTGTGGATGCTTTTTCAGTAATGAACACATCTCTCCAACCTCAAGATACTCTGTGAAGTTTCTTGAAAATACCATGTCACACTTTAGAAAACATATTCCACAGAATATTGTATGGGTTAGAGGTCTCATCTCATTGTTAATGAATCTCTAACCATATTAAATATATGTATTTTGACTCAGTATAACACATATTGACTCCAGAATGTTATCACGGTGCACAATTTTAAACTTTATTGACCATTGTATTATTCAAAAATATATTCTAGGTGGTAAAGACAGTGTGCTTTATGGGCTATATTCAATAATTAGATGAGACCAATTGAATTCCTTTGTTATACACTGGAACCTCTTTTTTAAATTAGAGAGATCATAACTGAAATTATTGTAAACAACAAAATGTGTATGGATATCCACAAACACATATATACATATACTGTAATTGAGAGAGTGCACAGATAGAGAGAATTCAGAGAGTGAGAGTGAGCAGAGAGCGTACGGAGACAGACAGCATACACAGACAGCAGAGAGAAAGAGAGAGAGAGACAGCATACTTGCCACATAACACACAAAGAGACAGCACAGAGAGAGACAGCACAGAAAATGCAAGATGACATTCTATGATACCATAATTTATGACACGCAAGTTACTAGTATCATTCTATTAAGGACTAGTAAATTGCCCATCACAAATGACGGTATAATTTTTAATTGTTCTATCCCTCCATCCCTCTCCCTCCCTTGTGTCTCTTCTCTCTTCCCTGTGTCTCCCCCGTGTCTCTTTCTCCCTCTCCCCTTCCCTTTTTCTCTTTCTCCCTTTTCTGTCCCTCCCGTGTCTCTACCCCTCCTCTGTCTCTTCCCCTCCTGTGTCTCTTTCCCCCACCTCTACCCTCCCCTGTGTCTCCCCCCCTCCCGTGTCTCTTCTCCACTCTCCCCTGTGTCTCTTCCCCCCACCTCTCCCCTTCCCTGTGTCTTTCCCCCTCCTCTCCTCTGTGTCTCTTCCCCCTCCCCTGTGTCTTCCCCCCTCTCCCCTCCCCTGTGTCTTCCTCCCCCTCAACCCTGTGTCTTCTTCCCCTTCTCCCCTCCCCTGTGTCTTCCACCCCCTCTCCCCTGTGTCTTCCACCGCCTCTCCCCTCCCCTGTGTCTTTTTGCCCCCTCCCCTGTGTCTTTTTGCCCCCTCCCCTGTATCTTCCTCCCCCTCCCATGTGTCTTCCTCCTGCCTCCCCTGTGTCTTCCTCCCCCTCTCCCCTGTGTCTTCCTCCCCCTCTCCCCTGTGTCTTTCTCCCCCCTCCTCCTCTGCAGCAGCGAGCTGTGCATGCACGCAGCTCTGTATGGACTTAGTAAGTAATGGTAAGTGTGTAGGCTCCCACACACTTACCACAATTATTATAGTTGATATCCTTTCCCAGTGACAAGCTCACTTATAAACTAGTGTAGCACAACAAACAACCTATGAATCTATTACATTTCTTGATATGTACTGAATGTTCCAAAACAAACAAAAAACAGTGACAATAAATATTAACTTAAAGGGAAAATTCTGTTTAAAATTAAGCTTATTTTATATTAAAAAGAATACTCCTAGAAAGGATAAACTATGGAACTTGTCTAGATTGCCAGTTATGCCTCCATTTTTGTGGAGCCATTTAATTTCAGTGTTTGTCACTGACACTTGTGATGCTGAGCCAAATGGGTCAAAAGGTAAAGAGTAAATTCAAGAACTAATCAAAGTGCAGCCTAGTTCTAAGCTAGGGCAGTTATGTTCACAATTCTGTGTTCTTCAGAAGCTAACATCAAATAATATACAGAGACAATACAATTTGCCAAACTTTTACACATATATTTAAACTGCTGTACTCTTTCATATCCGAGCAACATGTGTTTATGTGAAACTACATGTTTAAGCCTTTCAAGAAAAAAATACAACTTTTGTTAAAAGTCAAAACAAAACTATGAATTTCTGATACGCTAGGTTGAAACTAAAGGGAATAAAAATGACCATAAATACGTGTCAGATCAGTGTAACATTACTATAAGACTCTTATTTTTACATATGTAGTTATTTTGTTTTTCATTTTTCCCTGTTTGAACGTCATTTCATCAAAACTTCCCAGTCCTGCAGGACATGTTCTCAGTTTTCTCAGAGGATCAGTCAACACATACCTGTCAATAATCATTCTGCCAAGCAAAGAGAAGCAGGTGTTACTTTTTATTATTCCTGTACACACCTCAGTCACTAGAGAGCCTGAACGAAGCATAAGCAAATATGAACATCAAAGGATAAACACAATCGATAAATCGTTACATGCTTTCAGAATTTCAGCAATTTAAAAATGAACTAAAATAACTAGGCAGTTTCATGGTGTATGGTTCTTTCCAATGAGTTACTGTATACTACGTCTGTACTTAACACACTAACTATAAAGAGGCGATAAACATTTGGTTTGTTTTTATAGACTAATGAAGTCCTGATTTAATTCTCTTTTGGAATAATATTACTTCTTAATGGGACTCCATCACTCCAAAATCAATTACTTTTTTCAGCTTATTCTTAAAGGGCCACTGCAGTTCAAGAAAAAGACACTTGCAGCCCTATTAAACTAGCTCAACGTTAAAAACTGTAGATCATATTGTAGCCCGTAAGACTTACAGCTATTAAATTAACCCCGTAAATCAACCTTAAAATTAATAGCACCACCAACCTCAACTGCCCTGACACTGCAACCTCCCTCTACAACTCTACTCTCTCTTTCGCCCTTGACATTCTGGCCCCCATAACCACACGCAGGTGCCCTCACTCTCATCCACAACCATGGCACACTACACAAACACCATACATCCAGAGGTGCTCCTGCTCTGCTGAACGACTATGCAGGAAATCACGCAATTCAGCAGATTTTCTCCACTACAAATGTATGTTATGCTCCTATTCCTCCACCCTCAACTTTGCCAAACAGCAGCACGTTACATCACTAATATCAACTCTGTCCTCTACCCCCAAGCGTCTGCTTGCCACTTTCAATACTCTCCTCCGCCCACCACCTCCTCCCATCCCTTCCTCTCTCACAACTGAAGACTTATCAAACCATTTTATTCATAAAATTCAAAACATCCGCAATGAACTCTCATCTCATAGTGGCTCGCACACTCCACCCTCTAAACCAACCAACAACACTCAGTCTTTTCCCTTCTCCAATACCACAGCCACTTTGAACTGCTTTGATCCGGCTCCAAAGGACAAAGTCTCCAAACTGCTATCATCCACTTGCCTCACTACCTGGCCTCAGGATCCTATTCCATCTCAGCTCATCTCTCCTCTCTCTACCACACTTATCCCAGCTCTCACACATATTTTCAACCTCTACCTAGATACTGGCATGTTTCCATCTTCTCTAAAACATTCTGTAGCGGAACCCATCACTGTTTTACCCTGTTTTATGATTATTATGGTTAAAATATGATCCTACAATATGTATGCTGGTTTATGCTCTGCAGAATATTAGCCAGACTTTTGCAGACCTAGGCTAATGGATAATCCTATTACAGAGATTCAAGAGATAAGAAAGTTGTAAAGGATCCTTGCATTTTCCAAAGTGTTTTCATTCTCAGATAAGAACAAAGAAGTGTAATTGAATCAATGTCTGATTGTATCAAAGTTGCCAGGGAGGTGTGACCCCCCTATTGTTCTCTTTATGTGTATTGTGTGTGGCCAAATATGGGCATGTGTATTACCTGTGGCCAAAGAGATGTATAAATATTTCTGCAATAACAAAATAAAGTCAGTATTCATTTGACTCCCAAATTGTGTGTCGTCCAATATGGGAGGTCGGGGATGGTGAAACTGTAGTGCCTCTTGGGTATTTTATCGTATACCAGCGGAGATTTTGGACTGCGTGTCCCTGCTCCGTTACACATTCCGTAGTTATACCCACACTCAAAAAATCCTCATCTGACTCTGACGTCGCATCTAACTACCGCCCAATCTCTCTGCTTCCCCTGGCTTCCAAACTAGTGAAGCTGCTCATCTATATCCACCTTACCAGCCTTATTTCCTCTAACTCCCTTCTTGACACCTTCCAATCCGGCTTTCAGCTCTCACTAAAGTCACCAATGAGTGGCTTAACGCCAAGTCAAAAGGTCACCTTTTTTCAATTCTTCTTCTTCTAGATCTCTCTGCTGCCTTTGACACTGTCGGCCATCCACTTCTACTCCATATCCACTTCTCCCTCGGTATTCGAGACACTGCTCTCTCGTGGTTCTCATCATAGCTACAAAATCGATCAATCTCCTACTCCGACACCTCTTCTTCTCCTCACCCCCGTCTGTTGGTGTACCCCAAGGATCAGTCATATGCCCCCTCTTCTTCTACCTCTACACATCCTCACTTGATACCCTAATAAACTCATCTCTATGCAGATGACACCCAAATCTACCTCTCAGCACCAGATCTATCCCCCTCTCTTCTAACACACGTCTCCAACTGCCTCTCTAGTATATCCTCTTGGATGTCCACCCACCATCTCAAACTCAACATGTCTAAAACTGAACTCCTAATCTTCCCTCCCTCTCGCACAGCATCAATTCCTCACATCTCTCTCACTGTCAACAACGACATCATCACCCCCACCTCCCAAGCCCGTTGTCTTGGAGTTCTACTGAACCTCGGTCTGTCTTTCATCCCTCATATACAATCACCAACTAAATCCTGTCTTCTCCAACTAAAAAACATCTCCAGAATTCGTCACTATCTTACACAAGACACAACTAAAATCATAATACACTCTCTCATTATCTCTCCACTAGACTACTGCAACTCGCTTCTTGTTGACCTATCCACCACCCGACTATCTCCACTTCAATCCATTATGAATGCCTCTGCTAGACTCATCCGTACACAACATTCAGTGTCGGCATCACCTCTCTGTCAATCACTCCACTGGCTTCACGTAGCCTCAAGAATAAAATTCCTCAACAATAACGCTCCCCCATACATCTCTGCTCTCATCTCCAATTACTCCCCCATCCGCCCTCTTCATTCTGCTAATGACCTTCTTCTTTCTACAACTCTTGTCACCTCCTCTCACTCCCGCCTCCAGGACTTTTCTCGGACATATACAGCCTTATTAAATTGTGATTCTGAAAAATTTAAAAGGACTCTATTTAAGCACATAGCATATTTTTTTTACAGAAGTTTTTAGTTAGTGAACTTCTATCCAAAAGCAAGGTCTTCACTAACTAAAAACTTCTGTAAAAAAAAAATGCTATGTGCTTAAATAGAGCCTTTTTAAATTTGCTGAATCACAATTTAATAAGGCTGTGGATTCCTAGCTCAAAGACAGGGCCCTCCTTGCATTGCTATATGGTAATTTATATCTATCTTTGTCTGAACGTAACTTATGTACAGCGCTATGGAATATGTTGGCACATTATAAATGAACTATGGTAATAATAAAAATTGCACAACCTTCTCAAGCTCGCAAATCGGCCGAAAAAAATACTTTATTTCATGTTTAATGTTTTTGTTATATCAATCCCAGCAATCAATGTGTTAATACATATAATGTAACTTGCATTTCATAGAATATCATATTTACGGCTTTATTAATATTGCATTATAACTGGAATGTGGGTCCGATCGTAACTCGCAATTGAACCCCGTAAGACTTTAAAATCCAACCTTCATTTTGCTGTGACGCTATGATGACGATCTCTGTTTCCATTGACTAAACCCTATCTAAACCAGTAACTATGGGTATGACTAATTGATCACGTTCAAGGCCGCTTATCCAACAGTCGACAAATCGTTTACAGGTTTGCGTCTCAAGCTCGTAACTCGCAGCCCGTTCTAATTTAATAGCTAGGTAAGTAGGCCAATTAGGCCCTTGCGAGCTTCCCGACTACGGGGATTTAATTCAATAGGGCTGTTGGACAGTGTCTGTAAAAGTGAATGAAGCGTGGCCAATTTAGGAATCAAATTCTCCCTTATTTTGGACGCAGAAGTTGATGACAGCCCATACACCCTTTGCCCCAGTCATACGGCCTCTTACCTAGGCGGTCAGATATATAGATCAAGCCCATCCTAGTAGCCGGTTAGCTCAGTTGGTTAGAGCATGGTGCTAATAATGCCAAGGTCGTGGGTTCGATCCCCGTACGGGCCACTGTTTTGGACGCCCTTTACAACTTAAATCTATTCATTAATATCTAGCGGGTCCATTCACTAGTTTCATCTGAGCTCAGATGAATACATTGTATCTTAATGAGTCAAAATACATGTATCTTCTTTTTTTTTTTTTGTTCATTTTCATTTCTATCTACGGTAGAGTGTGATCAAATTTACAATAGGTTGTTTCGGAATTTTATTCCATACCCAGAAACAAAACAGATAAACTCCCTCCTTGACGTGGCGCGCATGTGACATCACATGCGCGCCACATCAAGACCCGGAAGGAGCGACGGCCGTAGCAGGTTAGTGAGGGGAGGGGGGAGGGGATTAGAATGCGGGGGGGTTGAGGATGAGGGGGAGGGAAAGAGACACAGGGGGGTAGAGAGACACAATGGGGGTTTAGAGAGACACAAGGGGGGTAGAGAGACACAAGGGGCGTTGGAGAGACACGGGGGGAGTAGACAGACACAAGGCAGGGTTAGAGAGACACAAGGGGGGTTAGAGAGACACAGGGGGAGTGTAACTCGAGTATAAGCCGAGGGGAGCCCTTTTTAGCCGGTAAGTGAGGGGAGAGGTGAGGGGGTTAGAATGAGGGGGGGTTGAGGATGAGGAGAAGGAGGGAAAGAGACACGGGGGGGTAGAGAGACACAAGGGGGGTTAGAGAGACACACGGGGTAGAGAGACACAAGGGGGGTTAGAGAGACACAAGGGGGGTTAGAGAGACACAGGGGGGTAGAGTAACTCGAGTATAAGCCGAGGGGGCCCTTTTTACCCTTTAAAAAAGGGCTGAAAAACTCGGCTTATACTCGAGTATATACGATATACAGAAAAAAATATAAGACACCACAGTATCGCAATAAACGACAAAGGCCTTCACCGCGTGCCTCACAAGGAGCGCCAACGGTGCTCATAGGGCACAAAGTACAGCAGGGGAGAGGCTTGCAATAACTCCAAAAGGAGATCAGCGCAGACCTTACTATGGGCCTCATTCTATTATCGGCCGCAGCCGCTGCGGGGCCGCAAGGACCGGCCGCAAGCTATTCTGCTATTCTATTCCCTTACGGCCGGGGATTCCGGCAGGCTTGCGGCCGGTGCCTTGCTATCTCTTGCGGCCGATCGCGCCGGAGGAAAGCCTTTGATCTAAAACGGCCGCAAGAGATTTGCAATTCAATTGCTCCGGGAAACCTCTCTGCAAGGCTAAAAACGAGCCGCAGTTACTTGCAGGAAAAAGGTCTCGCTAGCACCAATTAAGCACATAAAATAGCTCAAATAAAGCCATCCTGCACTTTGAGAAGACTATAAAGGGATTTTAGGTGTTAGAAAAAATAGCACATAATTATCCTGTACTCAAATCCGTAAAATATTTCATTTTTAATATCCGTAAAATATACATGTAAAAAGTCCAGAGTGCTTGGAGCACCTCAGACACACCCACGCCGCAGCCGGAAAATAAACAGTTAATTTGAACTCGGGTTTGGGCAGATGTGCAAGCTTGAGAGTGGGTTCCTTTTATTCCTCATGTCCCCCAATATGATCCCTAGCATTTACAGAGCTGTACAGTGCAGGCTTGAATTTATTTTTGAGTTTTTATATTTCACAGTTTACGGCCGGTTCCAAGATATGCGGCCGGCCGTAAAAGGAGATCCTTGCGGGGCCGTATAATAGAATCGCGAGTTAACTGAACCCTCGCAAGGAATCGCAGCCTTACGGCCGATTTACGGCCGATAATAGAATGAGGCCCTATGAGCGCAAAAGCGCCTCTGATAACAAAAACTACACCAACCGAGAGGCTCGCAATGAGCGCCGAAGGATCTCAGACGACCAAAACACTTACTGTCTGGCAAACAGCATTACCTGCCTTACAATTTTATTGCCCCGTCATTTTTGACGGGCAAGTCGCTAACTAATTATTAATAATTACAGAAAAAAAAATTATAATTTGCAACAAAATTAGGTACATTTTCAAATGTATATATTTCATATATATATCATTCCCTAACAGGGATAGAACATTATAAGCACTTAAATATTTAAATCACTTTATTATATTATGACCCTTTTTAATATTTTGGAATGCATTTACTTATAAATATATTGATGTTTAGACCTTTACGTTTTGCATGTATGCCAAGTAAAAAGGATGCTTTCAATGATTCATGAATTCATTCAAACAAAACATTAAAAAATTAAAAATGCTTTTTATGTCAGATTTATCATATCTGCACCTGCCTGAAGACAGAGAGTGACCTCTGTAGGATTTGAGCTCATATAACATCAACTTGACAGTTATATGATTTAATGATGACATTCTTTAGAAAACCAGGATTAAGTTTTTATTTTGCCATCGATGACAGTTATTGATTAATAAACATATTTTATTTTACCAATTAATCAATAATTAAAACAAAAAACGCTATGAATACATACATGCTCAGCCATTTATAGTTTAATGAATGACAATTACACCTCATAACTTGCTTTATTGCTTAATTAATTTAATCCAAACATTAGGAATCAGTTTCAGGCCAATCTATAGTTTGCCCATAGCTTTTTCTGTTTGCCCTTCTTTAGGAAAACATGATTACCTGTTTATGTTTTACATTCATGACAGTTTTACATTATTTCATTAATGTATATTCATTTATTAATTACTTCATAATTCTGTTCCTGATCATTGCCTAAGAGGGATAGCACCTTATAAGCACTTAAATAATTAAATCCCTTTATTATGACACTTTTTAATATTTTGTAATGCATTTACTTATAAATATATTGATGATTAGGCCTTTACGTTTTGCACATATGCCAATTAAAAAGGTTATTTTCAATGATTCATTAATTCATTCAAACAAGACATTACAAATGCTTTCTATGTCATTTTACAGATTCATCATCTCTGCCCCTTCCTGAAGTCAGAGAGTGACCTCTGCAGGATTTGAGCTGATAAAAAATCAACTTGATAGGTGTATGATTTAATGATGACATTCTTTAGAAAAACAGGATTAAGTGTTTTTTTCCCCATTGATGACAATTTGTGATTAATTAACTAACGTAATTTATAGTATTAATCAATCATTAATTAAAAAACAAAATACATTATGAATACATATATGCTTAGCTATTTATGTTTTCGTGAATGAGAATTACACCTCATAACTTGATTTATTGATTAATTAATTTAATCATAACATTACAAATATTTTTCATGCCAATCTAGAGTTTTCTCATAGCTCTTTGGGTTTGCCCTTCTTTAGGAAGACATGATTACCTATTTATGTTTTGCAGTCATGACAGTTTGAGATTATTTCATTAATGTATATTCATTTATTAATTACTTATAGTTATAGTGTACAAAAGAAGTAAAAGAGAACAACAAATAGTGTAAACTGGTGGTGAATAGGTGTTAAAAAGACACCAAAATATATATGTTTGAGAAGGTATGCCAATTCTACTCAGTGAGATCTATATGGGATGGATATCTACACCCATAAACATAATTATGGATATATTAAAATCAGCTCATATATATGACCAAATGGGTTTTCTATAAAGACACCCCATTCCTGGTCAAGGGCATATGCAATCACAGCTGATATAAAGAGCTAATGAGAAAACCTAAAATATAACTTTTAATGATGTGTATATAAAAAATATGAAGGGGAATGATAAATATAAAAAAATCAGCTTAGCTTATAAAAACATAAAGGGGGGCGTAATGAGAAGACCACAGCCCCATATATCAATTGTGCAGAATATATAACAATAAAAATGTATACTGGTGTAAACATAATTACACATAACCACATAAGGATCTAAATATCTCCAAAAATTGAGCATAACATCTGTAGGCAGAGTGAAACTCCCAAACTAGGGATCAGGAAAAGTAAATTCCCTTTTAACACATGAAAGGAGTACATGTAAACTCCAAACTCATTAAGAGTAATGTATAGTGAAAAAGGGAGAAGGTGCACTGGAGAAATCTCCTAGTCACTAAACATAAGTCCCACAATTTAAGGGAGAAAGTCCCCAAGTACAATAAAGAAAAGAGAGAGCAAGGTATATCTCTTACCTCCAAGTTATCATAGCCAAGAGAGATACCTGATCCTTAATTGGGGCTACCTGCAGAGCTGTGGTCTCCTCTGGATAGCAATTGCACGCCGCACCACTCGTCAGTGGCGTCACGCGTGCGTGCCGACACCAGCGCATGCCCACCTACAAACAGAGAGTACGGCAAATCCATTGCATGCGCAATGAACCTAATGCTCGTTTCGCAACAGAGTGCTTCTATTTTTTTATATTTATCATCCCCCTTCATATTTTTTATATACACATCATTAAAAGTTATATTTTATGTTTTCTCATTAGCTCTTTATATCAGCTGTGATTGCATATGCCCTTGACCAGGAATGGGGTGTCTTTATAGATAATCCATTTGGTCATATTTATGAGCTGATTTTAATATATCCATAATTATGTTTATGGGTGTAGATATCCATCCCATATAGATCTCACTGAGTAGATTGGCATACTTTCAAACGTATATATTTTGGTGTCTTTTTAACACCTATTCACCACGATTTTACTCTATTAGTTGTTCTCTTTTTCTTCTTTTGTACACAATTGATTATTATTACAACTATGTGACGGGGTGGTTCCATTTATTTACTGTACAATATCCATTTTGGGTCTTCTTTTTCAGTTAAGTTACTTCAGTGGAGCATAATTTATTAAAATTATATATATATATATATGTTACCATTAAATTCTTGATCTACATATATGCTTAGCTCTTTAGCTTTTAATGCATGCAAAATAAAAAAATAACCCATTGATTGATTAATTAAGTAATTTACTTTGGTATTCATGAAAAGTAAAAAAATATGTACAATAAAAAAAAATATCTTACACCTGCATTTACAATTACAGATTACAATGGCGGACAACCCAGAAGACAAGAATGATGTAAAAGAAGAATGGCAAGGGAACAGAGATGCACACACCACTGAGACTTCCCAACGCTTAAGAGAAGAAGACCGACACAGACTTCTAAATAAAAGAAAAATGACTAAAAAAGCACAAACTGAGTCTGCTGGAGCTTGAAAGAAAAAAAAAATTAAAAAAAAAATGTCTGTAAAACATTCTCTAATGACCCAATATTGCTTCATGACACCAATGTTCATACAGATAACACCAATGTAGATATAGAAAGTTATAGTGATATCTATGTTGAGGAAGATCAAGATAGTGCTTTATTTACAGCACTAACAGTAGACACTCATTATTATAGATTAATGAATGTGGTTTGTCAGTTTTGTGGGGCCTATCATTTTCTGAAAGAAAGACCAACTGATGGAGAGTTTATTAGTTGATGTCAGAAAGGAGAGGTAAGACTTCCAGAAAGACACACATTTCCAGAATATTTAGAAAGTATAATGAGTGATCCAAAATTTCCAAATTATACCAATTTTAAGAAAAAAACATTAGGTCTTATAACAGTGCAATTACATTTGCTTCAATGGGTGCAACATTAGCAGAAAATGTCCCAGGACATGGTCCTTACTGTTTTAAAGTCTAAGGACAAATATACCACGAACTTCACATTTACACCCAGAATCAGGAAAACAAAGGAAATTTGCACAGTTATATATCCTTGATACAATGGAAGCTGTTTATCAATGAATGATGCTTCCTGAAAATAAACCATGCTTACCCATAGTCTTTGAACAGCTCAATAACATTATGGCCAACAACCCATATAGTCAAGCATACAAAAAATTAGCAGAGGTTGAAAAAGAACAACAGGCATATGCGCAAGTAAATCAAATGCCAATGCCAAGAGTAAATATGGTTCTCAAAAGAGATTGCCATACTGATCAAAGACGGTATAATTTATCAACAGCAAATTAGGTTGCAATGGTCTTTAAAAATGATGATGGGGAACCACCATTTGAGCTAGATATTAGAATATATCTACGCAATCAAGAACAACCTATTATAAACATAAATATTTTAAGTAGCAATTTGGATCCAATGAGATATCCCATTTTCTTTCCAAATGGTGAGCCAGGATGGCAAACAAAATTACAATTGCAAAGTTATCCCAATAGTAAAGTTCGTGTTAGAAACAATATATCTATGTTGGAATATAAAGTGGCACAAACTGCTATTCGGGATAATTTTAATCCTTTTTTATGTGGGGTCAAACTCACACAACAATGGATTATTGATTCCTATCTACAAGTCGAAGCAAATAATCTAAATTTTGTAAAATTTCAACAAACCAAGATTCCAGTAGAACAATATTGTGGATTGATGGATTATGTCACTGAACTGGCTGCAAACAGAGACATTCCTGCGGGAAGAGCAATGATTTTGCCATCCTCTTTCCGAGGATCTCCTCGCAATATGCGAGAAAGCTACAATGATGCCATAGCTATTGTCACTAAATTTGGCAAACCAGATTTATTAATTACATTCACATGTAATCCACAATGGCCAGAGATCAAAGAAAATGTTAAATTTTGCCAAAATACTTCTGAACAACCAGATTTGGTAGCTAGAGTATTCAAAATAAAACTAAATTAATTAATTCATGATATAACTAAAGCACATGTATTTGGGAAATGTGTGGCTTTTGTTTATACCATTGAATTTAAAAAAAGAGGCCTGCCACCTGCACATATACTTTTAATACTGCAAGGAAAAGATAAATTGAATACAGCAGACAGAGTGGATTCAGTAATTACCGCTGAACTGCCACATTCAGAGAAACATTCAAAACTTTATGAGATTGTAACTCATAGGATGATACATGGTCCATGTGGAGATATAAATCCAAATTTACCATGTATGGAAAATAAAAAATGCACAAAAGAGTTCCCAAAACAATTTCAAATGCAGCCTTATGCGAATTGTGTTGGATTCCCTTTGTATAAAAGAAGAGAAGGACAAACAGCTATTATCCGTGGCCAAAAGGTCGATAATAGATATGCGGTTCCATACAATCCACATTTGCTGATGAAGTACAATGCACATATCAATGTGGAAGCTTGCACTTCTATCAAATCCATAAAATATGTGTATAAATATATATACAGTACAAAGGATATGATGCAGCAACTGTTGTTGTGCAAGGTGCACAAAATTAACAAGACAATCAAATTTTACATGACAAACTTTCATCCTATTTAGATGCTCACTATGTAAGTACTCCAGAAGCAATGTGGCATCTTCTCAAATTTGAGATGCATGATTGGTCACATGCTGCGTATTGATTAGCTGTCCATTTGCCACAAAGTGAATTTGTTTGATTCACTGCAGAGAATGAAAGAAATGCTTTAGCACAAAGTGAAGATAGAGCAACAACACTTACTGCATGGTTTTAATTAAATTGTCAGGACACTGAGGCCAGGCAATTTTTATACATTGGCATTCCATATCACTATGTATTCTTAAATGGCCAATGGTGACAATGAAAAAAACATAATAATAAAATGTTCCCACAAATTTATACCGTTAGTCTAAGAAACATTGAACGTTTCAGTTTAAGATTACTTCTTTAACATGTTCCTGGTGCACAAACTTATGAATATTTACGCACAGTCAATTACATAGTTTTTGATACTTTCCAATTAGCTGCAAGACATCAAAACTTCCTGGCAGATGATACAGAATGGGAGAGATGTCTAGAAGAAGCAGCACTATGTCAAATGCCAAAGCAAATGAGAGAACAATTTTCTTTCATTTGCATCTTTTGCAATGTACCTGATGCATTAGCTTTGTGGGAAAAATTTCAATTACTTATGTGTGAAGATTTCTTGAAATGTTACAATGAGACCATTGCACTATTAAAAGCATTTATGGAAATTCAGGAAATCTTTCTTTGTCATGGATTAAATTGTGCCAATTTTAATCTGCCTGATCCAGGAATAATAACTTTGACCAGTATGACACAGAGATTGAATACCAAAAAACACAAGAAAAAATGTAAACTTTGAATGCATTACAACATTGGAAGCATTTAACGCCATCACAAATGCAATAGAAGGCCCTGGTGGATCAGGAAAACATATCTATATAATTTATTGATGAGTCGCATTCAAGCACAGGGTCAAATAGCACTGCCATTTGCAACCACTGGAATTTCCGCACTTTTGTTAAAAGGTCATAGGACTGTGCATAATGGATTCAAACTGCCAGTTCCCATACTAGAAACATCAGTGTCAGATATTGAAATTAATTCATTACAAACCAAAAAATGTCAGAAGAGTAAAATAATTATAATAGATGAGGCAACTATGATGTCATGTCATGCCCTGCAATGTATTGATCGATTATTAAAATAAGTTATGAGTAATGATTTGCCATTTGGTGGAAAGGGGATGTTATTAGGAGGAGATTTTAGGCAAACATTAACTGTGGTGCCACATGGCAATAGGACTGACATTGTCGAAACATGTATAAAGAGAAGTAAGCTGTGGAAAATATTTACACACCTTAAATTAAAAATAAATATGAGATCGGAAGGCCAAAATCAGATTGGAGAAGGAAAACATAAAAAAATAACTAATTCATTTGATTATACTGTTGAAATTCCATCAGAAATTATTTGATAAGAGTCACTAATATTGAAAAATCTTTCTCAATACCATCAATAACCATCAAAAATATAGATGCCTTGAATCTAAATAATGAAAATTTGAAATTAATCAATGCACCCCAAAAAGCTATTACAGTGCAGATTCCATTCTGGCTGATGACAAAGACAGTGAATCTAACTTTACTATAGAATGTATTAATTCTTTAACTCCCTCTGGAATGCCCCCACATATTCTGCAACTTAAAAAAGGGGCAATTGTCATGCTACTGAGAAATGTAAATCCCAAAAAAAGGACTTTGTAAGGGGACCAGATTCAGTGTGAAGGATTTAAAGGATAATTTTATACATGCAGAAATGATGAATGGTACCCATAAAGGTGAACCAGTTCTTATACCAATAATTGATTTGGCTCCAAGTGAGAGTGCCTTTTCTCCTTCAAAGGAGACAATTTCCCATTATCATGGCATTTGCAATGGCCATTAGTAAATCCCAAGAACCAACTTTTAAGTCTGTGGTAATTTTTTGAAGGAACCTGTCTTTGCACATGGACAACTCTATGTTGCATTTTCAAGATGCAACAATCCAAAGGAAATTAAAGTTCATACTGAAGAAAACACAAGTCAAGGTGATTTATTGGAGGATTGACGCATTTTTAGCAAAAACATTGTGTACTATGAGGTTCTGTAAACATATAGAACAGTGGTTTTATTTTGAGGACCAAATTTTATGTCACTCGGACTCATTTTAGAGGACCACTATTTCACTAAGAAACTCTATAAAATGGCCAGAAAACATAGAGAACAGTGGTTTTACTTTCAGGACAAACGTTTATGTCAATGGGACTCTTTTTAGAGGACCTCTATTTTACATAGGAAAATCTATTTGCCATTTGCACAAACTACGAGAATAACAAAAAATTAGAAACAAAACCAACAACAATAAACAGCATTTTTTTCCCATAGACAAAATTACAAGTCTGCTGGGCTCGTTTATGGGAACCACTTGGACATACCAAAACAAAATACAATGTCTTCATATATAACAACATTGAAAAAGGAACGGTGGTTTTATTTTGAGGATGAAATTTTATGTCACTCTGACACTTTTTAGAGGACCACTATTTCACTAAGAAACTCTATAAAATAGCAAAAAACATAGAAAACAGTGGTTATATCCCGCGAATGAACTTTTATGTCTGGCGGTCTTTTTTTAGAGGACCATATTTCACACAGGAAACTGTGCCATGTGCCATTTTTAAGAACTACAACAATAACAAGAAAAATATAAATTAACATATTGGAACATGTTAGAGGTTACCTTTTTACATGATTGGTGGCATTTTCGTAATTCATGGTTAAATGTTAGTATTTTCAGTTACTATTTGACATTTAAACATTGTACTTTAAAAGGTGGGCAAAGTTGCAGCCTTATTAAATTGCGATTCAGTAAATTTAAAAGGGCTCTACATAAGCACACCGCATATTTTTTTTACAGAAGTTTTTAGTTGGTGAACTTCTATCCAAAAGCAAGGTCTTCACTAACTAAAAACTTCTGTAAATAAAATATGCTGTGTGCTTAAATAGAGCCCTCTTAAATTTACCGAATCACAATTTAATAAGGCTGTTGGTTCATTGTATATTGTATATAGTTAAGGATTTATGTTAGTAGGAGGATAATCATTTGTTAATAAATTGAAATGTATAATTAAATACAGAGTATTGATTCAGGGAGTATTCCAATCGCCAGTTAATGGGGTCTGGAAGGAATTCATTTTTTTCCCTCTTTGATACAATTGGCCAAGTTTCAATGGGGATTTTTATTGTTTGCCTTCCTCTGGATTCAATACCTATGTGGTTTACCAGTAATTTGAATAAAAGTTGAATGTTACAAAGCATTATGTAATTGTTGTAAATACTTATTCACAGAAAGTTTACATATTCTTATGTTACTCATGCATACCTTTGAATTAAAAATGTTAGTATTTTAAAAAAAAATGGTTCAAGTTTGTTTCAAATATAAGTTACATGTTACAAAGTTTTATGTAATGGTTTACAATATGTATTCATCAAAACTTCAGCAATTGTTATATTGTTCTTGTATATATGACAATTAAAATAGTTAATATTGAACAAAAAAATATAGTTTACCTGTTGGTAAAAAAGTTAAAAAAATAACAAGTTTTATTAAAAATGTTGTACTTCTTTGGAGATAACAAAAAGGTTAAGAATGTCAGAGACTCACATTGTGTGGCAAACAGTTTTAACAGTATTTCAATTGTATTGCTCCGTCAATTTGTGACGGGCAAGTCGCTAGTATAATATGAAGTTAAGGCAGTCACATAGGGGACAAATGGTTAAGTTCTAGTATGTGGATATGGCCCCAGAAGAAACAAGAGATATTGTAATCAGGACCTTTCTTAGAATGTTTAGTAATCAAAGAAGGTCATTAAACTGAGATAAGAGGCTATATCCTGTAATCTGGGGCAGGGTCAGCAAATACCAGATGGAAAGATCAAACAAGTATTAGCAATAGGACACCGCCGGCCTGCCCAAGAGGGGATTGGTAACCATAGTAGCTTTTGGTGAAAATATGTGTGAAGGGTGAATAAAATTTCACTTGCTCCTGGAAATAAATAGTTATTGGTGTGCTTCCTTGAGTTTTTTCTAGCTGTATTCCTGCTGCTGAAAAAAGGCAGAGGTTACTGGGAAGTGTCTGGCTAAGAGCCTGCAGATTTACAGAGGGGATTCCAAATGAACTCATACTGCGGGGTACTAAGCCTGCCCAAGCCCCATAAGAATAGCAGATCGTTACACCATGTATATACAATACCTCTTCTGGATCACTACTTTGTCGTGGTGAAGGGGATTGTGTGCTAAATCATGTAGGGTCACCCAAGATGGGCAGGTAATGGCAGAGAGGTCAGACAAATCATGATCCTTGGAGAAGGAACTGGCAACCGACTCCAGTATATTTGCCAAGAAAACCATATGGACAAACATAACCAGAAACACAGACAGATGTGCCTGGAGTGCTGCGTCCATATGGTCACTGAGAGTCATACTCAACTGAAGGACCGAACAACAACATCATATACAATGTGTGTTTGTAAATTCTGCCTACAAGAAAAACCCTTGTTTATAGTGTAAATCTGAGAGGTCTTTCTGCCTTTAGGAGTAGGCAAGTAGCCCTCAGGTCAACCACCAAAGTATTGGCTGACCCACTCTATAAAAAGTACATACTGTGAATGACTATCAAGAACAATACCAAAAATAGAGGAATTAAATGTAACCATCTTTATTGAATATTTTCTACAAAAGCAAAAAACTGACTGACGCTTAATTGGTTATTTAAGTAAAAAAAAAAAAATATATATATATATATATATATATATATATATATATATACATACAGATTTTTCACGTTCACAGTATTTGTAATCAAAATTGTATGGATATATTTTCAAAAGTAAATAGGTTAAAAAAATAAGTAAATTAAACATAGACCTCAGTGTAAACCAAAAAGGATATTCAGTAGCCCTCTGTTTAAAAATTATAGTTTGATTAAGTAACAGTTGTGAGTTCTGTCAATTAAATGTTTTCATAACCTGAGGCAGTTGATAGAGAAAGAAGTTTCTTCTAGCTTTCCTGAAATAGAATTTAAAAATACAATTCACAAATGTAATTGTTTTAAAAGAAAAATAATACCTAATATTAAGCTAAAAAACATACATATATTTTCTTTCATGGAATACTCCCAGGATTGCTTAATTTAAGGGGTGGATTTGTGTTAGGGCACTGTCTAGGTCGTTCAGGTGAAAACACCAATACTACTCGAACGGTATGAGCTTTAATTGTGGCCCTGAAAAAAAACATCCAGTGCTGCTGCTTAATTTTGAAGAACCTAGTAATAAGAGAATCTGCAAACTGGAGTTTGACGTTTAAAAAAAAACAAAAAACTTTCACTTCATCTGACATTTGTGCATTTAGAAACATTGAGGTCGTAACCAGTTGACCGGATATTAAAAAGTGAGGCACAGACAACCTTAGTTGTAAACAGCTATAAGCAGCAGTTAACAGAACTTGTAATTTTATTTGTATAAAATGAATAAAGTAGAGAGGTATTTGGGTAGTGGTATTATGTTTCCTTACTATAATATATGTTCACTGCAAATATTTGCAGGTATATCTTCATTTTAAAGGTGGATGCATGTGTGAAATTGGTGGTGACTAATATCTATACAATGTGGGAAAAAATATATATATATATAAAACTAAAGTCTTTATTGATAAGGGGTAACAACGGCGATATCTTTAAAAACAAATGGTATAAAAAATCCAGGAATTGGAAAAGAGGAAATATAAAATAGGCTGGTGGATGTGTGAACATATAACCACTTGATGATATTTTGAACTCTTATTAGAGGGGTTCATAAGATCACACCTAACAGTACTGGAAAGGGAAAATGGATGGCTTATCCAATTTAATTAATCCTGTCTGTGTAATTGTAAAAGATCTATAATACATGTAGTGTTACTGGATATTTGAGATATCAGTGACCCTAATCCTCTAGGGTTCACAGTATAAATAGCCTGGGGTAATCTGACTATTAAATGTATATATATATAACTCTTAATGGTTTACCAGGATCTAGTTATGCCATATTTAACAATTTTTAAGTCAAGGCACAAGTTCTACAAGGTGTACAGTAAGATAATAGGAGTTTCTCAGTCCTCTATCTTGGTAGGACAATTATATACATGTGATGTCCACAAAGGGCTACTCCTCTGGAAAAGATTTAACTTCTGTTTTGCCCATACTCTATTACAGAGGTTAGTATAATATGGGACAGCCAGTGAGTGAGGAGTAAATGAAAGCCAGCAGGCTAGTTATTGCTTTAAGCACATGTAGTGTTTCTGGATGATAAAGATATAAGGGACCCTAATCCTCTAGGGTTCACGATATAAATAGCCTGGAGTAATCTGACCTTTATATGTATATATATCTCTCTTAATGGTTTACCAGGATCTAGTTATGCCATATTCATCTGCTTTTTAGTCAGGGCACAAATTCTACAAGGTGCACAATAAAGTCATAGGAGTTCCTCAGTCTACTATATTAGTAGGACTATTATATACATATGATGTCCCCGCAGGACTACTCCTCTTCAAAAGATTTAGCTTCTGTTTTGTCCAAACTCCATTACACAGATTGATATAATATGGAAAAATCAGTAAATGAGGAGTAAATGGAAGCCAGCAGGCTAGCTATTACATTAAGCACCGTCTATTGCGTGCTTGATCTAACTCATATCCAGACACCAACATTCACTCATATGGAAACGGACAGGGAGGGTAAGCATACAACCTCTAAATATTTAAAGTACAATACTGTTAGTTAAGAAGACGCCGGCGTGCCCTTAGCTGCAAGGGATTCCACGTCATCAAAGGCCGACGCGTTTCGACGTCATCAGACGTCTTTGTCAAGGTAGAGTCTGTTAAGCCGTCTGGCCCACTTTTTAAACGCTGCCGTAACTACAGCAACCAATTGACACTAAACGGACCTGCGCAGTGAATCCAGGAAGCGCTCATTGCGCTGTGATGTAGTAGGACAAAAGATACAGCACACGTAATGGAAAAAAGCAAAGATTATAAAGAGATTATAAAATGAAATAACGAAAGTGGCAAATGGGCAGTCCTTATGAAACATGGGGTAGAAAACAAAGGCTAAGAGGAATAGGATACAAATCCGTTGTAGGAGATATATCAAAAGGGGAAGTAGCAGCCACATAAACTAATTACATGAAAAGTGCTGGGAGAAATGATATGTGTACAGAATCAAGAGAGTGGATCTTGACATTGGCATAATATGTATGTAACCTAAATATAGGGTGGAAAGCTAAAAGTGTATCACAATAGAGACATAATAATCTATTATATAATAAGTGAATAAGTACATATAAGAAATCTCAAGGGGTGTGCTAAAGGCCACCCTATATAAAGTCTAAGTGAAAAAAGAGGACAATTAATAAGAAAAGGGAGAAAATGAAGAGACTGTGTAACAGCCATGATATAGTGATAATCATATGTGATGCAAGCCATAAAAATAAATGGTACATAAAATTACTCAATACTAACTAGATGCTAATTATAGAAGGATTAAAGAGTCTATCAGTGGAAAAAAACATCCTCATTTAAAAATAATAATTGTAGTCACAAGTGAACCATGCAGATTAGGTGGTTACTCCTAGATAGATATTATATCTAATACTAATAGATATAAATTTAAATGAAGGGTAAGAATGTGAAACCTTCATTTAAACCCTCTGGAGATAGAGCCTTTAATTTATAGATCCATTTTGCTTCATGTTGGAGAAGTTTTTTTATCTAGGTCTCCCTGTCTGGGGCCTTGATAGACTTTCTCAAGGACTGTAAATGTGAGGACTTCACTATTGCCACCATGAAAGGTCTTAACATGGCGTGCTATAGGGGTGTCAAGGTCTTTCTTAATGGAATAAATATGTTCGCCAATACGTCTTCGTAGTTGGCGTCGTGTTTTCCCTACATAGATCTTTTTACACAAACATGTAGCCACATAAACTACACTTGTAGTGCAGCAATTTGAGAATTCCTTTAGGACATATCTTGCCCCATTGGACGGATGTTCATAGATTTTTGTGGGTTTGATGTATCTACAAAATTTGCAGTTTCCACATTTGAAACATCCTAGTGGGGGATTGAGCCATGTCTTATTATGTTTTTTCTCTTTGAAAAAACTATGCACTAATGTGTCTTTCAAGTTTTTTCCCCTGCGATAAACAATTGGTATTTTTTGTGGAAGTATATCTACCAAGTCATTGTCACTTCTTAATAGAGGTCAATGTTTAGATATAATATCTTTAATTGAAGCAGACTCATAGCCATAAGTCAAAATACATCTTGGATATGTATTATCTGATGTTTGGATGTTTGTCCTGTGCGGTTTATTCAGTAACTCTGTTCTGTTGCAGCCCAATGCATAATGAAAAGCTTTCTTTAGGCATTTTTTTGAGTATCCTCTTTCTAGAAATCTTTGTCTTAGTTTATCTGCCTCAGTTTTGAATTTAATGTCTGAGCTGCAGTTCCTCCTAATTCTTAGGTATTGCCCTTTAGGGATACCTTTTTTCAGGGGTGCAAAATGTTAGCTGTCCCACGATAGTAACGTATTTGCAGCTGTCTCTTTTCTGAATGTGGTGGTTGAAATGTTTCCTTCAACATCTTTTTGAATGAGTAAGTCTAGAAATGATATCTCTGTTCTATGAATTTCATGTGTGAATCTCAAACCCATCTCATTTTTGTTCAATAAATCCATGAGGGTTTCGAATTCTAATTTTGGTCCATCCCAGATAACAAAGATATCGTCTATATAGCGACGCCAAATCATTGCATGTGTAGTGAGATGTTCAATGCTTGGTTCTGAGAAGATCTTCTTCTCCCAGCAACCTAAAAAAAGGTTCGCGTAGCTAGGGGCACATGGGGTGCCCATTGCGGTCCCCTTTGTCTGGTGGAACCATTTATCATTGAACAGAAAAAAATTGTATTTCAAGACATACTCTAAGAGTTGAATAATAAAGTTGTTAAATTTTTCAAAATTAGTGCTTTTCGTGCTCAAAAATTGTTTAGCTGCCTCAATCCCAAGGTTATGGGGTATGCTACTGTAGAGTGCTTCAACGTCAATGGTTGCTAACCACGTATCTTTTGGCACTATTAAGTATTCAAGCTGTTTTAGTATATCATTAGTATCTTGTACATAAGAGGGCAAATTTTGTACTAAATCACGTAAATAGTGATCCACAAAAATACTGGCATTGGAGGAGAGGTTACCCGTTCCTGATACTATAGGCCTACCAGGGATGGGTACTGTTTGTTTGTGCACTTTTGGTAGTGCATAAAAAGTTGAGATGCAAGGGAATTTTGGTAGGAGAAACATATATGTTTGCTCATCAATAATCTTCTCCATTTGAGCCTTTTCTAGTATAGACTTTAAGGCTAATCTATATTCGAGATTTGGATTCTTTGCTAATATTTCATAGGTGGATCTATCGTCCAAAATCCTATTGCACATCTCTTTGTATTTATTATTACTCAGTATTACAAGATTGCCCCCTTTATCCGCTTGTTTAATTTGAATATCTTTACAAGAATTGAGCTCATCGAGGGCTTGGTATTCTTTTTTTGTAAGATTGAAAGATTTTCTTAATTTGGTGAAATCTAGATTTTCTATATCAATTGTTACCTGTTGAAGGAATACCCAGATGTTAGAGTAATCTTTTAAGAAGGGGGTGAAATTACTTTTGTTTTTCCATCTTTTTATGTCATTATCTGTTTTACCTTCCTCAGTAGAGGCATTCTCTTCTAACAGAGACATTAAAAGTTTGAAGGTTTCAATATCTTCTTTGTTCATGCCTAACTTCATATGTTCTTTATCTTCTTTATTTTTAAAGAATTTCTGAAGGGCTAATTTTCGAGCAAAAAGGTTGATATCTTTAATATGGGTAAATTTGTCCGACCTTGATGTTGGTACAAAGCTAAGGCCTTTTCTCAGTACTGATTTGTGGTCAATATTTAAAGGGAAGTCTGATAAGTTGATGATTTTCATACTTTGGTCTTTTATCAAACTTTTTGTATTGGACTTTTTCTCAGTACTTAGGTCTTTTTCCTTTGGTCTCTCCTCTCTGGACCTTTCACAGGAAACTGGCCTTCTTCTAAAAAACCCTCATTATTATAGATGTTTGGCATTCTAGTTTGTGCAAACTTTCTTGTGTTGTATGCCTCCCTTCTATAATGCATACCAGGTCGTCTGCCTCTTGAACTATGAATGGAATGTTCATCTATGTCTGAATTGTCATAGTCTGAAGAACAGATTGGTGGTGAAACAACATATGTTTATATGGTGTGTATTGTTCAAGGCAATGTCCATCAGATCAAGCACAGTGAAGGAAAGTGGGGGTTTGACCTGGTTTGGAGCTAGGATAAAAGGTTTTGAATTGATTGGTGTGGGTTTTGATGGGGAGGAATTTACTGGTACTTAAATAAGTTATTTAATGGTCTTCCTTGTGTTCTTTTATCATTTGAGAGAGTGGGCAAGGGAGTTATTTTACCCATCCTTGTTCCTTCCTGTCTTCACTATTGCATTTCCTATGGTCGATAGTATAATCTCTCAACTGAAAGGCTAGGCTGCCCTACGAGGACCACAGTGACCAGCATCTTTACTTGCTGGTGCTAATGTTTCCCCTTTGCCTCCAAATTCTCCTGACATACCCTCCCCTGATCCTACTCACTTGGCTGTTACTCCTTCCAAGTAATTTCATCACTCAAGGCCTCCATTGAGGCTTAGTCCTTCTGTTCCAGCTGCTAAGAAGAAGACATAACCTGCTCCGCATTACAGCGTTGCAAGGCTATGACAAACCCTCTTGCCTCTTTTATCAGTGCCTCCTCTTAGCACTTCCAGATCTTCCAGAAGCCATATGCAGCTTTGGAGTAGAATCGATCCATATTTACGACAGTCTCCGGTTCCCCGTGACGCAGGTCCTTCTTCCTCCCTCTATTCACACTGTATCTGACATCACGCTTGTTGGCACTTACTGATGACTTCATTTCAGCTAGCCCGGGAGCAGATAAGTCACGGCTCATCGGGGGTCTGAGGTTTGCCATCAGCAATAAAGCCTCTGATAAAGGCTATAATAAAAAGGGAGACCCCAACATTCAAAAGGGATCTGGAACTGGTGAAAACAGATACAATGTGGTAAAGGTGCTACTCCTGAGGAAGGCATTACAATTAATAAGGGCTCTGGGGCTGATTAGTGGGGGTAACATCAAATCTGCGGACACCAGCAGAGCCTGCAATAAAGGCCCAGATGAAGGCAACATTAAAAGGAATGTGATTAAACTGCATCCCACGGCGTTCACAGTAATAAAGAGACTTCACAGCAGTTATACATGGATGGATTGGATTCTTGCTCAATTATTTCTGCTGCATCCAGCCTCTTGTTTCTGTTGCACTTTTGCCTTCACAGACTCATATGCCACAGTGTGTTTTGGATCAACATAGCCAATCATCTCAAATTTATGACACTATAGAGAGACAGCATGAGATTACATTATACAGCATTGCACATAGTTACCCCTACCCCCCCCTTGCTAATATAGATCCAGGTGATGGAACATCTAGAGGGTCATATGATCATGTGCAGGTAGATATTAGGCTCTCTGGGGATCATCTTCACATCATAGATAGTATGGCCATCTCCATAGTGATATGAGGCTTTCTCAGCACAGTTTAGTTTAGCAGTCACCTAGGGGTGACCATCAGGAACATTTGTATAGAGTTTTACCACTGGGTCATCCGGGGCAGGAATGTGTTAACTCGCCTGTTCAATTGCATCATGGTCAAACTTTTTGGTCAAGCTCTATTTGTTTGATGGAAAAAATACACATATCAGGACCTGTTTATCCCCTTCTGCATTTAGAGTGGGTTAGCGTGTGGAATTTAGATCCAGATCTAGGATTCGAATATCTAGATCATAGAGAGACCATGGTCAGCCTATCAGGAACAAATGGCCATTACATAGGCATGATACAGCTTGGACCTTAGTCATCCAAAAATGTTCAGAACCAACAGCCAGTGACAAGGAGCATATGGATAAGCCTAACTCCAAGTGGGAGAGATATACTGTTTATTATTCCATGACAGTACAACGAGACTACTTATCTCATTCATCCCAATCCTCCAAGCAACAGGACAGGGTGTTGCTACCTGAGGTACAAGCAGCAACATGTGTGAGGACTTCATATCCAGCTCCGTCTTCAGGGCTTTCAGGTGAGTCTTTTAGCAATTTAAAAAAAAACATAAACAACGATATTGATGATTAATGTTTTATCTGTACACTCACCTATTAGTGTTTAAAAGCTATGGCATATCAGTTTGAGGTAAGGCAAGAAGGGGGTTGATAGTTTAGTACAGGCATGGGTACATATGCATATGACAAACATAGCAACAAAGGTAGTTCATAGCAAAATTACTATTACTTTCCCATTAGCAATCTTATCAGCACTAAGTTATACAACTTCAGTATTATCAATGCTTACTGTTTCCTCTATGGTAGCAGAAGCCAACATAGGTATAATACAATACTCAAGTCCCACAGAAAAGTTAGATCTTCTCTCTAAGTAAAAAAAGACTGATTTTCTTATTGCCGGCTAGCAGCCCTATTAAATTAGAAGCCAGTGAGTGCAAAGTGAGACCGGCAATGGCTGCAGGCTTGAAATTTGGCCGAGTTATATAAGCATTAAATTAGAACAGGCTGGGACTTATAGGCTTGAGACGCAAACTTGTAAACCATTTGTTGACCGTTGGATGCGCGGCCGTGTGCGTGATCAATTAGTCAAACCAGTAGTTATGGGTTTACATGGTGCCAATGGAAACAGAGATTGTCATCATTGCATCACAGAAAAATGGAGGTTGGATTTCAAAGTCTTACGGGGTTCGATTACGAGTTATGATCTGACCCACATTCCAGATGTGTTGCAATATTAATAAAGCCGTAAATATGAAAATCTATTACATGCGAGTTCCATTATATGTGTTAACACATTGATTGCCGGGATCGATATAAAACGGATATCAAACATGAGGAAGAGGAGGAGCTAAACTGTTTGGCGCCAGAAGGGCTTAGTCGGCTAATAACGTGAGAGGAGAGATGTGAGGAGTAGTAATGTCCCGAAAAGTTTGCCGGCGGACTATTCGCGGCGATTTTTGCATGTTCGCATTCGCAGCGAACGGCGAACACATGCGCTTTTGGGTTCACCCCCTATTCTTTATCATTGAGGAAACTTGGACCCTGCACCTCACAGTCAGCAGACACATTTCAGCCAATCAGCAGCATACACTCCCTTCCAGAGCTTTCCATCTGAAGGACAGCAACCCAAAAAGCCCTTTTTAGGGCTAGAACATCATTTATTTTATTTTATAATTTTTTTCTGTGTAATCTAATTGCATATGCCTCCCTGCCAGCATGTGTGTGTGACAGGCTAACACCTAACAGCTTATATTGTGCTCAGTGAAATAAAACAACACTTTTTTGACTGTAATAGATTGAATATCAGTTGCCTGCCTACAGGCGTGTGTGTGAAGCCTATTGCATCTACTGTGCCAACTTTTGCCAGTGCACAGTGACACTCATATCTGATGCAACCGTAGTGTACAGTGACATAAACCAACACTTTTTTGACTGTAATAGATTGAATAGCAATTGCCTGCCTACAGGCGTGTGTGTGAAGCCTATTGCATCTACTCTGCCAACTTTTGCCAGTGCACAGTGACACTCATATCTGGTGCAACCGTAGTGAACAGTGACATAAAACAACACTTTTTTGACTGTAATCGATTGAATATCAGTTGCCTTCCGACAGGCGTGTGTGTGAGGCCTACAGCGCCTACTCTGACAACTTTTTCCAGTGCACAGTGACACTCATATCTGGTGGCACCTTAGATTGCACACGCAGTGCCCCAAATTTGAAGTGGGAGGACCGACCAAGCATCTTTTTCCATCTCCCGCTTCCAAAAATCCATGCCATATACACGTCCCCTGATAGTGGACGTAACAGGGATTAAACCAATAGGAATAGTACTACTTAACAGTACACACCTTTGTGTCCTGTGTATAATATTCCATGCTGGGCAGTGGAAGCCCCCAGACTCTGGGAGTCTGAAGAAGAGGAGTCAGAGGAGGAAGGTGGCTTTGAGGAGGT
This sequence comes from Discoglossus pictus, assembly GCA_027410445.1. Lineage (NCBI taxonomy): Eukaryota > Metazoa > Chordata > Amphibia > Anura > Alytidae > Discoglossus > Discoglossus pictus. Next base: position 239,237,650 of record CM050163.1, read on the forward strand.
GGAAGACCAAACACAGCAGGCGTCCTAGGGGGCTTGTTGTTACCTTTCGGGGACCCTTGGTGGCTAAGTGGAGGAAGAGACCTTCAATGACATCAGTGAGGACAAGGAACGGGACATGGCTAGCTTGGTATCCAACCTTGTGCAAATGGGGAGTTTGCGGTTGTGCAAAGGGACTGTTTGCGGTGCATTAAACGCGGAGATTGGTCTGTTACTGTGAAGCGGGTGTAACCCTTACACTACCTGATCGATACAACATCATACCTGATGTATTAAAGCATGTTATTCCAAACAATTTAGGAATGTTAGGTGATTTATGCCCTTTATGGCTTAAAACCAGACTCTGCATCAACTATGTAATTTTCTGTGGGAGTTTTGCCATGGATCCCCCTCCGGCATGCCACAGTCGCGGTGTTAGTCCCCTTGAAACAACTTTCCCATCAGTATTGTGGCCAGAAAGAGCCCCTGTGGGCTTTGAAATTTGCCTGCCCATTGAAGTCTATGGCGGTCAAAATTTGATGTTCGCAACATCACTAGTGAGGAGCAACAAAGCAGAGCTAACGATTGGAACTATTCAGAACCAGTTGATTGAGTGTTTGCAATGTCGGATTGAACTGGTCAAGGTCTGCAATGTCGAACTTAACAAAGTGAATTGTGCTCCCCCCTAATCCTTTCTTGATATCTCAGACTCTCCTACTGTCCCACATTGCTTGGATATGCGACTATGACTAAGATATGAAGGTAACTTCCTTGATGACTCTGCAAATCCACACTAGCTGTCATGCCAATACAGGGAAATTTAAACACATGAACAGTGAGTATCCTTACTTCCGAATTTAAATGCAGAGAGTGTGAGATGCGAGAGAGCAGAGGGAGTTGCTGGGGTTGGAAGACCCTGTCTTACTATCCTCAGCGTGAAGTGATCACCGGATGAAAGAGGGGAATCCTGATATAGCCGTGTGGAGAAGAGCCTGTCCAGCAAACCTACTTATTACCTTAGATCATGTAAGCTTATGTGGGAAGAGTGCCGCCTGGACTTGCAGAAAATTGTTAAGAGGCACAAAGAATTATCTATGTTAGCTGCCAGGCTAATACAGGGAAGTCTAAAGAATCTGAATCTGGGAGAGTGTGAGACGCATCAGAGGTGAGGGAGTTCCTGGTGTCAGGAGATAATATTGTGATAATATTCTCAGCGAGAAGCGATTACTGGAGAAAGAGGGGACCTGGTATAGATGTGTGAAGAAGAGCCCGTGCAGCAAAGCTGTTGATTATTATAGATCCTGCAAGCTTATGCGGGGAGAGTGCAGCCTGGACCCGGAGCAAAGAGCTAAGAGGCAAAAAGAACTGTGAGTAGAGGATAACAGCTCATAGTGCCAGTGGAGAGTCTGATATTAAGTCATTCACCTACAGTATCTCTTATAGCAATATATTGCAAGAACTATCAGTCCATGAGCCCTAGAATTTCTCCTCTAAATAATTACTATTAGTCCCATTTCGTTTGAGGGCTATCAACAGAGGACAAAGATTCATAGACCTAGTAGAGGGTCAGATATTAATGGATCAACTTGTCTCATGCAGCAATTTGACTTTCTGTCCATTGATAATTTGACTATTTGCAGGAATTATAAGATCAAAAGATCCGCTTTTGCTCCTTCAACCACTCCTTTTGGAGCTTTCTCCATCTAACCTCTAAAGGAACTCATTTGAGGAATAATCTTATGTTATTTATTTACAACTTGTAAAGTGTGTTGTTAGCATCCTGTAATTTCAATTTATGAAGTGAAATTATGTTGAATCACATTTATAGTTGTGAGCATACGAGTTGTTGCGAACGCTTGAGGGCTCGCGAGGGCCGCGGGCTTGCGCAGCGAGCCTGCGGCCCTCGCAAAGCAAAGGTCGCAGTTGCTGGCAAGGAGCGCTGGGTTATTTGCCCTCTTGTGTGTGCTTATTTTCCCATGCTGGGTTATTTGCCCTCATGTGTGTGCTTATTTACCCATGCTAGGTTATTTGCCCTCCTGTGTGTGCTTATTTACCCATGCTGGGTTATTTGCCCTCATGTGTGTGCCTATTTAACCATGCTGGGTCACTTGCGCTCATGTGTGTGGTTATTTACCCATGCTGGGTTATTTGCCCTCATGTGTGTTCTTATTTAACCATGCTGGGTCATTTGCGCTCATGTGTGTGCTTATTTTACCATGCTGGGTTATTTGCCCTCATGTGTGTGCTTATTTACCCATGCTGGGTTATTTGCCCTCCTGTGTGTGCTTATTTACCCATGCTGGGTTATTTGCCCTCATGTGTGTGCTTATTTAACCATGCTGGGTCACTTGCACTCATGTGTGTGCTTATTTACCCATGCTGGGTTATTTGCCCTCCTGTGTGTGCTTATTTACACATGCTGGGTTATTTGCCCTCCTGTGTGTGCTTATTTACCCATGCTGGGTTATTTGCCCTCATGTGTGTGCTTATTTAACCATGCTGGGTCACTTGCGCTCATGTGTGTGCTTATTTACCCATGCTGGGTTATTTGCCCTCATGTGTGTGCTTATTTAACCATGCTGGGTCATTTGCGCTCATGTGTGTGCTTATTTACCCATGCTGGGTCATTTGCCCTCCTGTGTGTGCTTATTTAACCATGCTGGGTTATTTGCGCTCATGTGTGTGCTTATTTACCCATGTTGGGTTATTTGCCCTCCTGTGTGTGCTTATTTACCCATGCTGGGTTATTTGCCCTCCTGTGTGTGCTTATTTACCCATGCTGGGTTATTTGCCCTCCTGTGTGTGCTTATTTACCCATGCTGGGTCATTTGCCCTCCTGTGTGTGCTTATTTAACCATGCTTGGTTATTTGCCCTCCTGTGTGTGCTTATTTACCCATGCTGGGTTATTTGCCCTCCTGTGTGTGCTTATTTACCTATGCTTGGTTATTTGCCCTCCTGTGTGTGCTTATTTACCCATGCTGGGTTATTTGCCCTTTTGTGTGTGCTTATTTACCCATGCTGGGTTATTTGCCATCCTGTGTGTGCTTATTTACCCATGCTGGGTTATTTGCTTGTGTGATTACTTAACTATGCTCATAGATAATGTCATCTACTTTGGGTTTATATCTTCCTACCAGAGAGAGAGAGAGGCTAGAAGATTACTTCCCAGAGAAGTTGTTAGCATTGACTGCAACAATAAATATGTGTAGTCAGGTAGTTTATGCTCCCGTCTACTGGTGGGGCAAAGTACAGTAAACTCATCTTCATGTGTTGGCACTGTCGGCTGTTGAGCTACAATCACAGTGGAGAATAGGTGTCCGATTGAGTCATATTGTCCAATCCAGACTCCGATTACCATTACACAATAGTCTGGAGATGCAATCACTGCTCAGTGGGGATGGCACTGCTCACCTCCATTTTATGTCTCAGATATTCAGCACTCATAGGATTTACTGTTGCAGTTAGGTCCATTGCCAGAGTTTCTTCACCAGATTTGATATTGTCTCTGGGCATCCATCTATTACAGACCAATCAACCAATCCTGCACCCGGATTGGCTTCATGTATTTCAGCAGCAAGTTTAAATGTGCAAATATTTGCTATCACATATATAGTTGTGAGCATACAAGTTGTTGCTAACGCTTGCAGGCTCGCGTAGGCCAGCAACTGCGACCCTCGCAAAATGTACGCGGGTCACAGTTGGCGCTCCTTGCCAGCAACTGCCACCCTCGCAAACTTTACATCGTAACGCAAACAAAATACGAGACACGTTACGACCCATTACGACCTCACAAACAACGGCTGCAACACGAGCACATCAAAACATCAAAAATCCAACAAATACACACAACAAATACATAAAAAGCTTACCTACAGCAAGAGAGAACATCCAGGACCTCGAAAACTAAAGTTACACCTCAATTTAACTGAAATGAAAGCAGTTTACACAGTAAAAAATTCTCTAAGCGAGAGAAAAAATGGCCGCCAAAAAAAACGAAAACGAGACTACAGCAGTCTAAAGACGCAAAACACCACCAAACACCTACGTATTTGACAAAAAACACTCTACATCATCCACATTATATACACCAAACACCCTTAGCTCACTTACAATTTCATTGCCGTCATTTTTTGACGGGCAATTCGCTAGTTATATAGATTGATGAGACAAAATAGTCAAGTATCACGGTTGATAGACTCAGTGGAGTAACTGACATAGACCAACTTCCTCCTTATATATAGCAACTTAGCTATCTGTTAGATCGATAAGCTCATGAGACCTAGAATTGTCCCACAAAAAATAAAAAAAGGATCAGTGATATAATGATTTTGTTACAATAAAGATATAGTTGACTAAAACACACACATAGGTCTATCATAAGTTAAGGGAACTAGCATGAAATCAATAGAAGAAGTGAATCCTGAAACCCTCTTATACCTGAGCTGACAGTTATTTTCAATAGTTTTATAAGATATAAAAGGGGGGGGGTGATGAGAAATAACTCAAGAAGTAAATCGGAGGAGAAAGAAAAACAAATATTACTATAAATATGACAGCATATTTATCCCCAGAGGAAAAAAGAATAGATAGATCCCTAGATGTATCTCAGTTATCTAACTCTTCACAATTGGAAGTTTAACTTACACAGATTAAAACAGGAGCAGTAGGAAAAGAGAAACTAGATGATATAATAAGACCCCAAGAGCAAGACATACTAACTGTCAACACTATGAAAAAAATGTTTACTGAGTTTCAGGATAATTTAAGGGAGGAATTGAGGGAATTCAGAATAACACAAAAGAAATTAATATGCTTAAAAACAAGACGGATGACTTAGAAAATAAGTACGAGGAATTATGTCTTGATAATTAAACCATGTTGACAAAAGTTACTCCCTGGAGGATGAGATTGAATCATTAAAAAAGAAATATTACAACCTGAAAAGTTATACAAGACATAATAATCTGAGAATAAGAGGGATCTCGTAAAAAAAATGAATTACCCATGTACGTTAAAACATTTTTGGACTCATTGGTAAGTTCGGAAGAAAACAGAATATATAGATTCCCTATTCCAAATTATATTCCTAAAGAAACATTGAGAGATGTGAAAGTTAGGCTTCAATCGACAACATACAAAGAGGCGATAATGGGAATATCAAGAGGGAAAAAACCTTTGATGATCCCTACCAAAATCTGATCATTTTACCTGATCTTCCAGGCGAGACGTTAATTAAGAGAAAGGAGCTCAGACCAATAACTAATGTACTGAGAAGGGAAGATATAAAATACAGGTGGAGCTTCCCAGCTAAATTGCTGATAATCAACAAGAGTCAAAGACACTCTTGTCTTCCTCCATTTTATAAGGAAGGTATAAAATAATAGCGATACATACAGAGGTAAAAACACAAGAATTATACTATCTTTTACTTGAGATCTAGAAAGAAAAGAAAGTCAGATGTTGGTCATAATGATAGATAACACAATTTAAATAGTAAAAGAATGCATCATAGAACCACTATATTTAAGGAGAGAAATAAATTATAAATCTATAAAGCACGAGCAAGTTTAGAATAATAATCAAAATATTTTACTACACCTTTTGATAAAATAGCACTTAAATTACACGAGTGAATATTAGATTGATATATAAATATACACTTTCAAACAAATATAATTAGTTCTGTTGACATATAAAGTAATTTAGTTACTACTTAGAACAAAACACTAATTAGATTAGATTATAGGGATAACAAATAAAGTGTAACTTCGACATGTGCTAAATCTTAAGGGTAAGTCCTTTCTAGAAGTGAGGGGAGAGGAGATTGGAGAGGAGGGCGAGGGGATAGTGTGAGAGGGCGGTAGAGATAGAGTTGTTTTGGGATAAGTGTCAAACATGCCTAAGTGAGAGGATGACACGAATGGTTCAATCTTGAAGATTAATATTGTAAGATAACATTAAAAGTTAATCCTCATATCCTCTAAAGATTAAAAACTAAGTTTAGAAAGACAACAGTCGGTTATGCTTTTGGGGAACCAGATGGTTTATTTTGTGGTAAATGAATACTACAAAAAAGGCGGCAATTAGATATACTTGCTGCAAAAGGGAGATATCTTTGCTCCTTTCTCACCGTCCCAGCTGAATGTTGGAGTGGTGAGTGAGGCTAGGATTTTTTTCTGTTCATTGAATGTGTTGTATCTAGGTGTAATAATGTTGAATATTAAAGAAAATTGGAGCGTGGAGCATTGGATGTGGGTAAGAATTGGAGGGGAATGGGAGATGAGTGAAAGATGTAACCCAGTGAAAAGTAAAATATTTTTTTTTTCAATTAATCAATTAATTTAAAAATACAAACACAAAATGGAAATGGAATGAATATACAGTCAAAGAGATACATGATAAAGAATTTTCTTCATGATTGGGATGTGGATATCGTACTTTTACAAGAGACTCATTTGAAAAATAATGATATACCTAAATTACCAGAAAAAATTTACAATGTTAAATTGTTTTCAAAATATAGCACTAAATCTAGAGGAGTGGGTGTTTTCTTTTACAGAAGAAATTATATAATTGAGAAGTATAAAGAACTGGGCTGTGAAGGTAGATACATTATATGGACAGGCACCATAAATAGTAAACAATTTACAATTGTCAATATATATGCCCCAAATAATAAACAATATAAATCTCTGAATAAATTGTTAAAACATTTAAATCAAATCAAGAAAGGTAAATTAATAATTGGAGGGGACTTAAATATATGCCTTGATCCAAGAAATGATAGCAAGTCAACTATAAAACCTATCCCAGAAAAATCTACATTAAAAGAGGCAACTCATTTTGAAATCAATTTAACTTTATGATTGATGGAGAGTACTTAATCCAAACGAAAAACATACTTTTTATTCTAAGAAATGACTATTTTTAGTGGATCTCAATGTGTTGAATGATATAATAAAAATCAAAATAGACCCTATAACATGGATGGACCATGCTTTTGTGAAATTCAATTTAAATGAAAGAAATAACACACAATATAAAAAGTCTACCAAAATGGATGTTACTTTATTTAAAAATATGGCATATAGAGAAAAATTAAATGATGAAATATTTTTTTTTTTTTAAATCAACAATAATTTTACAGTTTTCAAAACTCTTTTGTGGAACACGCATAAAGCGTATGTGAGAGGAACGCTTACAGCATGGTCTATCCATAAAATGAAACAAAGGAAACTTTCCAAAAGACAACTATTACTTATCGAACTTCAGACTCAGAATAAAAAATCTCACACAGTGTCAAATACGGACAAAATGAATAAATTTCAAGGGCAACTGAAAAAAATACAACAAATTGAAGTTGACAATTGGTTTGGTTGAGACAGGTTAAGAATTATCGCTTAGGAAACAAATCAGGCAAATTATTGGCTACTCAGATGAAAGGGGAAGAAAAACAATAATAAGATTTTAAAGTTACAGGGAGTTGATGGTAAAAGTCAAATTAAACCAACAAAAATAGCTAATACAGTATATTTGCAAAGTATAATCACTTATTATAATTTTCTAACTACGATTCGTCGTCACGCTGTGTTGCGTAGTGCGTCCGACTTAGCGATGAGCGCCACAGGCCGTTAAATCGTACCACTTTGCCGATCGTACCACTTTGCGATGAGCACCGGAGGCCGTTAAATCGTAGCACTTTGGCAATGAGCGCCGCAGGCGCTCGTTGCAGGTGAGCCTCGCGCAGCGAGGCGAGCCGTTACATCGTAGCACTTTGGCTCATTGCAGGCGAGCCTCGCCTAGCGAGGAGAGCCGTTAAACCGTAGCACTTAGAAAAAAAATACGAGATGAAAAAAATTACGAGATAAGCGGCGGAACCAAAACAATAAAAAAAAACACTAAATACACACTAAAAAATAAACAGGACGTCTGGGAGTGAGTTGGAACTCCAATTTACATCGATTTAGACGAGTTACAAAGATCAAAAATCGCCTAAGCGAGAAAAAAATGGCAGCCGAAAAAAATGAAAACGAGGCTATACTACTACGAACTGCGTAAAACACAGCCTCAGACGTATGTGTTTGAAAAACAACGAGATAAAGGATGCGGATTAACCGCGCAATGAGTAAAAAGACAGTAGCGAGTACATTTTACGCATTAACACAGATTTAACGCCTTTGTCTCACGCAACATCGGATTTCCCGCCTAAAACAACGCATTTGATGAAATATAAGTTGAAAGTTACAAAAATAAAAAGTTCAAAAAAAAAATGTGTATTTATTTTAAGAAAAAAAAAAAGGGACAAATGTAGAGTCATGTTGTGTGGCAAACAAATTTCACAACATTTAATTTTTATTGACCGTTTTACCATATTTACTGTTAAACCGTAGTACTTTAGCGGGCTTAGCGATGAGCGCCGCCCCGGCGAGCCGTTAAACCGTAGTACTTTGGCAATGAGCGCCGCAAAAAAAATGGCGGACGAACAAAACGAGGCTACAGCACTATAACCACGGAAAACACGTACCGATAATCCGCTAAGACGCATACCACACATTATCCGCCATTTTAGGATAATGCGGAAGTACACAGCTACGTTAACGGTTTCGGCTCGCGCACGCACACTATTACACTGCACACGTTCATCACGCTTACACAGCACCTCCACACCACTAATGCTGCAGCAGCATCAACACAGATTGCCAGCTCTTCAACACAATGCATAAAAATACGTATATTCATTTATTAATTTGAATTCTATATTTCGGTAGTACACACAAAACAACATTAGCTACCTTACAATTCCATATGTATATTAATAACTAAACAACTTTAAAAACATACACATCTCATTGCCGTCATTTTTTGACGGGCAATACGCTAGTCAATATATAATTTAGAAGAAAAAAAAAGATTTCATTAAACCCTCAAGTAAAGTGATATTGACCTTCTTGAACCACATTACCAAAAATTTCAGAAAAACAGCTTTCATTTTTGAACATCTGTTATAAATCCTTTGCCTCAACTTTGGTAAAATATTTAGGTTATACGTTTAATGAGATGAAAGAAAAGGGTACTACAACTAAAGAAAACTTGCAGGCGGCAATAGTTACCATACTCAAACCAGATAAAGACCTTTTAAAATGTCAAAACTACCACCCAATCTCATTACTCAATACAGATATTAAAATATACTTGTCAATATTGGCTGACAGATTAAACCCCTTAATAAACAAGTTGCTGAACACAGATCAAACTGGATTTTTTTTAAATCTACTGATAACACCTGTAAATTAGTTAATATTTTAGCATTTGCCAAATGGGAAAAATGACCTGTAGTAATGATATCCATCAATTCTGAAAAAGCATTTGATAGGGTTAATTAGCAATTTATTCAGATGGTGTTAGGAAAATACGGTCTGGGTAAATTTGGAACGCATGTCATCAATGCTTTATATAGGTAAACATGTATGTACTTGGAACAGACTTTAAATCTGAACCTTTTAAAATATGCAATGGTACAAGGCAAGGTTGCCCATTGTCTCCAATAGTATTTGCATTAACAATGGAACCATTTCTGCAAAACATTAGGAGTTGTGAAGAGATTGAAGGTATTAAAACAGGAACAATAATTAATAAGGCTACCATTTTTGCAGATGACTTGGTTGTAACTTTAAATAATCCAATAAAAGCATTGACTGCATTACATAAATTAATGGAAGAATTCAGTTTTATGTCATATTATAAAGTTAACATACCTAAAATGGAGGTTTTACATATAAACCTTCATGAAGAGAAGGAAAAACGAATAAGTAAATTTTCATATAAATGGAAGTATAACAGCCTAACCCATTTAGGAATTAAATTCTTACCTAATATATATAATCTTAGTAAAAATAATCTAGATATTATTACTATTCAAGTAAATAATACATGAAACAAATGGAAGAAATGAAACCTATCTTGGTTAGGCAGAATTGCTGCAATAAAAATGGCAATATTGCCAAAAATAACATATATACTGTGAGAAGCCTTCCTTCAAAAACTCCTGAGGTTAAGCTAATTTATCTGCAAAAAGTAATAGACAATTTTATATACAGGTGGGAAAGACTGCAAATTGGAATAGATATAGTGACTAGACTCTTTTCGAATAGAGATCTAGGTGCCCACGATATATTGGAATATTCGAAAGGAATACATTTAATGAACCTTTTAAAATATACCCAAAAAACAATACTCCGAAATTTTTAGAAATAGAGAATGCATTATCAAAAGATCTAAAACTAGAATTTGCTCTTTGGGGGAATATAGATAAAAACGTAATAAACAATTTACCAAATGTACCTAATATTTTGTTAAAATGGTGGCTTAACTTGAATAAAGCAGTTCAAATAATAAAGTTTCCTTCTCCAGTAACACCATTGGGAAAAATAACGGGGACTAAGAACTTTGGGAGATTTATATATAAATGGAAATGTAAAAACTTTTGAAATATTGAAGGATAAATATCAAATCCCAAAGGAGAAATGGTTATTCTTCCACCTATTATACTCCTCAATAGGTATCTCTGAATAGGATATAAAAGAACAAAGAGGATTGATAAATCTAGAGAAAGATCTTGATTGATTTAAAAATAAAACATACGACAGCCACATCCTATAAAAGTTTAAAATCGCAAAAAGTTAAAACTAAAACAATAAAGATGGAAAAATGGGAAAAAGAATTGGGGAAGACTTGGAACTTGGAATACTGGTAAACAGCTTTTCAGGAAACTGAGAGGTTTTCTAATTGTTCCTCATATAGAGAAACATATTTTAAGCTTACTCAACGATGGTACATAACTCCTGAGAAATTAAAGAAAATAGCACCACAGGAAAATTCTGGTATGTGTTGGAGATGCAATAAGCAAATTGGCACACATGAACATATGTGGTAGTCATGCCATTATATTATAAAACTTTGGGAAAACTGCATTCAACAAATGTCTAATATGATAGAGTATCAACTTGAAGTAAACACCCAATATTGTGCTATTTCATATTCTTCATAAACAAATTAATTATAAGCAAAAAATATTATTATTAATACTTTGTTAACCACAAAATGGCTAATAGCATTACAATGGAAAAATAGTACTCTTCCTTTATGGGGAGAAATTAAGAGCGTTGTAAAAAGAAACAAACAAATTGAACTTGATTTTAAAAATATGAATAAAAACAAGTTAAAAAAAATAGCTATGTGGTCATTATGGAAAGAATAACTAACACAGGGTGGAATTTATATTGGTCTATCTCCCATGATCCCCTCCATTCTCGCATTACTCGGCACTCTAAACTCAATATTGAAAACTACACATTTACTGTAGATAATTGTTATGTTGAATGTATAGTTTCAATGGTATTTTAATATTACATGTTTCAATCAGCTGCTTGTCAACATACAAACAAAGAGAATTGTCAGAGATAATGTTCGAAATTAAAGATAATAAAACTACAAGAAAATATCTCCTGATAACTCAAATGTTTGTAGTGCTGATATTTCTGTGTAATTAGAATCTATGTAAAATATAACCAATTGGAACTTGTTTTTGTATCATTTTCTTTTTGGTTATCTAAATTTTTGTATGAAAATTAAAAAAAAAACATGAAATAAACTATTTTTTGGCCGATTTGCGAGTTTGAGACTTGACATCACTTTCCCGTTTAATAAAAGTACAGTAGTTGTGTATATATGTGCATTTCAAGCGCTACGGATTGGATTTTACCCCGCTTGCGTGTCCTATCTAGCACTTTTTGGCCTATGGTCTCCATTTGTGTGTTACGGGGTTGAACACAAGTGAAATTGTTGCAATTTAATATCTAAATTGGAAACGTAGCGGTTACAGGCTTGAGAGAACAAAAAATTAGCAGCTGTGAAGTTCCACGTTCCATAGGCTTTTTTGGCTCTAAACTCGCAGATCAGCAGTGGCTTGCTTAACGGGGCCAATTTAATAGCCGCAAGGCCATGTTACGGGCTACAGTTTTACATGTTAGGGGAATTTAATAGGGCTGACAGCGTTTAAGACAAAGCATTTAAGATCAATCGGAATGCATGTACCATTAGAGATAAAGGGAAAAAATTACTATTTTCTCTTCTTCCCCTTCATAACTATTTTAAACTTAAGGAGGATGGAAATAATGATGAATCAAGAAGAGGAAAAGAAGAGAAAGTATATAAAATTCCAAAGACCTTCTCTAACTGGTTACAGGCATGTGTTTTAATGGCTAGCATTATTGGCAAGAAATTTCCTTAGAACTGATCTTCAAAAACAAAGAACAAAAAAAGAAGTATCCATGGGTAGGATAGGTGGTCCGTTGCTCCTTGTTCTAATTCCTTATCTGCATATCTCATTTCCTAGTAGTCCCTAAAAAAGATCCAGGCAAGTTCTGTTTAATCCATCACTTATAGCATCCAAAGGGGTACTCTGTAAATTATGGAGTTGATGAGCAATTATCATCTGTTAATTTATTCTTCTTTTGATCAGGTCATAGATTTGTATGTTCAGCTGGGTGAGGGGCTCTCATGGCAAAGGTCAATAATGTAGTAGATTATTGGTACAGAGTCCCAATGGTGGCTATAGCGCTTGGGTCAGAATATCACATGTACACTAATGTATGTGCTTTTAGTAGGACATGTTCACTCTAATGTCCAATGATAACACTGCAAAATAAGAGGATGGTAGAGAAAAAGTGCAGGCTCTCCTAGTGAATATTATTATCAAGTGGTGCTGGATAGATGAATAGACATGTAATGGTAATATGCTCACCTCGGTTTACCTCAGTGTTTATGAGGTATTTAATCCCAAGATCTGTATGGTGTCTTGTCGTCCATCAGTAACTGCTGCTCTTGATGGAGATTGTGTATTATGTTGTTTATGGATGAGCAACCAGTATCATAGATGACTATATTGGCGGTTCTAAAAATAATCTTAAAAATAAGAATAGTATATATATATATATATATATTTTTATATATATATATATATATATATATATATATAAATGCACACCCTTGTTTTGTGATAGCAGCTCACAAACTGGTTGAGAGAATAATAGCTTTATTTATAAAACACAATCAAAGAGTTGGGTAAAAAATCCAGGATCTAAATATATAAGTAGTAAAGTTATAAAAACAAATATTTTTGTCAGATAAAAATCCAACGTGTTTTTCCGCCAATTCCACAGCTTCTTCAGTGATGTACCTCCCTGGTTTCTGATAAGTGTCTGCAAGGGTGGGTGGTGGTATTGAAAGTCAATAATAAATTTGCCTTTCGATCACTCATAGTCCATCCTATTTGTCATAATTTACTGGGTTGTCAATTTTCTAGTCAGTAATACATTGATCTTTGTCTTCCCATGGGCTGTTTCATCTTATGTGCATATTTTTCTTTTAACTTTCAGAGAATGCACACCACAATATAAAGGTATATTATGTAACAACAAGGAATATAAAGACAATGATAAATTGTACAACCTATAAATATGTGTGTTATTGTAATAAAACAAATGAAGCTCCCATTGCCACTGTAATAAGACATAACCTCTTCTATAGTTTACTTATTTTTTAAATCTTACAAATAGTATAGAGATAACAGAAAAGTACAGAACACAAACATAGAACACTCCTTTTTCTTTTTCATCTCTTTTCTCTCATATACCTTCTCCAAACATACATATGTCAATCAAACTTCCTCAGCACCCCTGGAATCATAGCTACCATCAAGACCACAGACCCTCTATTTTAGACCATGAGGGCAGTTTCAAAGGTATTGAAAAAGGTGATCCTCTCCCTTCTCCTTTGAAATCCTATGGGGTCTCTTTTGAGTCTGTGTATCATTGTCAGCCACGGCTCACATATTTTATAAAAAAAACTGTCATTGAATCCTCCAGTATATATGTGAGCCTGTCATTTATAATTATTTCATTTAATTTATTTCTGACAGCTGATATACTTAGAATTTAGAACTTTTAGATTTTTATTGTCTTGCCATATGGCTCTTAGTCGCTAGCATAACAAATTGAAGAACTTTGTTTCTGGGGGTTTAAAGACCTGGAACTGATTAGTCCCCATATCCAGATTTAAATCCAACTGCTGTGTTACTGCCTTCCAGAGTTTGTGTACATGTGGGCAAGACCACCATATTTGTGTGAATACTCTTATTTCTGGGCATTCCCTGAAACACAGTGGACTCACTGAGGGTTTCTAGGAATGTAGTTTAGCAGGAGTAACGTATTTCCGGTGAAGTACTTTGAGGGAAGTTTGTAATATGCTATAGGCACTTTTGTCGGCAAATCCTGTGAATTGTTTGATTGAATTGTTTAATTTGGCAGACAATATAATGTTCCTATAAGTGGAGGTGCTATCTGTCTCTTAAAGTTTCATATGATAAAGTTGATTCGTCAAGAGTCCAGGTGGAGATTCTGGTGACTTTGGTTTCCCTCCACCAAAATAAGGTTTTATCATTTAAACCTAGTACAAACCGCAGAGGAGGTATAATAGGAGTTAAAGGGGAAATAATTAGTCTTAGTTGGTGGCAATCCTCTACACAAGTACACTTTCTCAATGTAAATCTAGTCAAGGGACTGGTGGTGGGTGGTTAGATGGTAGCAGGATTAGGTAGCCAAATCACTGTGTCCCAGGCGTACGGTGACATAAGAGAGTTCTCAGTAGAGACCCAAATTGGTTGGTGATCCCAAGAGTGGGCCTGTGGCAAAAATAGATATTTGGGCTGCTTTAAAGTAGAGTTTAAAATTAGGACATGAAAGTCCTCCTTTGGATTTGTGGTCGAACATGGTTGACCTTGCAATTTTAGGTTGCTGGTTTGCCAGAGAAATTTAAATATGTGTGTCTGTAATCTAACTCCCTAAACTTTATGGCAATCGGCAGTGTATGAAATATGTATAATAAACGAGGGAGGGTGTTCAGTTTAACAGAGTTAATACATCCTGTCCATGAAATTTGTAAATGTGAAAGATTAAGCTGTTATATTTAATTATTTATTGAGGATAATAAAATATTATTTATTTTGTCAGTTATGATGGGGATGATCTAGTTTGCATAATCACTTATAAAATAAAAACTAAAACTTACTGTAAACTCACCGCTTGTAATAAATATATGCACAAGTGAACATTATGGCCCTTGATTGAAAAATGGCCCTCAAAAAGAGTTCCAATTTCACAGATACAGAAAACTTATACGAACAAGCTTGAGAAATAAGAATCAAATTCATGAACAAAAACTAAGGGCCCGATTCAATTGCAAGCCAGCATCACGCGTGATCCTGGCCATATGTCTGCGGGCGTCCTGCGGGGCTCTGTTCATCTCCGATTTCAGAGCTATTCAATTAAAGGAGCCCGCAAGTTATGGGCCCAAAGCTGACACTGTAAACCATGCACTTGTTTGTAGCAGTTTAGGGCGGGTAATGTTGTCAATTAGGCAAGACCGTACCTCCAATTTCAAAACAGCCAAAAGAAAATGACACCGTAAATCATTACGGCAGTCAATCAATTAGGTTCGGGGATCCAATATGCGATGGGACTTGCAAACCCTCAAAATACAGAATTATGAAAATTAATGCCAATACTGTTCTAGTCCATGTCGGTAGCCTGATATGTATTACCTCATTGATTCCCGAGATCGATATAACCCTGAAATGAAACATAAAAATAAATTTTATTTTCTGCGAGCTTGAGACTTGTGCAATTAATTCTAATGTTTTTCATTGCTTTCCCGTTATTTACAGTGCAGTATTGTTTTTTTTATTTGCATTTACAGTGCTATGAACAGGTGTTTAACCCCCTTGCGGGTCCTCTCTAGCACTCTCTAGATTTTCTCCTACATTTGCCACTTACGGGTGTGAAACCATTTGCGGCCTTAGGGAATTGGAGCAATTGAATAGCGATTTGCGACGTTAGCCATCATAATTCTTGCGGCATTAAGAGATCAAAGGCTTTGGGAGGCTGTAAGTTCTGGGATTAACCATTGCAGAGTTTTCAAGCCCGTAACCCATTTGGAGCCCACAAAAAGACACCAATTGAATAGCAAATTAATTTACTGCCTCACTTACGGGCTCCAGGAACTTACAATTGCTCAATTGAATCAGTCTTTATGATAGCAAAAAAGTTGATTTGGAATTGAACACATTATTTCACTAAAAATAAGTAATTGCCATCAAAAATCTTTAACATTAGGGACAAATAATGTATATTTTATAATGAAACTCAGTAAAGAAAGACATATAAACCTATTCTATTTGTTGTTTAGTCGTTCAGTCGCGTCTGATTCTCTGTGACTTTATGGACCACACACAGGCACATTTGTCAGACATTGCCCCTCTGAGCTCAGTCAAGTTCATGTTGATTGTTTCAGTGACCTCCTCTATCCATCTCCACCTCTGTCATCCCCTTGTTCTTGTGCCCTTAATCTTTTCCAACATCAGAGTCTTTTCTAGGGAATCCTCCCATCTCACCATATGGCTAAAATATTTGAACTTCAGCCTTATTATCATATCATCTAGTGAACAGGTCGTCTTGATTTCCTTAAGTACTGATTTATTGGATCTTCTTGAAGTCCAAGTGATTCTAAGTAGTTTTTGCCAACACCACAATTCAAAGACGTAATTTCTACGGTGCTCAGACTTCTTTATGGTCCAGTTCTCACATCTGTATGTTACTACTGGTAATACCATAGTTCTAACTATGCAGATCTTTGTTGATAGTTGCCACATAGCTTTCCTCCTCAAAAGCAAACAGCTTTTAATTTCATGGCTACAGTTACCATCCCAGGAAAATAAAATATGTCACTGCCTTCACTTCTTCCCTGTATATATGAGATTGTCACCATCAACTTCATTTTTTTAATGTTGAGCAGCAGGTCAACTTTTGCATTCTCTTCTTTTACCCTCATCAATAGGTCCTTTAGATAATCCTCACTTTCAGCCATCAAAGTAGAATCATCAGCGTATTTGATGTTGTTGATATTTGTTCCAGCAATATTGATTCCGGCTTTGCATTCATCCAGTCCAGCCTTATGCATGATGAATTCTGCATATAAGTTAAATAAATAGAGTGACAATATACAACCTTGTTGCATTTCTTTTTCGATCCTGAACCATTCTGTTGTCTCATGTTTGGTTCTGACTGTGGCTTCTTGGCCCACATATAGCTTCCTCAGAAGGAAGATGATCTGGTACTCCCATCTCTTTCAGAACATCTCACATTTTGTTGTGATCCTCACAGTCAACAGCTTTAGAATAGTCTAGTGTTCTTTTTTTTAACTCTCCTGCTTTCTCTATTATCCATAGGAAATTGTCAATTTGATCTCATGTGCCTCTTCCTGCGGAAGACGGTTTTGTAGTTCCCTGTCCATATATTGTTGGAGTCCACCTTGTAGACTCTTATGTATTACCTCGCTGTAAAGTGAAACAAGTGCTATTGTTCGATAATTGGAGCACTCTTTGGCACTGTCTTTTTTGGGATTGGGATCTAGACTGACATTCTCCAGTCTATTGGCTATTGTTTAGTTTTCCAAATGTATTGGCATAAGGCAAGCAACACCTTCACAGCATCTTGTAGAATTTTAAATAGTTCAATTGGGATTCCATCACTTCCTGCAGACTTATTATCAGCAAGACATCCACTTCGCTCTCCAAGATGTCTGGCTCCAGCTCATTGGAGAAACTATTGAGATCTCTTGATTTACCCATTCTGTAATCTTCTTCCATCTCATTGTAGAATGTCTCCTTGTCTCTTCTTGCTATCCTCTAGAAGTCATTCAGTTAGGCAAATATTTTCCAATCATCGATACCTTTCACTTTCCTTCTTTCCTGGGCTACTTTCAGAGCCGCATCATATAGTCAGATTGCCTTCGTAATTTTCTTTCTTTTAGTGATATTCATTGTTGCTGTTTTCTAAATAATTTTGCTAACGTTGGTCCAAAGTTCTTCAGGCATTCTAGCTTCTATGTCTACACCCTTAAATCTATTCTTTACATCCACTGCATATTCACAAGGGATATTATGTATTTCGCATCTACTTGGTCTGATAATTTTCCTTCTTTTCTTTAGTTTAATTCTGAACTTTGCAATAAGAAGCTCATAGTCTGAGCCACAGTCAGCTCCAGGTCTTGTTTTTGCTAATTGTATAGAGCTCCTCCATCTTTGGCTGCAAAGTGCATAGTCAATCTGATTTCTAGGTTGTAAGTCTGGTGATGTCCATGTGTAGATTCGTCTCTGAGGCTGTTTGAAGAGGGTGTTTTCTACGATCAGAGAATTATCTTCACAGAATTCTTCTAATCTTTGCTTAATTTTGTACTCTCCAAGGCCAAACTTGCCAGTTATTCCAGGTGTATTTTGCTTCTCTTCTTTAGCATTCCAATCTCCTATGATGATAGTAACATCTTTTCTTGGGGTTATATCTATGACGTGTTGAATATCTTTGTAGGGTTGGACAACTTAAAGGGCCAGTTAATTCAGCACAATTTGGACCACACCAGTTCGAAGATCTCATGAAGGCATGTTGAAATACTTTTCAAATGAAAAGTTTGATTTTTCTGTGTTGTTGTATGACAGCCCGGCCCTGCTCTGCCTCACAGCTCAGACAGAATATTGTTCATCCACCTGAGTAACTTCAACCAATCACGTGGCAGGGGTGTGCTAATCTCTAAGGGCATGATTTTGACTGACAGGGAGTATGTGCCAAGCACAGCAATTAAATAGAGCGTCATTCAATTGAGGCATTCAGTAGATCCGGGCTCGCAAATGGAGCCCGTAAATGAGTTTGCTCTTCATTTGGCTTCCGTTTGCGGCCTCCGAACGAGTTACCGGCTCTGGGCTGTGATTCATTGCGATCTGAATTGACTGAAGCTCATAATCTATAGAGGCTGCATTTCCTGTCCTGCCCTATATGTCAGTCATCTCCTTCAGAAGCACCAAAAGCAGCCTGTATTGTAGGAAGTTCCCTCTGTCTACCCTCTACATAGATACCTGCACAAAACAAGTGAAGGTTTGTGACAGCAGCAACCTACATAGAAGTGAACTCTGCAGTGACAATCTGTCTCACTAGGCAAATAAGGAACAATACAAATAACATTATATCAAACTATGCAAACATTTAAGAATATATGGTTCTATATATTAGCTTCTCCTCAGTATTTTTACTTCTTTTTATATATATATATATGTATATATATATATATATATATATATATATATATATACTGTATATATTCTCAAGCAACCGGCACCTGCCTCCATTCCCCAATTGACAAAAACTCTCACTTAATCACCATTATCTGGCACAACCGGTATCCACATTTTTTATACTGTATTCAAATGTAGATTTTAGCTTTAAATGACTTAGATTATATAGCAGTAGCTGTTTAATAGATAGTTTAAGAATTTCTAGGGGGTTTAGGATTACACATTGGCACATAGAGACTGCACATTGGCACGTAGAAGCACAGGCTACACATTGGCACATAGAGATTGCACATTGGCACATAGAGGCACAAGCTACCCATTGGCACAGGGAGGCTATACATTCGCACACAAGTCACAGGCTGCACATTGGCACATAGAGACTCAGGTTGAACATTGGCATATAGAGGCACAGGCTGCATATTGGCACATAGAGGCTGCACATTGGCACATAGAGACACAGACTGCACACTGGCACACTTACTGGTGTTTTGATTCTCTGACACAGCTGTCACTGTATTCTGTTCCAGCTCCATGTGTGCTCTTTGGGAGGGGCGGGTACTTCACTGTGGTTGGCCCAATGCTCTTCACTACACAGCAGAGGCTGTGCCTGCAGCTCTCTTCTACCTGTCAGCGCTGTGTTGTGATGCTCAGACATGAGATTTGCTCTCTCCGCATGCAAGGCTGTTACTACTGTGCATGTGCAACGGGAAAAGTATCTGATTGGCTGATACTTCCCCCATAAAGAAATAGCGTGACGGCTGATGCGGGGCAGCAATAGGCTGAATCGCACACACCTTAAATTAGAGTAGGAGGAGGGAGCGGGGGTAACTTAGAAAGGTAAATAAACAAATATATAAACAAGATACAATACAAAGGCATCAAATAATTAAAAACCTGGGCATATATTTTTTGATTTAAAAGAACTTTCGGGTTTAGCCCCAACCACTTCATTAGATCTGGTGTTACTTGAAATTGCCCTCTGCTCTTCCTCAGTAATGTGGTAGGCACCTTCTGACCCGAGGGACTCATATCATTATGTCTCTGGTTGTGCCTGCAACATTACTAGAGTGGGTTGCAGTTTCCTTCTCCAGTGTACCACAATTTATCTGACCTCTCTGTTATAACCTGCTCATCTTGGCTGATCCTACATGGTATAACTCACAACTTCATTGAAGTACACAAACCCCTTCACCATGAAAAGGTAGCAATCCTTTCTATTAGAAGCTCACAAATGCCTCCAACCCGTAATTTTGGCTGCAGGTGTTTTTTCCCTATATGTTTAGATGTATTATATTAGCTCAAGCCTGCAATATATACCTCCTTAAGCATAAACTCGTAAACCATGCCTTTTTAAGTAAGATTTCACCGTGCGTGATCATATAATTTGACAGTATTTACGCAAGCACGTCATTTACTTCTTAGACGCAGCCAATAGTAAATGAGACCTGTGGTGTATCACCAAATTAATATATATAAATATTACACAAGGTTCGTCTACATTAAAAGGTATTTATTAAAAGGCAACAACACAATACTATAAATATATCACAAACACACAGCCCAGACCCACGGAGCAACACCCTTTTTTTAAAATCTATCTACCTATATATATAGTAATTCCCTTCCCCAAACGCTTGATCTTACCCACGGTTAGACCATTGCCATAAGTACACCATCAACCATCACCAACACCATCCAGCAAGAAAACAGGAAACAGCACCAATTTCCTGCCTGGATATATCCTTAGTTGAGATTATGTAATTTACATCACATCCTGTCCATGAGCAATTGTGGGAGGGAAGTAAAGATTCTCAGCCCTCCTACAAAGGCCTGTTTAAGGAAGTCCTGAATTACCATTCAAGGAAGACAAGTTACCACAAGACCGTCATCATGACATCAGAAAACATGGAAGTTAGACATAACCTGTTATCAGAGGATACAAATTAATTAGTACCAATTGCCGATCAAAGTCACAATCAAGCAATCTATAAAATGCATTAGAGCATCTGTTTTTGTCCATGCGGGTTTGAAGATATGTATTAACTCCTTGAGTCCCGAGATCAATATTACTCAGAAACAAAAGCTAAAAATTGCATATTTGTGAGTTTTGAAATTAATTCTAATGTCTTTCTATGCCTTCCCATGCTTTTAAAGTACAGTATTTTTATTATTAGTATTAATGCTACAGCTCTAATAAGTATTTGAAAATTTCCTTGCGAGTCCTATTTAGTGCCCGTAATATTTTTTACATAAACTTGATACTTTTTTCAGTTGCGGGTTAGACTTTATTTGTGAACTAGCGCTACAGATGTAACAGAATATCGATTTTCTGTAACTTTAATTATTTAGAGCTCGTAATATTCAAGCTGTGCTAAAACCAATTGAGTTCTAAAGCTGGTTGTGTAGTGGTTGCAGGTGGGGAACTCGTAATTGAATTGCAAGTAGTTAATAGAATATCCAATATAGTAGTCACCACTCCAAATCTGGATGCATGACAATATCCATAGCCCTAGTAAAACCACTAAAACATCAGTATAATGTGTTCTTAAAATTATAGAGCCAATCAATAAAAGATCATTATAATAAAATAAAAAAAATAGAAAATATTATTATATAATAAGTTCACAAACTAAATGACGAATACACAGTGAGGAATCAGATACTGCACAGCAAAAAAAATTACTTTAATTTGCCCAAAATTGGATCGGTCTCCGGTGCAGTTTCTTAACATAGTCACAGTTCCGAGCCGATCCTCAGATCCCAAATAAGAAGGTATAGTGGTACTCACTGTCCATGCATAGTGCAATAAGAGTGAAATGTAGAATAGTCCAAATCTCCTTGGAGAGTAGTCTGGAGAGCTCACCTTCCTAAGATATAGGTGGTTCAGAATATTAATGAAATGGTGACTATAGTTTGGATGACCTCAGTCTGTTATCTCCGTCAATAGAATATAGGATTCACGCAGCTTCTTCAGTTGAGACACTGTTCACAGGGAAAAGAAGCGCAGGAAGGCTAGTCCATTTTTTACTGATGTCATGATGACAGTCTCATTTACTATTGGCTGTGTCTAAGATGTAAATTACGGACTTGCTTAAATATTGTCGGATCATATGATCACGTCCTCTGAAATCCTATGTAAAAAGGCAAGATGTACGAGTTTAGGCTTAAGGAGGTAAATTGCTGAAAACGATTCCTGCAGCCAAAATTACTGGTAAGAGGCATTTGCAAATTTCAAATAGAATACGGCCCCAAGAAGGGGGTAATTCAAAATGTGCAAACAATATATTTAATTTTAATCACTTAACAATCATATTACCTGGTTATATTTGCTATTCATCTCACGATTTTAAATATTATAGAAAGCATAAGACAAAATGATAACCATGTTTCTGTTTTAATACAAATCTGAAAATAATCGTTGAACATAACAAGATATTAGATGATTTCCATTAGCCTATAAGGCATGTATACACCAATGCTATGGAGAATAGGCATCTCACCTTCATAACTTTAACAAAGGTGTATAAAGGGTATACTGACCAATCCAAAACTGATAGATGTTTATGAATGCCACAAATGGGTTCTAAGCTATTGGTTTACATGTAGAATGTCTGCATGCATATTTACTAGCAAAGTGAAGAGTGACAATGACTCACATAAGTTTGACAACATAGCTTATTGATAAGTATTGAATAGCAATAACAGGCACTCCAAACCAGTTGGTTTTCAGATAAACATAAATAACACATATACTGTTCTCAATTCTGATGACAATTTCATCTATTTCTGCTACTTGGATCTTTCCAGTTGAACGAGTTGGTGGATTTGTTGTCTTTCTATAACACAGCATAGAGGCAGAGGTTATGACTTACGGATAATGCAATGCTTAACTACGGTCATGCAAATTAAAGAAACTTTAATTTTCAAAAATAAATTTACAAAAATAACAAAAAAGAAAAGATACATTGTGTAAACAGAAAGGACTGACCCTAATTCATGACTTTTCTGCCAGTGAACCCAAACTACACATACTTCATCCTGATGGTAATGACACATATTCATCACATTAAATCACTGTTTTATCTATACATAATGTTCTGATTGTTTGTGTGTCTATCTAAATATAAATAGCATAACATTTTATGTTCATTAACAATAATTTGTAGAGATTTGTTATGACATTGTGTGTGTGTCGTTTGCGATGTTAGTAATGCAGTAGAGTCCCTCGCGAAGCAAGGTGAGCCAGCGGTGCCGTCACACATGCAAGCCTCGCAAAGCAAGGCAAAGCAGCCGTACAGCACTTAGGATGCAATGAGCGCCAAAGGCGCCCATTGCACCCACCGGTGCCGTCACACACGCAAGCCTCGCAAAGCGAGGAGAAGCAGCCACGCAGCATTTAGGCTGGCTCTCATTGCAGTCAGCAGCGCCATCACACATGCGAGGCTCGCAAAGCGAGGCAAAGCAGCGGTGCAGTACTTAAGCAGCACTGTGAGCCAAAGGCGCTCATTGCAGCCAGCGGCGCAATGAGGGTCGCAACTGCGAGCCAAGTGTGTAACTCGAAAAACTCTAAAAACAAAAAAAATATTTAACAAATATAACGCGGACTTTGAAAATAAGACCAACCGCAGTCAGCGCGTAACACGCAAACATTCTGCAGACACACAGAGGAGAAACATACAGGGAAGGGACAGGGGGGAGATGTTGGAAAGAGACACATGGCATTCCCAAGCAAAAAACTTGCAGGTTAACGAAACCTGCAATGATCAGACCGTACAGTAGGTGGGAGGAAAGGCGCTCATCGCGGGACTCACAATGAGCATCGTGAGCGGGAGAGGCTTGCAATGAGTGCTCAGCATTGGATTTGCGATGAGGGCAAAAAGTGATCAGTGCAAAGCAAGAAAGTTGAAGTACACGGGAGAGAGGCTCGCGATGAGCGCCGATGGTGCTCAGAGGAGCAAAAGCCTCACATTGTTTGGCAAACAGCATTGCCAGCCTTACTATTTCAATCCCGTCATTTTTGACAGGGAAGTAGCTAGTTATGTATAAAAGTGTGTTTTCACTATGAAGTTTCCAGGTGTTGCTTGTAAGTTAGATAATACAATTATATTTAACGACAACAAATGCCTTATTCTGATGAGGTTATTTTTAATCAAAACTGGTCAGATTGTTCAATGCACGCTTGATATTTCTATGTGCCATGTTTTTCCTAAACCATTTTAAAATAAATCATTCAGAAGTAGGCTATATGGATTCAAAAACATATACAAAGACATATACTCTTATTTACCTATTTATTCATCTTCAATAGTTACGGGAGCTAATTAATTTGTATATATCAATGCTGTTTGCTTTTTTCCGTTACTGATGTGGGCATGATTTAAATTACACAGAGCATATAGTGTGTAACAGGCCTATACAATGCACTAATTTAATTTTCTATTTATTAAACTAAATATATTCAGTTATATTTATTTTAAATCAATTTCCTTTTTTTTATTTAGGAATGTAATTGTAGTTTATTTGTTTACTGCTCAGAAACTGTATTGAAATAATATAGGTTGAAAAAAAGTTAATATTCAGAGTGAACCTGTTTCGATATAAGCTTCACTATTTACTGTAAGATGTACTAAGAAAATGATCACTGGGTGCTTTGTTGCTTCTCTGGGTGCTTTGTTGCTTTCTCACTTCACCACATCTGTGACTCTCACATTACCACTTTTAGATTGTAGGAAAAGCAAAAAGCACTGCGTTTGAGTTTAAGCTCACAGACAGGGCCCGTTTTTTTTTTTTTGTGCATTTTGCTAATATTATTTTTCACTTGAACTTACCCCTGTATAGCTCTATGGAATATGTTGGCAAGTTACAAATAAAGGAAATATTAATAATTATTACCCCCTTCCCTCTCACAGGAGCCATCTTGCTGTTTTAGCTCTTTGGCAACTCACAAGAACACTGAGAGCATACCAATGCCTTCTGCCTCGGGTTAGTGTTTCTTTACAGATACATACAAATCACATTAACCTCAACTAATGCTACTAAAATACACTAATCAGACAATTTCACCAATTCAGAAACTTTGGGTTCCATAGTGATTTAGTTCACTCATAAATGACTACCTAGCTATTCCAATCCAGAGAAAAAACAGCAATTCCAGATGTGCCCACAACATGTGTTACTAAGTGCCAAAAAGGCTATCTAGGTGTAGCTGTGACATTCAAATTTCACCCAAATCAGTATCCATGGTTTCAATCAACTGCTTATCCAGCGCAAAAGAATGAGGATTAGGGCATTGTGGATCATTGGTGGAGGGGCATCACAGGGTGGATAAGCACATATTTTTACCCTTGTATGATTAATTGAATTATTAATTTTTTTGTTTATTTTATATATTATTTTTCAGTAATTTATTTGTTATTTTTTGGTACTTTTTTATTTTGTGTAATGTTTTTTATATAGCATTTTTTAATACAGTATAGTTAGGACCTATTGTGGGTCCTTTTGGATCACCATAGTGGGTAGTTTACATGGGCTTCTAAAATGTGATCCCCTATGTTGGTAATTAGGGTGCCATGGGGTCCTTGAGGATCCCCATTGCACATAGGGGTTCATTTTAGTTGTCATAGGGGTTCATAGAGGATCTCATGGTAGAAGGGGTTAATGTTAGGTACCATGGAGGTTCTTTGAGGACCACCATAGTATGGAGTTAACTTTCAGATGCCACAGCGATCCTTGAAGGACCTCTGTTGCATTGGATTAATTATAGGGGCCACAGCGTTTCCTCATGGCTTGGGGTTAACTTTAGGTGCCATAGAGGTCCTTGAAGGATTTACATGGCTTAGAGGTTTATTATAGTTGTCATGGAGTTGGGCTGGGAGCAACATTAGAACAGCCTACATGTGTCAACTATGTTGATGGACATTTTTAGAAGAGCTGGATTGAAATGGCTTTATAGATAGCGAACAAAAGCTCCCACAGTTATGAGTTCACACATTTCAACCCAATTTGTAACCACAGAACAGTCTGTTGAGTTATTCCAGATCAGGGATACAGCAAAGGCCTTATTAAGTTTAACTGCCTTGTGTGTACAGAGGGACCAAGGAAGTCTGCCTTGCAGTGTGTCTAGAGATGGTGTTTTTATATACACAAACACTCTTGGGACTCAAAAGGATCATTCTGTTGGTTTGCTGTTTTTATACTATAAGCAATTATCTCATTTAAAAAAAAGAAAGGATAGTCTTTACAGAAAGGGTAGTAGATAAGTGGAATAATATTTAAATAGAAATGGTAGAGTCACATGCAAAAAGTTTTTTTTTAGCATAAACAGACAATGCATTACTGAGTTGTAAGAGGAAGAATGTACTAATTCTATCTTACACAGAAACAATATCAGGGTGGAGCCAACATCGAGAGGAAGAGGACATGCAGCACAGGAGCTCCTTCATAAAACACTTATTAATAAAAGATAAACCAACAAAACCTGATAATTAAGGGAAAACCAACAGATTTATCACCAGCACCCAAATCATTTAGTAGATAACTAGGAATACTCTGTATTAGGAGGCAGTGATCCTGGCCTGCAAGTTACAAAGACAGACACTTCAACTCCCCTGCTAACATCAACAGTAGGTGGTGAGGATCTATCCTTTTATGTGCACGCACTGCACGGGAAGCCTGCTGGAGTGCTTGCGTCCTGCACCCCGATGTACTCCGTTAGCCCCTAACCCTAACCCCCTACATCCCTTGCTGGCCCTAACCCTAAACCCCTACACCAGTTGCAGGCCCTAAACCTAAATCTAACCCCCTAATCCTAACCCCCTACACCAATTGCCGGCCCAAACCCTAACCCCCTACACCACTTACCGGCCCTAACCCTAACCCCCTAAGCCATTAACCCTAAGCCCCTAACCACCTAAACCACTTGCTGGCCCTAACCCTCCTAATCCTCTTAGGCTAACCCTAATATCCTAAAAGTTACTTCCTAAGCCCCTAACCCTAGCCCCTTACACCACTTTGCGGCCCTAACCGCCAAACCCTCTAAACCTAACCCGAAAACCCCTAACCACTTACCAGCCACTTAGAGCCAGCTACATCGGGACGTCGGCGGCGTGCTTCCTGTGTGTGCACATAACAGGATAGGTCCGGTGGTGACACAAACCACAAGTTAATAACACACAAAAAAAACAGAAAACTGTAAGGAAAGCTTCACATAAAGGCACTAAAGGAATGTACACTGTTTTAGATTACTAGGAATGTAATGCATCAGGAGAATTTGTGGTTGTCCCTTACCAGTTAATCAATCAGCAATTTTCCTCATATTAAAACTCAGAAATCACTGGAACTTTCTAGAATATTCCCTGCTGATATCTTTTGGTTTAGCAGTTTAAATTCCTAACCAAGGAAAACACACCATTACCATCTAGTGTCCAAAACTAAAACTGCAGAAATTGAGTATTGCTTATTAAAGGTATATGCCAGTGAGCTGGGTTATGAATGCATCTGATAGAAGGAAATTAGTAGTGTATGATTACATTTACTTGTATGCAATATGTTTATTTTGGCTTTGCATTAAAAATAACTGTTGCATGTGATGTTTACACCCAGGATTGAGCTAGGCTCCTGAGAGGGTTCGTTTTTGTAAAAATGTACCCTGTGTATGTGAGCATGCTCAGCTTTGAAGCCAATCAGCAATGCTGTATGCAGCCAGCTAGATGAGGCTGCCACATTGGGCTATTAAAGGACCATAAATCGACATTTAAGTAAAAATGCTTGATCGGTTACACAGTTGTTCTTTAGACATACACCCTCCCCTTGATAAATTCTGACAAATTATAATTGTACTGAAAGCAAACATTTCAGCTTCTTCTTCATATTCTAATCTGTCCATGCAATTCACTGGGGCTGGGAGAGATCTTAGGGGCAATTCAATGGGGCTGGGGGAGGTAATGGGGCAATTTACTGGGGCTGGGAGAGGTGATGGGGCAATTCACTGGGGCTGGGAGAGATTACAGGGGCAATTCACTGGGGCTGGGGGGGGGGGTGATGGGGCAAATCACTGGGGCTGGGAAAAGTTTCACCAGGGATGTAGATAAAACAATCAGTGAATGAAGGGACACAGACCTTGTTCTGGGTATTACAGAAATCTAAAGGAAAGAAGCAGATCAATTCACAGATCAAATTGATACAATGTAAATATGTATGCTGTTTTTCACTGGGATTTTCAGGGGGTGTCAACATTGATAGAAAACAGTTTGCAAATGCAAGAAATTCAGCAAACTTTAGGGTAACTATTTAAATGTTTTCTGAGGTATTTTTTTCATGCAATTTTTTTTCATACACTACTAAGTCTCCTTTATAAGATACATTAATAAACCAGCTCACTTGCACATACCTTTACTAATCTCCTTTACTTTATTACACATAATAAGAAAAAAAGTACACCAAACAAGCTGTACTTTCTACCAAACTGAAAACTCAAGAAGCAACTCACATCTAAATCACATCATACCCAGATAATTTCTTACTATATCAGTCAAAACATTATCTAAAATGGCCTATTAAAACCAGATGTAAAGAGGTGGAAAAGACCCTAACCGTAAAAGTCAAAACTTGGTCTCTAGCCTACCAGAACCAGTTGACCATACAATAAGAAGCCAATATTAAAGTAAAACAATGCACTTTTATTGTTCAGTGAACACTACAGAGATAAAAACATCTGCTCTGAAATCATCATACCAACTACTCAGGAAAACTCTTTTTACTCAGAAAGAGCAACCAAACACAAACTCACAGCAAAAGGTGGGAAAGATATTTCAAAGAACCCTCTATCCGTAATGGATAATCTGTAAACCCAATCAAGCAGCTATAAGGCCATGCTAACAGAGCCTACATAATATATTCAAAATGTAATATATCACTGTTATATAACTGCTAAATTCTAGACTTGCCTCTAGAGATTATGCTAGTTTAAAGCTAACCAGGCAGCGTCCTCTATTTTTTTAACCTTTTGTTTTTTCCCCATCCCTCTCCTCTATTTAGCAGTATCTCAGTGCTACCAAAGAGACAAGCATCTGAAAAAAAAAACAGACTGACAAAGATATTGGTGAGTCATGAGTCTCAAAATTGCATCACATAACACCAAGGGCATCAATGAGCTGATAAAGTGGAGGATTGCTCTTAATCAATACCATAGTATAGGAGCTGACATCGTTTACCTACAGGAAACATATTTTAAGAAAAACTCAATGCCCAAATATTGGGGAAAAAGCTATACTCAAGTATTCCAAAAAGACTTACTTTTGAAGATACAAAAATACAGAGAGATAATGAGGAAAGATATATTCTAGTACAAGGATTAAATAACGAAAGACAGATGTAATTAATTAATCTATATCCTCCTAATACTGGCCAAGCAGATTTATTCTGCAGAGTCTCCCATCTAATAAATACATGGCAATGTTCTACATGTGCAATAGGTGATGACATGATTGCAGTAATAGACCCCAGTAAAATGCTACAAAATCATTTAACTCAATGCTTGAAAATGACTGATTATTCGATACTCGGAGAGCAATGAATCAAAATGTGAAAAACTACACCTTCTTTTCTTCTAGACACAAATCCCACTCAAGAATAAACTACATTTTACGCAAACAAAATATAATTTAATTGAAGCTCAAATCCATCCAATTTATCGGTCAGATCATGACTTAGTGCGATTTTGTGCAATTTACTCCCTAAAGGCTGTGCGCCTAGCTAGTCTCTAAATCCAGCACTCCTTAACGATGAACTCACAACAGATAAAATCCAAAAAGCTTTACAAGTTTACTTCCATTTAAGGCTATATATATTATATATACGTTTCCTGGGTTTTAAATGTTTGGTAAGACACAGGCAGTGATTATCAGAAAAATATGTGTTATATAGAAAAATTCAGTGTACTTACAAAGTTATATGCCCCAAGGTAAAATCCAGCTTTTCACACCCACAGGAAACTTACATAACCCAAATACACATAGGACATACAGCCAGATACAGATTTTGACCTTACTGGTAGAGAGCACAGGAAGTAACTGCTGCAGATGGAATCATATGGTAGGGCGGGGTCTGAGCTCATAGTAAATCAGAGCACAAGGGGAGTGGGGAGAAAGGGTGGGAGGAGAGAGAGAGTGAGAGGAAGACAGAGTGAATGAGGGTGAAGTGAGTGTGGGTGGAGTGAGTGAGTGTAGATGGAGAATGAAGATGAAGCAGAGGAAGTGCTGGCACACATCTGCCCTTAAAGTCTCAATTTTTGTACTGAGCATGTCAGAAGCCCCCGAGGTGAAGAATGATACAATGTATTAGCCTGATTTAAATTTGATTTTTATGCTAATTTAGGTGGGATTTTCTAGGATGTACACCATCAAATGCAACTGCCAAAAACCATAGGGAATTTTGCTAACTTCAAGGTAAG
The DNA here is from genome assembly GCA_027410445.1 of Discoglossus pictus. Lineage (NCBI taxonomy): Eukaryota > Metazoa > Chordata > Amphibia > Anura > Alytidae > Discoglossus > Discoglossus pictus. Next base: position 239,268,313 of record CM050163.1, read on the forward strand.
CTAATTATTGTTTTTTTGGGGATATTGCAAAAAACTGTTTTCATACACTACGAATTCTTCTCTATCAGATGAATTCCTAATCCAGCAAACTTAAAACCTTTAAAAAGTGGAGGAGAAAAAGATCAGATGGGAGTATGGGCTTCTCATAAGCAGCCATGAGAGGTATCTGCATTCAACTAGGTGTAGCCTCCAAAACATTAGAAATGAAGCACATTAATCGACTTAACAAAAACATTTCATACTTGCAAAAGTCTTTTATATCCTAAAAATATATGTAGAAATTCTCAAATTTGAACAAAAACTTATTATGATTCTGCAGAGGAAGATTGCAACAATAATTCAATGCACACAGTCAAAATATTTCGTGTTTTCTAATAAGCCTGGATCGATGTTAGCTCGCAAGCTTAGGCAACAAAGATCAGAGTCAATAACAAATACATTTATTTCAGAAATTAATTCCCAAATATAGATAAAGAAATATTATCTATAGAATTAAAACAGCAATAAATTATTATCTATGAAATTAAAATAGCAATAAAATCAATTAAATCCCATAAAGCTCCTGGACCAGATGGATTTACAAATTATTATTATAAACAATTCTTACATATTCTCTTACCCCAACTCAAAATCCTTTTTAATGATAGTATGCTAGGAACATCTATAATAGAGCAATTCCTAGAAGCCATTATTATTGTTATACATAAAGATGATAAAGACCCTACTCAATGTCAAAGCTATAGACCAATCTCATTACTAAACTGTGATTAAAAAAACAGTTAAAATATATTCAAAGGTACAGGCCTACAGATTAGCACAAATTCTACCACACATGATCAACCTGGACCCAGTTGGCTTTATTCCAGGCAGAGAAGCTCCAGATAACACTGGAAGAAACTTTGATCTTATATATATAGCATCTAGAAAAAAGATCCCTCTGACGATGTTATCCTTAGATGCAGAGAAATCTTTCAACAGAATAGATTGGACCTACCTATATGAACCCTTGTGAACATTTGGTCTTAGTGATACTTTTTTTAAAAAGCATTATGGCCCTTTACTTTACTCTAAAAGCATATATCTCCTATAAAAGTCACTCTCAACTATTTAATATCTCTAGAGGAACGAGACTGGGATGCCCTCTCTCTCCGTTGATCTTCACACTTTGTATTTAGCCATGAGTGCCATGGCTGATTTTGGGACTCCCCTGAACTCTGAACCCTGTAATTTGGGACTCTAAAACACTGGGTTGCTTATATCAAAGGCTATTACAATGGACATGAGACTTGTTGTAAGGGCTATGATGTTGATTTTATGTGTAAATGTGGGCCACAATAATTAATGTTGGGGTTACTATATGATGTTATATGTACTGTAATAATTTTATTTTACTTGTAACTAACAGAGATGCACGTTCTGCAAGAACCTTTCTCTGACCTCAGATAGTCATAAAGTTTAAAGTTAGTTTATTGCCCCCATGGGATTGTAAAAAAAGATCAGATCACCTGCAGACCAGGGAGGGAATGTGACAATAAGAATGCAGACCCCTCATACAGGGAGGGGAATTATGAAGGAGAGATAGATTAATACATTAACCAGAAAGACCTGGCCTCCTTGCAAAGTTTCTATGTGTGATGAAAGTTAAGCCATTAGATGTGAAGTGACCTAACAAGATGAACTCTTCCTGGCCCTGGTATTTAGAAATCATTGGGGGGAACTCTTTTGTACTGGTTTTAAAATATCTGTGAAAGACAGAATAAATTGACAGTCTGTCTCTATGCTAATTGAATGGTGTTGCTCATCTGATTATTCTGCTTCTCCATGAATGATGTCCTGATCTGAATTGCTGGGTGCAGAGATGAATATAAAGTCACAACCTGAAGATTGCTCATGTAAGCTAAAGCAGGAGAATTAGGAGTATGTGGACAATTAGCTATAGCTAAAAAAAACCGAAATATTACAGGGATTGAAGCTGCAAATAAAGGTAATAAATTGAGATTTTTTGCAGACAACATTCTGCTATTGATTACAAAGCCATTAATCAGCCTTCTTAATCATTTACATTTATTGGAGAAATTTAGAATTGTTTTTGTATTTAAAGTAAACACAAACAAAAGTAAAGCATTAAACATATCACTTCCAAAGTATACAAAAATATTGATAGCATTTAAATTCTCCTTTAAGTGGTTGCAAAACCAATGAAATACTTGGGCATTTATATACCAAAGCAAACCAATCTAATATATAGCACTAATTATCCAAATACTTTTAAAAACCATTTAAAGACATAAATAACTGGTCTTCTTACAAAATATCCTATTTAGGCAAAATACATGCAATAAAGATGAACAAACTCAACCAAATTGATGCATCTTATCAGAACAATCCCAACAGCAATTAAAACAGACGAAATGCTGAAATTACAAGGTGCGATCCTACGCTTTATCTGGAACCACAAAAAAACAGGAGTTAACATAACATCTATGATGGCTTCAAAAAGAGAGGTGACCTATTGACTCCTGAACTTTTAACATATTATTAATCATCCAGACTTCACCAAGGAAATGCCTCTCTGCTAGGTAGACATTGAAAGTTCCAATATCAATGAACAAAATATCCTACTACAACAAACAATTAGGTTAAGCCTAAAACAAAAAGTGAAAACAGAAAATCTTCTTCAATGCATCTTACAGTCCCTTAATTTATGGAAACAAATTATTAAAAAATACCTTTGTTAAATAAGGGATCTTTGCTCGCTCCCTTATGGCTACCTATAAGGAATTCATGAGTGACAAACATTCCTGATTATCCTAGAGCAGGGTGTCCAAACTCGGTCCTGGAGGGCTGCACACAGGCCTGGATTTATGGATTTCCTTTCTGTGCACAGGTGAGTCAATCGGGATGACTGAAGACGCAATAGTCTCACCTGCTTGCAGCAAGGATATCCACAAATCCAGGCCTGTGTGCGGCCCAGGAGGACCGAGTTTGGATCCAACAACATTTAATTATAGCAGCAGACATTTTAACATAAAATCCCGACAGGTCTCCAGCAGAGTTTAGTGAACAATATCACTGACAACAAAAAGAATGGTTCAACTTAACATCAATAAACACAACCATGGTCCATATTTTAAGAGGTAATACATTAGCTATTAAACACCATTGGAAACTATTGCACCAATGGGAAGAAAAAAACTCTACCTTGTATAATTATTTAACTGAGCAAATTATTACAACAATCAAATTATCTTACAAATCGTCATGGAAAAAAGAGTTGAACTTAACTCAAGATGATAAGGAATGAGCTAAAATTCTCAAAAATGCAGCAAATTCCTCTCTTAACATAAGCCTAAAAGAAAATGCTTGCAAAACCTTACTAAAATGGTATCTTACACCAAGGGGATTACATATTTTAAACCTATCCCTGGATGGTAAATGTTTTAGAGGATGTAATCGAATGGGTACCCTAATACACGCTTAATGGGAATGTACTAAAAACAAACATGTCTGAAACATACTCAATATTAGAAAATCTGTCGTGGTATTTATAGTAAATGATATTTGAAATAGTCAATTTACTTATTGTCCGAATATAACGTCAATTCATAGGCAAATATCGCTTTTAAACAAAACAGCGTTTATTATCAATAACACAATCGACTTCTAAAGTAATAAAAAGTTCTAAACAGTACTATATGATTCACAGATGTCAATAACCCAATTAAGTCTATTGCAATATGAATACGATAAAATGTTAATAAAACAAGAAAAACCTTCTAACTTCTTTATCAACAAAATCTTCAAGGATAATAGAAAATAACAATAAATTACTATTAATCAATATTTCTTATTTTAGTTGTTTATAATAAACACGAAAATCAATCTTATTAATATAGTAAATCACAATAATATTGTTGGCAGAATATATACAGTAATATACCCCAGTAGACCTATATAACTATTAATGGGGTGATGCTATAATAATAACCATATATTGAATAACAAAAATACTATTGGAACAAAGGTAAATATATCACAATTTGAATAATACCTACAGTAGATATATTGGTGGCTTCTGTGATACAATTGATTTAGTGGAATACATAAGATCAATTTATCTATTATATCACAGAAGTTTGAAATTAAATCTATACATTACCAGATACCAGTATCAACCCAATTCACCGTAGAGTCAGCCTGGATAATCCCAAATCGATTATTATATGAAAATGAAATATATCAGGAATCAAAAATACGTCCTCTCTTTCTTAACATCTTGCATGTGTGTGAGTCAGCCTCTCTCCTCTTTGTCTTCCCTCTCTTGCTTTTTCTTTTCTTGCTTTTTCTTTTCTTGGGCCTACTTTAAATTCTTATCTAGATTTCATGTTTATCACATCCTGGAATTATTTCTTTCACTATTGTGTTAAGTGGGGATACATGAATATCAAATGCACAGTCAAACAAATATTGTCAGTACCAGAGCCAAATGGTGAATTCTCGTCTCCAATTGAGGTGTGACTATTTCAAGACATTTGAGGATCAAAAGAATCTAGTATGAATACTAATGACTAGCGTTTTGGTAGTTTCACTGTTTACATTCTCGTTACAATGTAGACATTTAGTGAAGCTCAGAAAAATGGAATGTGTGTATAAATTTAAAAACTCAAAATAAAAGGATGATGTGCAATACAGGTATAACATAACACATAGATATGAAAAGCTTAAGATATTTCCTATCCGATGATATCAAACACCGTTATGTTTGAGGAATTTCTATATGTGTATTAATTAAAATATTAAGAGGGTATATTTAATCAGAAATATATAATTAAAATGGTATATATAGGTAAAAAACCCTGACAAATCTTTTGGGATTTTCTATTCCCAAAAACTAGAAGAAGCAATATTGGGTCTACCTCACCACAACTTCTAAGAGACTTACAATTTCTAATAAATCAGATCTTCTTAGCTTCCAGAAGTGTTATAGCTAAAAACTGGAAAATTACCATACCCACATTTGATGCGGTAAAGAGAAAAAGGCAATACATATACATGATGGGTAGGCTCTCGGCCGAATTAAATGAACATTTTAGAAAGTGGGCTTCTGGGATGTATGGACCCTTAAAATAGGCTTGAACTAAAAGAACATAAACTTTATACTCTATCTTCCTGCTTTTATTTTTTCTCATTTTCTTTTTTACTTTCATCTGCTTAACTTATTTCCACATAAAAAAATTCTACCAATGTTTTTTAACTGGTTTATCGAAATTCCAGTGGTAAATATTAGGATTTAACATTGTTAAGCACTGACTATTTTATTATAAATAATACACTTAATCATTTTCTTTTCTATTATTATTATGTTATTAATGTTAAAATTGTTAAACAATTGTTAAAAAAAAGTTTTTTAAGTCATTCGAGCCTGGTTATTTGTCTACCTTAAGTTTTTGAATTGTGTCTCTGACTTCTTTTTCTGTGATTTTAGAGTTTAAATTGTTTAGGTCTTGTTGTCTACCTTAATCAATACCTTTTCACAGACAAGGTACAGCTTACACAATAGTATCTCACTTCTACTGGTCTGCTGGACTCCACTCTGCCTTCCATACAGTCTCACCTCATTGTTGGAGAGGATGAGGTTGAACTGGAACAATCTATTACACATTATGGCAGTGGCGTAGCTAGAGCTTTTGCCACCCGGGGCTGTCCCTAAAATATAGACATTATATATATATATATATATATATATATATATATATACATGTATATCCCCTTCTGACACTCATGTTCCCCCTTCTCTCTCTTTCCCCATTCATTCTCTCCCTCTCTCTCTTCCCCTCTCTTTCTCTCTGTCACCCTCTCTCTCTGTGTCTTTCTCTCTCCTTCCCCCTCTCTTCCTCTCTTCTCTCTATCCCTTTCCTCCTACTCTCCCTCTCCTCCTCACTCTCCCTCTTTCTCTTAATTGCTCTCTCCCTTTCTGTTTTCCCCTCCCTTCTCTCCATCCTTCTCTATCCCTCTTCCCATCTCTCTCTACCCCCCACTCTCCTACCCTTCCCTCTTTCTCCCACTCTCTTTAACTCTCTCTCTTCCCAACTCTTTCTCTCCCTATCCTTATCCCACTCATTCTCTCCTCTCTCTTTTTCTCTCCCCCTCTATCTCCCTCTTTCTTTCTTTCTCTCACTCCTCTCTCTTTGTCTCCCTTGCCCTCTCTTTCTCCCTTGTTTCTCTCCCTCTCCCACTGTTTCTCTCCCTTTTTCTCTCTCTCTCTCCCACTCTCTTTCGCTCTCATCTCACTCTCCTCCTCCCCCTCTTTCTCTCTCCCACTCTCTACCCCGTCTTTATCTCACTCCTACTCTGCCCCCCACCTCCCAGCTATGCCACTACATGTTGATCTTGTGTAATAGATTACTGGGACAACAACATTGATATCATACCACAAAGCATGTCACTCGACATCTGGAAAACACCCATGATGCTTCTTTTTCCCCTACCAATAGAAGAAATACCCAGACCAAAACTGAAAATTAACAAACATATACTAACCACAGCAAGATGTTCAGTCTCAGCTGCATGGGGAAAAAAACACAAGCTCAATCTGTACACTTGCAGCCCTATAAACTCCCTCCCAGAGTAAAACCGTAGCCCATAAAGTAGCCTATTAAATTGGCTCCGTAAAGCAACCCGCCAACGACATGCGGCGTAAGGGCAAAAAAAACATCCTGGATGTCGATAATTGAACTCCGCGCTTGCAAATTCTTTGTTCTTTCAATCCGGTAACTGTTACATTGCAATCATGCAGATTAGATTGCAACAAATTCAAGTCGTTCAAGCCCGTAACCCACAAATTGACCAAAAAAGCCAAAGGGTACTAGAGAGGTTAAAGTCCTATCCGTAGCACTGTAAATGCAAATATACACACACTACTGTACTAGTAAGTAAAGGAAAAGTATGTTAGGTATTAAAATTAATAGCACAACATTCTCAAAAAACTAAACTCAACCCTTCACCATACTAACAAATGCTTTAGGAAAACATGGACTGACTGGGAGGACTATTAGCTTTCAAGACCATGTTATCCACCTAACTGTGTTACAATAATAAAACAGAATAAGTCCCCCTCTTCTTTTTGTTTCACCTTTATCATCATTTCCTCCTTTTTTCACTCTCCCTCTAACCCTATTTCCTCCACCCCCGTCTTATTCCTATATTTAAAAAAAAAGTACAATACAAATCTCATTCCTTTTTGGTAGCCAATCCGTGACTCTACTCCTCTTCAAGAGATAGATAGGTACCCTGGTTCTCTGCTGGACATTTACGCCAGAATGGTGTAGTCCTAACCCCCTCATAACCTTTATCCTTCTATCTTCTTCCCGCTATTTGTTAAATATAATCTTTAAACTAAATAACCATTAACAATTATTTGTTACTTAAGAAACAGGTTTTGCACACCTTACTTTGATTTCATTTAACTTGTCAACTGTTGTTTGTCCTAAATAAATATATAACCTAAAGAAAGGTTCACAATATCTAACAAAAACAGAGTTAAGATATTTGGAGATATGATGGGAACAAACCATTCAGAATACAGTGGAAAACATTATCCAAAGTGAAAAAAAATCAGCAAGAAACAACACACAGATCACAAAAGAATTAGCAAATAAGGTGGGCGAAAGAGGTTGTGATTATAAACAGGACAGATTTCTATAGGAGGCATAAACACAATTAAATGACTTACAGATTTGCTGAATCACATTCACCATTTTTACCAGCTTGGTATCTCAAACTGATAACCATTTCCAGTAACTTGAATGGAAATGGAATAAGAAGTTGTTTACTTAACCCAGTTAAATGATGATGAGTGAGGCTTATCAGATAAGTATGTGAAAGTATAGATGTCAAAATAAAATTAGATCAGTTCCTGAAAAGGGGAGGGGTTGAAGGCATTCTACACAAGTCTTTCTCATAGATTTCAACTTAAGAAGGATAAAAAAATAAAGCAATGGAAGTGATTGACCTTATATTTTGTTACTAAATACTAGTAAATGTATTCATGATTTATTGAGAACATTGTTCAATCTGATAAAAAAACAATTACTAGAGTAAAAGCAAAGGGCTTTATTCAATTGAGCAATTGTTGGTTACTGGAGCAAAAATGTAGCCTGTAAACTAAGTTGCTATTCAATTGGCGTCTTTTAGATCTGCGGGTTACAGGTTGAAAATCCCAGCGGTTGTCAAAATCGTAACTCCGACCCAGCTAAACCTTTGATCTTTCAAGCCCGTAAATGTTACAATCGCAAATCGCTATTCAATTGCTACAATTACTCAAACCCGCAAATGTTTTCACACCCGTAAATGGCAAATATAGAAAAAAATCCTACGAGTACCAGATAGGACTCGCAAGGGGGTTAAACACCTGTTCCTAGTATTGTAAATGCAAATAAAACATTAATATTGCACTTTAAAATACGGGGAAAGCTATGAAATACAGTCTCAAGCCTGCAAATCGGCAATCAAAACTTATTTTTTTCACGTTTAATTTCCATGTTATATCAATCTCAGGTATCAAGGAGTTAGTACATATCAGGCTACCTACATGGACTAGAACATTTCCTTCATTCATTTTTATTATTTTGTACATTGTCGGATTGTAAGTCCGATCACATATCGGATTTCTAAACGATAATTGATTGACGTTTAACCTCCATTTTTTAATGATGTCATGATGACGGTCTCATTTACTATTGGCTATTTCTAAATCGGTAGTTACCATTCTGCTTAATTGATCATGATCACGCTCTGAAATGCTACTTACGAATATATGGTTTATGGTTTAGGCATTCAGCCTGGTAATAGCGGGCTTGTTCAATTGAACCGCTCTTTAACTGTTGCAAATGTTAAGCCTGCAGACTTACGGGCGGTATGAAGGCAACTGCGGGCTTACAATTGAATAAGGTCCATAGTTTTTAACAGCATGTATACAGTATCTGTACTGTCTACAGTGGAGGGCTTCAGTCACTGTTTTGCCCAATATACAACTTTTTTGTGGTTGGTCTCTCTGCAAGACAAATATGAGTTTTCCCTTTCAATAAGATACTTGTAGGCAAAATGATTTATATTCGCCTAATATCAATACATTTCAATGGATTTAAAAAAATATTGTCAAGTTCAGCTGAGAAATGCTGCATAGTTCATCAAAATGACACTCTTTTGGATTCAAAAGACAAGTAGGGCTCATTTTAAACTTAATACAGATAATACAGAAATACCTAACTTACATTTTCCAAAGACTATAGATATAACTTATTTACATTCTGTTGTAGATTACTGTATAGGATCCAAGTAGTAAAGCATATTTAATAATAATATGATTCCTAAGAAGAAACTGTTTCTTTTAGTGGCTATTCCATGTAAAATTTATATTACAGGGTGGAAATGCTATGTCTAATTTAGATATAGCAGTGTGGATCAGGTTTGCTCCCAGCTATGGGCCACATTCTATTAGAAGCTCCCAAATGCCTCAATCTCTGTGGGTATTTTTTTCTCTCTAAATGTTTAGATGTATTCTATTGATTTAAGCTCGCAATTTACCTCTTTAGGCCTAAACTTTTTAAGTAGGGTTTCAGGGGATGTGATCATATGATCTGACAATATTTAAGCAAGCCCGTAATTTACTTCTTAGACACTGCCAATAGTAAATGAGACCATCTTCATGACGTCAGTAAAACAATTAAGACAAAATCTGCAATCAGAAGCTAAGAATTATTTAATGCCAATAAGTAAAATTTGCCAGTCAGGCTCACAATCAAGCAATATAGCACTCTATAAAATGCATTAGATCATCTGTTTTAGCCCATGAGGGTTTCATGATCTTTATTAACCCCTTGAGTACCAGGATCGATATCACTCAGAAATAACAATTTAATTTAACTGCATATTGTTGTGCAATTAATTATGTTTTTCCATGCCTTCTCATGCTTTTAAAGTACAATATTGTGTGTTTAATTGCTGTCATGGCTCTAATAAGAGTTTGAAAAATGCCTTGCAAGTTTTATTTAGTACTCAAATTATTTTTGACAGAAACGTGTTACTTTTTTCAGTTGCGTGTTAGACTTTATTTGCGAGCGAGCGATACGCATCTAATAGAATATCGATTTTGTGTAAGTTTAATTAGTTAGCACTCGTAATATTTGAGCTGTGCTAAAACCAATGGAGTTCTAAGGCCTGCTTGCACCTTTGACTGGTCCGTAGTGATTGTGGGCGGGTAACTCGTAATTGGATTGAGAGTAGCTAATAGAATATGTGGCAATATTAAGAGTGATTTTAAGTGTGTATAAATTTACAAATTGGGCAATAGAATAGGGTACTATGTAAACCAATATTTAATAATCTATCATTTTAAATACCAGATTTAGGAAGAAGTTATATATAGAAGTGTAATTTAAAAGTACAGTTGAAGAGATACAGAAAGAGAATATAAGACAAGAGAGAAAATATTTTTAGGTAAGAAACTAATTATTAAATCATTTAATATTATGTAACAAATGTAAAAAAAAAAAATAGAAAATTACTGGTGTATATTAGAAGAAGATCCCCTATTAAACAAAAGCCAAATATTGTATATTCCAAAGCTAGTGACAGCTCCCAATGTTTGTCATATGCAAAAGGGAAAGCAAACTTTCGACAGGCTTCACAATTTTTAGTTTAGTATAATAAATGTATTGCAAGCGAGATGGGAAAATCAACATTTAAAAATATATATATTTTAGAGGTACACATAATATTTCATATTAAGCAAATGTGTATTATTTACAGTGTGACGATCCAAGAGTAGGGATTAACCTCTATTACACATCCTGCCGTCTCTAGCACATATTAGATGCAATTAACTTAATCTGCTAACAACGGGCCAGAACGGATTATAAATACAATGGAGGTGTTTAGGTACATAATCAAGTGGCTGGAGCCAAGCTGTCTGTCCTTTCATTAGCTCAATGGGCCAATACCCAGGCTGAGGAAAAGGGGATTGTGACATTACTCCGTCCTTCCAGACAGCATTTCTGGGGATATGATCCTAATGGGTCATAAGCTTGAACTGCCGCCCATAGCCCAAGCCCCCATCCAAACAAGGAAAAATGTTGGCCCAAATGGCCACTGCATAAACCGCAGTTCATGACCTCCTCCTGGAGGGGTTAGGAGGTATGCCCGGTCTGGGGGTGGTTGCCCATCCTTCAGGAAAGTGTCCACAGTCTCTAACCCCATTCCTTTCAATAAACCACCCCAAATTGCAGGAATCAATCTTGGGGACACATCCAGGATGTCAGGAACTAGAATCTCATCCACGGGCATACAGCTGCCTGAATCTCATCCAGGAGGCATCTAGGGAGCAGCTCAGGAGGGGTAAAAAAGCACTTCCACACCAGCACACACGGGGTAGCAGACTTTGCTGGGGTTCGGTAGCTCCTCCAGGTGGGTATCCACAAGTGCTGATAAGGTTGGGATCACCTCTTCAACTAGAGTACGTTGTATCAGGTCCTCTGGTACCACTTGCCCATATTCTTTAACTCTGGGGCAGTCAGGACTGAAGCAATTCCTGTCAGCCTTTCTAGCAATTCTGTAGGGTTTGGGAAAGGAGACTCAACTTGCTCCTTCCTCAGGGTCTCAGGGCCAGTGCCCTCCCCTGAACTCCCACGCCTATCTGGATCCACCTGATCCATGCTGGGCAAGAGCTTCAGGGTCTCAGGGTAAGCCCCCTCTCCTGATAGCCTCATGCACCAATCTAGCATCACACTCTCCCATCCTTGGCACCTGGACAACAGCGGTCTGTGGTTCAGGACAGGTGACAATCCATGAATAGTTGGGCAGACTCTTAGGACTTGCATCTTTCTTTGACAACAGTTCGGTCTTCAGTTCCTAGCCTTTTCTGGTTGTAGGCCATCTCCCAGTGGCTGGTACTGCTTTACACTGCTCCCCAATCTTGCATCTACCAGGGTCTGGACTGTTCTCCCGGTCTCTCTATCCTGGCGAGTTCTCAGCAGTCGCTCTGATCTCGCCTGTTCTACAAAGGTCAGATCTCCAGGCACCTTCTGCTTTCCTTCCTCCACCTTATAGGGGTGTAGCCAACAGTCCATTTCCTCTTGCAGTATATCCTCTGCTAGCTCAGCTGGGGAAGCATGGAATAGCTCTAAGTACTTGAGCCAGGTCCCACCTGGGCCCGCCTCCTCAAGCAGTTCCCCATACTCATTTTCCAATTCTATTTATCTATGGATCAACGGTTTGAGCAATTTTTCCTCTTCTGTTCCTGGCTCTATTACCACATCCTTTTGGAGTCGTAGCAATAGGATTTCCCAGAGCTCTGCAGTTCCCAGGCCACTCTTTAGATCACCCTGCAGCACACCAGGAAGCCCTTCCATCAGCCCAAGTGTGTAGAAGGAGGGCCATTGTGATGAAGGAGTCGGAAGCATTAGGGCCACATACTTATGTAACCACACCAGGTCCTCAAGCCATTCTGCTAGCTTCTCACCCAACTGGAGCCCAAGGGAAACCATCTACTGATTTAGAAAAGCTGTCCACCTATCCTCGTCTGTGGCAATCAGTTGCCTTCACCGCTCCAGCATACTGGTGATGAGGTTCCTTTTCTCCCTGATCACCTCTGCTCTGCAGTCTTACATGTGGTCCCTGATCCCCTCTATCCAGGGCTCGCCTTCCTTTGACTTGGACCTGGATTTGAAGGTTTGACAAAATCGCTGAGTGGTTTCTGCTTCCCAGCCAAGCAGCCAAAAATACTGGACTTCAAAACTGCATAGATCACCATATCCTATCCTTGCTGCTAGTTCTTGCATCGAGATTCCAACACTGCCGACTAGTTGTGATGATCTGAGAGTAGGGACTATACAAGCCCAGAGCCACCTGATATAGACTACAGGTTATCTACCCACAAGGACAGTTGGGTTCTTTGAAATCTCAGCACCCTCATATCTGGCTTCTGTATCAGAGTCTCTCCATCAGTAATCAGCGCTTCTTGGAGTCCCAGTAACCTTCCTGTGGTAGTAACCAGGACAGGTTACTTGTAGGGTGGAGATAGGTTCAGTATTGCAGCCACCAGGAACAAAATAAAGAGACCTTGCAATTTATATATGTCTCTGTGTGAACTGTTTTATTTTTTTAAATGACAGCAGTATTTATAGGGGATAGATACAAAGGGGGTGTACACAGCACAACAATGAGAGGGTGTGGCAGACAAACACAAGAGATAAACTCCACATGGGGTCTAACCGTAGCTTCCTGAGATCAATAAGATTAACCTCCAATACACATCCTGCAGTCTATAGCACAGATCAGACGTGATCAACTTCATCTGCTAACAATGGGCCGGAGCGGATTATAAATACAATGGAGGTGTTTACGTACATAATCTAGTGGCTGGAGCCAAGCTGACTGTCCCTTGATGAGCTCAATGGGCCAACACCCAGGCTGAGAAAAAGGGGTCCATGACTTACAGGTTTTAATGTGAGTAGATACAAAAAGGTAAGCTAAATAAAGCTGAGAATATTTAAGCCACCAAAAATAATATAAAAATAATCTGTGGCTAAGCATTCTTTAAACTTAAACTGCTCATTATCATTTAAAGTGTTGGAATTTATAAAACAGAGGCATCCATCATATTTACTCTAAGTACTATGATCACTACAGTTTTTTTTTCTTAGTTTTAAATAAACAGTCTTTTTATGAAACTAATGCTGTTTTTATTTATTCAAGACCTAAATATATGATCTCCAAATTAGTAATAGATAATGTTCTAGGTTATATGAAGTTTGTATATTAATTTCATGAGCATTTCATTTTTTATTATGTACAAATTTGTAATTAGTCACTAATTGCAAATATACATACTGATTAGATATATAGATTTAATTATATGGGTAACATCAATATTAATTCTGGTACTCTTAATTAGTTTAGTGTTTACTGGCATTAAGAGGTGTCGTGGGGGCGTGACCGGAAATGTCAGGATAGCTGCGTAGTACGGCAGAAGGTCAATGGGGAGAGGAAGCATGTAGCTAAGCTCCACGCTAAGTTTGAGCCAGCAGACACAGTGGAGTAATGAAGACTCCTGACCCTTATATCACTCAAGCCAGCAGACTCAGACAGAGAATCTGAAAACCGAATACCGGAGCGAGGCAAAAGGACAACTACCGGAAGCTGAATCCAGTCCTCGCGTTGAGGTGAGAGATCTCCGCGAGACCGGGCTTCCAGGGGAGCTAAACTCTGGCAATGAGCTGGTAACGTATAATGAGAGTGTGAAGTTGGATGGAGCAGTGAATTGACTACAGTATATGCAGGTCAGTGGATGCTGTTTACAAATGCTCTGTCTGAAGTTGAAGCGTGTTACTGCGCTGCATAGCACTGACAACACGGTGCTCTGGGGCATATGTGTGCTAGTTGGAGAGCTCAGAACAGTGGATTATAGCGTTTGCAGGCAGTGGAAGCTGTTACATTAATGCCCCGTCTGCAGGCTGAAATGTGCATTGTCTGAACAACAATGGCAATATGGTACTCTGAGAGACTCTAGTGCTGCTGCTGAATAGTTTTGACAACAAGGTGCTCTGCGTTTCATGTGTGCTTACTGGGGAGCTCAGAGCAGTGGGATTTAGTGGTGCAGGCAGTGGAAGCTGTTATATAAATATCCTTTCTGCTGGCTGCAGTGTGTAGTGTCTGAAAAAAAATCTCAATACGGTATTCTGAGAGACTTGAATGCTGCTGCTGAATACTATTGACAACACGGTCCTCTGTGATTCACGTTTGCTGATGGGAGAGCTCAGAGCAGTGGAATATAGCGGTGCAGGCAGTGGAAGCTGTTATAGGAATATCCTGCTTGCTGGCTGTAGTGTGCATTGTGCTGAACATCATTTCAATAGGGTATTCTGAGAGACTTGAGTTGTGCTGCTGGAATATTTTTGAGCAGAGCACAGTGAGCTGGCACAAGAAGTACTGGGGAATCAAGGCTCTATTGATGCGCCCCAAACAGTAGAGATTACAAGGCTCGGACTGATATGTCTGTGACATTAATTATTGGCACTTACATTATGTTTTGGACTGATCACAAACTGACAGTCACCATTGGTACTTATTTGGCATAAGTCTCAGTAGAACCTCAAAGTATTAGTACTGTGTTGAAGTTTAATCAACTCCGTCAGCTTACAAGAAGTAAGAAGACACAGCAAATTGCAATTTGCTAGACACTGGGCTACGGATACCATTAGCTGAGGACAGACAGAGGACCCTGGAATTAAGATTAATAACCCTCAGCCACTATATATTAAATTAGTATTTAAGCAAATATATAATAATATGCCTAAAGCAAAAGGCCCCTTGCATGGCAAGGCTAAGTCAAATAATAAAACCAGTCAGATCACGGCTAAAAATGTTCTTCCTATAAACAAAGAACAAGAACAAGAAACTTTATTCCGGAATTCCATAAAGGGAACAAATCTTTGGACTGTAATCTGACTATGTTATCAGATAATTCTTCCAATACAGATACAGAAGGTCAAGGTGAAGGACTTTTAACTATTTCCAAGATGAAGGAGTTATTACGAAACTTCCAATCGTCCTTTATGTTAGAGATTAAACAACAAATAATAGAAAATTCTAAGCTTATAAACGAAGTGAACATCAGACTTGGAAGTTAAATTTGATAATCTAATAAAAGATCATATTACTCTTTTAACTTATTCAGCAAAATTGTAAAATAAATTAACTGAGTTAAACAGTAAAATGGCCCTCATAGAGGACAGATCGAGACAAAACAATCTAAGAATCAAGGGTATTCCTGAGGTTATATTGAATGAGAACCTAAGACAATATGTTATTAACATGCTGTCTTCTTTGGCTCCAGAGGTTCCACAAATAGAAATGAAATTGGAAGCTTGCCATAGACTTCCGAAACCTTCATATCTGGAGAATTACATTCCTAGCGATGTTATTATTAAATTACATTATCTGTCAACTAAAGAAAATATAATAAAAGCCATATATGAAAACAAAAAAGCTCCAACCGCCGTATGACAACATAAAGATTTTCACAGATTTATCAGCTACAATGCTCTTAAAAAGAAGAGAATTTTCAGCTATAACCTCAACATTAAGGATAGAAGGTTATGCATATAGATGGCTTGCTCAAGGAGGCCTGTCATTCTTGAAAGACACTCGCTAGCAAAAGGTTACCACCTGAAAACAAGGAATAAAACTACTCAGCTCTTGGAACATCATGACAGGGAATTTGGAGAAGCCAAACAAACCACTAATTATTTCGAACCCAGAATGGCATGAAGCCTGATTTAAATTGTTAACCAATTGAGATTACTGGGTTGAACAACCATTAAGTGGATAGGATCACAAAATTATATAAAACTCATTACATGGGTTTAGAGTAATAGATTCAAGCTAAGATTAAGTAATCCTATGTACTAGTTTTTACAAGAGTAATCATGATGGGCTTTAAATACTAGAATACTTACTTTCTTCAGCTGCTACAAAAAAAAAAAAAAATCAAGTATTTGATAATATATGTTTTGGTATAAAGATGTTTAATTGTAACTTGAATGTAATCAACAAAGAGGTTAAATTACCTAAGAGAAGCACTGAAGGGCTTTTCCCTTCTTAGAGGGTCTTTTTTTATTTCACTAAAAGTTTAGACGATTTTGATATTTAAAGATTTTTTTTATTTTTTTGAATTAATGTAGAAGGTGTTAAATCATATGGCTAACTTACACACTCACAAATGTAAGTATGCCATTAGTAAGTTGAATAATTAGTACTTGATTAATACATTTTCAAAGAACACTATATGTTATTAATAGAATTTTACACTTTTTTAATAGTAGACTGGACATAAGTAAAAGTAATAAGGTTGGTTAAGTAAGGAGCAACATAGGCCAATCTCCTCATATTGCTGTTGACTGGACATTTGTGAACATTGGTGTATATTGTTATCTTTTGGTATATAAAATTGTCTATGAATGTAAGAGGGAAAGGGTATGTATGGATGAGAGGGACTGAAAAGGTTTTGGGAGCTCTAACTCAGGAAATAGATTAAAGTGTAGGTTGAATTATCCAATCAAGTTACCAGGGGGATATGTTTTTTTTTTCTTAAATACAATTGCTTTTTTCAACTGCTAGTGGAAGAAAATTTGTCAATTAAGATATTGAGCCTAAATGTGAGGGGTTTGAACTCCCCTAACAAGAGACTTTCAATTTCAAGACTGACCAAGCAAGAGAAAGCAAAAATTATCTTTTTACAAGAAACGCACTGGTCAGAAAATAAAATTCCTATATTTGGTTCAAACAGTTATGAATATAAATATCATTCGACCTTTAACAATTAATCAAGAGGCGTATCTATATTTTTTGATCGTAGCTTAAAAATTAAGGAAACTCAATGCGATTGCGACCCTTGGGGTAGGTTTATATTGTGGATAGGGGAAATTAACGATCAAAATGTCTCCTTGCTCAATATTTATGCCCCCAATGATAATCAACTTTTCTTTATAAAAAAGACAATAAAGAAACTTAAAAAATGAGGACATGGAATTGAAATAATGGCAGGAGACTTTAATGCTACTATTAGTCCAATGTTAGATAAAAAATCCAATAAAACTATCAAAAATCTAAATGTAGTGCTTAGAAATGCTAATAAACTCTCAAAATTTATAAAAGATAATCAGATGTACGATATTTGGAGAATATTACACCCAAACGAAAAGGACTACTCACACTATTCTATGGTATACAAAACCTACTCAAGAATAGATTTTTTTTTAATTAACGAAGGAAGTTTGGCCAAGGTTACGGAAGCCAATATAGGCCAGATATCTATATCGGATCACGCTCCAGTTAGTATAAACATAAAATTAGACCAAGAAATAAAGGAAAGACCAATTTGTAAACTGGACAATGTGTTGTTGAGGGATAAAAACACAGTGTCGTCACTGAGAGATGAAATAAAAAAAATGTATTATGTAAATTCTGGAACTGTGGAGCAAAACAGTACACTGTGGATGTCATTTAAGGCCTATTTTAGAGGTCTATTGATTAAATTAAACTATCCAACAAAAAAAAAGAGAGGTCTGCCAATAAGGAGTTTACTAATCCAGCTACACAATCTAGAAAAAGATCACAAAGATAATCCTAAAGAAAATACTTATTTAGAAATAAAACATTTACAAAAACAAGTAAACAAGTGAATTCAATCAATCAACATATTTCTGATAAGACAATTTGGAAACTTCAGCAAAAATGTTATTATTATGACAATAAAACTAGTAAAGTGCTAGCGCATAAATTAATTCTAGAATAGATTATTTAATGGATGAGGGAAAATGTTTTTTTAAACCAAAAGATATAGCCAGGATTTAAAGATGCTAAATATTATGAAGGTATATATAACTTGAAAAATTATATCTTATTCATGGAACCAAGTGTCCTCGAAATTCAAAAGTTTCTAAGTAAGTCTAAACTTCTCAAGATTTCAGATTCTGAACTCGAAAACTTAAATTCACCAATCACTTAAAAAGAAGTAATGGAGGCTATAGGTAAACTAAAAGCATAAACTTCCCCTGGCCCGGATGGATATACAAACCTTTTCTTTAGGCTTTTTGGCCCAGTACTTGCAAAACAATTAAAAATGTTGTTTAACGAGTTTAAGGATTCGGGCAAAATTCCAAAGCATATGATGAAAGCCCATATTATAATGATGCAGAAAAAACAAGAATCCTGTCACTGTGGCAACTATAGGCCAATCTCCTTGATGAGTACAGACTTGAAACTGTACGCAAGGATACTGGCGTTTAGATTGACACATTGATTCATGACTGGCAGACAAGGACCAGATAATATTAGGAAGCTTATGGATTTGATATGTATGGCAGGGGCTGGTAAGGCCCCCACCCTGTTCTTATCTTTAGATGCTGAGAAAGCATTTGATAGAATAGGGTGGGGGTATATGAGACAGGTTCTGCTGGAGGTGCGTTTTGGTTTGTTTGGTTCTCATGCAATCGGAGCCCTTTACTCTAATCTATCAGCATAAGTTATTGGAGCAAGCTTTAAATCTCAAGTTCTCGAGTTCAATATTAGTAATGGAACACGACAATGATGTCTCCTCTCCCCCACCCTGTTCATTCTATTATTGGAACCTTTAGCCTTAGCTATTAAAAATGATGAAGTAGTGAGGGGGATAGGGGTGGGAGAGAGTTAACACAAAATTACCATGTTTGCAGATGATGTGGTTCTGTCATTGGAGGAACCTCTGACAACCTTGCCTCACGTCATGGACTTAATAGAACAATACAGTAAAGTTTCCAATTATAAACTAAACGCTTGGAAATCAGAGATTCTGAGTATTAATGTATCAAATTTACTTAAATCTAAATTGAAGAATATGTATCCCTTCTATTGGGAGATTTACTCATTTAAACATCTGGGTATTACTTTTGATAAAAATATAAAAAAATGTGATCAAAGTGAATTGTGAGTCAACTCAGGCAAAAATAAAAAATGTATTAACAAGCTGGGAAACAATAAAAAAATCCTTTTCAGGGAAAATTGCCAGTTTTAAAATGGTGATTTTGCCAATCATCGGTTATTTGATGAGATGTATTCCACTGGAACTAAACAATATATAGTAAAGCTACAAAATAGGATCGATACTTTCATTCATTCCAGAAAACATGTTAGAATAAAAATGGTCAAAATGTCCAGGACATTTTCTAAGCTCTTAAATGCTTAGAGGCTGGTGATAACCTGGCTTGGTTTCCAATAGAAAGTAACATGGTGTTGAATAAGGATTTAAAAGCCTTATTTTTTTAAATAGACTAAGTCCATCAAGAAAGAGGCATTTATTGTAAGGAAATTATTCTCATACTGGAAAAAAAATAACAATAAATATAATCTTCTTCCATCTATAAGTATGGCTACTCCAATTGTAACAGTGACTAAATTTCAAAACATAGTATGGAAAAACCATTGGACAAATCATGGCCTTCATTATCTTAATAACTTATTAATTTCGGGTGAAATGGCCTCTATCCAGCAACTGGAAAAAAAATATGGGATTAAACCATTTAACTGGCTGATGTATGCCCAATAAAGATTTTTTTTAGAATCAGCAAGTAAGGTTCGCAAATTAAACACCAATTTGAATACATTTGAAGTATTTCTCCTTAAAGGTGAATTTTCCCATATGACCTCTAAAGTTTTAAATTTTCTTTGTACTTAGAGTCAGATATAACTAAAAATATGCACTTATGGTGAAATTAATTGAAGATTAACTTAGACCCAAAAGCATGGGATCAAGCTTTAACAAACACCAATAAGGTGATTAAAAACAAGGCCGAAAGAGAGATTTACTTCAAAGTAATAAACAGATGACACATAGTGCCGATCAAGCTATATAATTACTCTCATAGAACCGAGGACAAACTATGTTGGAGAGGCTGTGGACTGCAAGGTAGTTATCTTCATATTTTGTGGACTTGCCCCCTTATTTTACCACTCAGGGAAAAATGTTTTGACTGTATTTCGATTACTCCTAAAGAGGTTGTCCCTCTAGCAGCCAGCACCGGTCTAGTACATATATTTTTATAGAACTATAAAATTGAAAAAATAGCTTATATGATTCAACTATTTACAATAATTAAAATTGCGATTGTCTCTAAATGGAGACAAGCTATCTTTCCAAGTTGGAATGAAATTCTAGTTAAAATGGACCGCTGCCGGGAGCTCGAGAGAAACCGCTATGAGAATGGAGTTTTAAATAACAACAATTAAAAATTTCTGATCTGGGATGCCAGAACTTAATTACTTCATTGGTTAGTTAGAGATCCGCTTTTGAGATCATGTAAAAAAGATCTATTGATGTAAACTGTCTGCAGATATGAATGTGTATGAATGTTGGTGTTACATCTAGTTAAGCTGAAAATGTTTTTCTCTCTTACTACTGTATTTACTGTATATTGAACAACTTGATGTCATACGAATGTTTTATATATGTTTATATTTTGTAATAAAAATTATTAAATAAAGAAAAGAAAAAAAAAAGAGGTAATTTGTTCTAGAGAAAATAATTCACACAGAAGGCAATGTGAAAAAAACAACCAAACAATAAAAAAAGGAAAAAGTTAGAGAGGAATAAGAAGCGGAGAATTTTTTTTTAACCAGAAATACTTATAGAAGTATTATTACTTTATTTATTATTTTTAATTCAAGTAAGGGCAACTTAAAATGGTGAAAATTACATTACTTAATAAGGGCCTTACATTTGCACCTATGTTTAATATAAATACGCTTAAAGCATTTGTTGATTTAAAAAAAGTTCCATAGAAAACGTAACTTAAGGAAATTCTTTAAAGACAAAGTTGAAGCGCATGTAAAAAAGGGACACTGTCAAGAAGTGACACACAATTTACAAATAAATTCACTTAGAAATGAATTCAGGAGACAAGTCAAATTACAGATACATGTAATTGAAGAGAAATCCAAACCCGCCAAAAGAGATAAGAAATATTTGAAAAAAAGGTTAAAGAAGAAAGCTATATGAATTCCAGGGAAATATTCAAGAATTCCAGTATTTTATATACCTCTGAAAATTCATAACAATCAAAATAATCTCACTGGGAGGCCCATTATTTCTGGCATAGACTCTATAACAAGAAATCTGTTTAACACAATCAGAAGTGAAAAGTCTATATTCATACATAAAGGATACTGCAGCTATGATTCATTTTTTTATACATTAAAATAGGAAGAATGATGATGGCTATTCACTGTAGATCTCACATACAGTATTTTAATTTAGTAATTGATATGCAAGGTATATGCTGTGCATTTATATGCAAGGTATAAATGCTATCAAATATTTTTTTACAAGGAAAGAAACAATTAATTTCATTCAGTTCTAAAATATATTGAATTTATGCTATATAATCATTGTTTTTGGTTTGAAGATTTGTTTTTGTTTCATCCAGGGGAACAGCAAAGGAAACAAACTTTGTTGTGACAACCATGGGGTGGTGGAAAGAAATGCACCTCACATTGATTATAGGAGGGGAACATTTTGTTTAATGTAAGAGATATGTTGATGTCCTTTTGATTTGAAAAGGAAGTGAGATATCTTTGAAAGGATTCATAAACAACCTTAACTACAACAACTGTAATTTAAGAAATACAAAACAGATCAAAAACAAAATAATTTACCTTTTTATACTGGATCAAATATATAGAAGAAGGAAATAATAAAATAAACCATTATTATAAACCCACAGATTGTTCCACCTATATTTCAGCCAACATCATAGACAATGGTTAATTAACATTCCAAAGGGTGAAATTGAAAGGACCAAAAGGAATTGTACAGATAATTAATTTTTTTGAAACAATCTAAGAATATCATTTCTGGTGAAACAATATAAAGAGATAAAAGTTGATAGAGCATTAGAATAAGGGAATATGCCAATAAATGTCTTTAATTGTAGATTATAATAACATAAGCAAGTGAAAAAAGCCAATAAAATCTTGCCAACACAGCCGAAAATCATTTAAAGAAAATAGAGCAGATGATTGAGGAGAGGAAAATTCATAGATATGGTCTATGTGTGACAGAAACAATACATTTCCTAGTTATGATAATTTAATCAGTACAGCAAATAAAAGTCAAAGACATTGTTGAATAAAATAAACTGTAGCAATATGTAGAAATATGTAAGACACACTTCTAGACCCCTGCATATAACTGAACATATTCTGAACATTTAAAAAAAGGCTTCATCAAACATACATAGCCCTATTAAATTCCAGCCTCGTAGATAAGAGGCTTCTACTTAAACCCTACGTGCTGCAAATTTATAAAAGTTACGACGCTATTAAATTAGCCCTGCTGCGAGCAATGTGTTAGCTATGCAGCAGGGCCATCAGTATCAACACGGAGAAAATCTACATAAGGAGTGACAGTTTGCGAGATGATCTCGCAGGCTCCCAAACCTCACCATGTGCTGCGGGGGTCCTGAACGGGACCTCCGCGGCAGCACCACACATAAGCCCTGCCGTGGGGGGTACTCCAACTACCCCCCCGGCACCTAAAATTAACCCCCCTCTATGCTGGAGGTCCCCATTGGGACCCCCGAAGAGTCTCCAGATTAACCCCTTGCTGCAGGGGTCCATAGGGACCCCAGCAGCCCCCCCACATTAACTTCTTGCAGCGGGGGTGCCCGATCGGCATAGATCAGGCCCCCGCTGCATTTAAAACTTCAGCAGCTCCTTAAAGGGCCCACAGCACACTATTAGCAATCCCGGCCGCGGCACCTAAAATTAATCCCCCTCCTTGACCCCATCGGGACCCCCAAAGTGTCCCCACATTAACCCCTTACTGCAGGGGTCCATAGGGACTTCCGCAGCCCCCCCCACATTAACCCCTGTGTGATCCCCAGGATGGGATACACCACTAACTCCCATTCTGATTGGCTGAAGGATCTATCAATCTTTTGTAAAACAAATCAGAAGGCACTATTGCTTTCAGCCAATCACAATGGGATACACCCCACTGGGTGATTGGCTGAATGCATCTGCACCTTCTGATTGGCTGAAATTTGATAGACAGCGTTTTCAGGCAATCAGAAGGCGCCATTGCCTATTTCCTTCTGGAAAAGGCTCTAGGAGGCTAATTAGCATCAGGGTGGTCTGCGAGTGCGGACCTCCGTTTTTTTTGTTTTTTTAAATAGAACGCGGATTTAGCAAGGGCTCAGCCAGGCCAGAAGAGAAGAAGGCCATGGACATCGAGGACAGGTACGTTTTCAATGTGTAATCTTTATATTTATTTTCTTTTGAGTTTGATGTTGTGTATGTTGTGTTTGTGTTATACTAATGTTATCTATCTTTTTTCCAGGGGCAGAGCCGAAGAGCAAATGAGGATGGGAGTGGGACATGCTTGAATGGTAAGGTTAATACTGTATTTGTAATATCTATTTATTATATGTAATGCTTATTGTTGGAATAATCTGATGTTTCTTTTTTTCCTAGGGGGTGCAATCAGAAGGGACATCTGCAAAGGTAAGTGTTTTTTTTTATTCTATTTTATTTAGGAGTTAGGTATAGACGGGGGAGTGTTTAGATTGGGGGTTAGATATAGACAGGGGGTTGGTTAGATTGGGGTTAGGTATAGACAGGGGGGGTGTTTTGATTGGGGGTTAGGTATGGACGGGGGGTGTTTAGATTGGGGGTTAGGTATAGACGGGGGGGGTTAGATTGGGGGTTAGGTATAGATAGGGGGAAATGTATTGTTGTTGTGTGTATATTTCTAATGTATTCATGATTGTTATGTGTATTTGTTTATTGCTTTGTAGGTGTGTAATTCTTTATTTTTATTTTATGTAGTATGGGGGGGTTGTGATTTGTTTATTATTTTATGTACCTTGTGATTTTTTATTTTATGTAGTGTGGGGGGAGGGGTGATTTGTTTTTTATTTTATGTAGTGTGGGGAGGGGTTGTGATTTGTTTTTCATTTTATGTACCTTAGGTTTTTTTATTTGATGTAATTAGTAGGGTGGGGGGTTTAATAGGGGGTTAGGTAGGTCGTGTTAGGTAGGGGTTAATAGGTTAGGGTAGAGGGGAGTTAGTTTAGATTTAGTGGTTTATTGGGGGGGAAAGTGTAGTATAGTTTGTACTTGGTGTCATGAGGGTCCTGGAGGACCCTCGTGGCGCTTATGGGGTTAATAATAGGCTTCTAATTGTCCTATGAGGGTCTTCATAGACCCTTATGGGATTGATTGGGTTAATTAAGGGCTTATGGGGGTCTGTATTGACCCCCATTATTATAGGGTTAATTAAGGGCTTATGGGGGTCTGTATTGACCTCCATGAGTTATTGGGTTAATTAAGGCTTATGGGGGTCTTTATTGTCCCCCATGAGTTATAGGGTTAATTAAGGGCTTATGGGGGTCTGTATTGACCCCCATGAGTTATAGGGTTAATTAAGGGCTTATGGGGTGTGTACTGACCCCCATGAGTTATAGAGTAAATTAAGGCTTATGGGGGTCTGTATCGATCCCCATGAGTTATAGGGTTAATTAAGGGATTATGGGGTTCTGTATTGACCCCCATGAGTGACAGGGTTAATTAAGGGCTTATGGGGGTCTGTATTGACCCCCATGAGTGACAGGGTTAATTAAGTTCTCATGGGGGTCTGTTTAGAGCCCCATGAGTTATGGGGTTAGTTTAATTGCCTGGGGATAATATTTTTTAGAGCAAGTCCTTTCAGGACCTTTACGGTCCTTTAAGGACCCGCGAGGCGGGAAATTTTAAATTTTAAATGCAGCGGGGTCACGATCAGTGTCGATCGGGGGCCCCCCGCTGAAAGGGGTTAATGTGGGGGGCTGCGGAGTTTCCTATGGACCCCTGCAGCAAGTGGTTAATGTGGGGACACTTTGGAGGTCCCGATGGGGACCCCCAGCATAGAGGCGGGTTAATTTTAGGTATCGCGGCCGGGATTGCTAATTTAAGGAGCCACGGCGGGGAATTTAAAAATGTTAAATGCAGCGGCGGCCTGATCTATGCCGATCAGGGACCCTCGCTGCAAGGGGTTGATGTGGGGGGGCTGCAGGGGTCCCGACAGGGACCCCTGCAGCATGGGGATGTGTTTAGGAAGCAGGGGGTAGCATCACACGGCTGTCTCGGGCTGCTCCGAGGCAGCACCTAGAGTCTTTAGGATCCCTTGCTAGCACTTTTTTGTGCCCGTAGGGATCCTTCCAAGGTGCGAGATTCATCTCATAGATTTAAGGCTGCGAGTTACTCCGTAGCTCTCTCGGAACTTATTCTTGGCCATTTTTCAGAGTCATCTCGCAAAGCAGCCTGCGTGGGAAGTATTGGAGATTCGGTCCTCGCAAACAGCAAAAAACTGCCTTTTGCAAGAACAGAGGGAACTACGAGGGCTAATTTAATGAGGGCCTCAGTCTCTAAACAATTTAAAGAGGTGCATAACAGAAATCCTAGAGAATTAAAATGTTATGTATCTAATCAAAATTCATTCAAATTGGAGAGGGAATGATATGATATAAACTTTATCCCAGAAAGTATTCCACCCAGACAGCATAGCATCAAAAATCTTAAATATAGATTTTGATTCAAACTAATTTATTAGATTAGCAAAAAAATAATAATGATGAAGAATATTAACACACTAAAACAATAACACTAGATGGGTGTTATAATAACGGTTAAATTAATTAATTACAATATTATTATTCATAATCATATTAATTATGATTATAAAAATTATTCTAATCTCATCCTGAGATCCTTGCCTTCTACGGAAAAACAAAAAAAGAATATATATTCAAGAGGTGTTACAGATTTATGGTTACAAAATGTGTATTTATTAGAACACAATAATTATTACAAATACATTAATAATACATGATAATACTATGGAAACAACATCTCTTAACTTAGCATAAAGGCATTCTAAAGCTACCAATTATGTCCATGTGTGTGTATGATAGTATGATACTTTACCAGGCCTTCACAGTGTAGTGAAGAGAGAAGAGATGGAAGAGCTCCAGAGAGCTGAAGAGTGCAAGAGAGCTCATTAATGAAGATGTAGCTGCATGTACTCACGTTGTTATTGTGGGCAGGTAAGTAATCGCATAGCTTTGCCATGAAACCGATTTGTCGGACTACCACTGGTCTGGCATATAGGTTCATCAAGCAAGGTCCTGGAACGGAGGATCCAAGATTATCAGTGTCCTACCTGTATTACAACGTGAGTAAACATTATACAACACTGACAAATGAAAGTTGCATACATATGCTTACAATGAAAACATGCTTTCAAATTAAATTTGACTTGATCTAAATAATTTATAAAATGTGTATTTATCATATTTTTCAATCATTCAGACACCTTAGGAGATTTCTTATTTCCTACCAGTTTAATAATAGATAAATAAAGTGCCAATACAATTCTGACCTGGCTCTGAATTTCTTTTGGCTTTTTAGATAATACAATCTTAGTACCATCCATCATCAATCACTGTATACTTCTCTGTAGATTTGGCTCTGGTCTGAGCAACCCTCCTTCTGGGTAGTATATATTTGGAGAGCCACAAATGTTTAAATTGTATTAAAAGACAGCTTGCCTAAATAATTGGGAGAAGCTTCAGATGTTTGTGTGTGTTTTTTCAAGTACTATGTTTGTGAAGTTTGTAACAAATTAACAACATTAGCAGTGAAAGACGTGGACATAAAATATTTTGGGTACATTTTTATTTCAGTATGTAATACTATATAATGATGTTTGCCCCAAGGCTCAAATGTATAGAGGTGCATTTGATTGTATTACCTGTATTTCAACTTTTAAATATGGAAAACATCTAAAAATGCATTATTATCAAGGGAGCTGTATAATCTATGGGAGTAAGGTACATATGTTTCCTACACCATGATTGAACTCTACCCTTTTTTTATAAGATATTGAGACTCCCTGAGAATAATCAGTAAGTCAATAGCTGGCACCTAGGCCAAACTCAACACCTGCTGGACTCTTCTGGGATGGCCTTGAATAGGAAGCTGGCATTCTAGAAGCTGTTCATTATCGAACATATGACCATAGACGGGTAAGGTCAGGTGTGACACTGTGATTGGTGTATGTGAGAGTGTATATGAAGGTACATATTTTCCTATTTGTCCCCTTTTGCTGTTCTTTTCTAACCTTTTGTTGTTCATGTCTGGTCTCGATAAGCTCTAAAAACTTTGTTCACATAACTTGTTTTCTCAAAAAAGACAAAATAAATTGGAAAAGCTCTCATTTCTCCCACTACATCTGATATACTGAGGAACAATATCACACCAAAACAATATGGTAGCAGACTGGAAGTGGTATTGCATCACTCTCAGTTACATTGCATCACTTCAGTTCGTGACTAATTAATAAAGAAAAAAACTGACAGGAAGTAGTAGTGCATCATTTTCAATTGTGAAAACAGATATAGAAAAAAGTATAGTCTTTATTATTACTAGTGGACACAAAATGGTTAAGAGATGTTATGTCTTAATAAATCAACATTTGGTTGGTGAACCCATTTGCTCTCCTTTTTTGTCTTCATGTCTCAATGAGGATTATTTTCCAATTGGAGATGCATTTAGTCTTTCTATAGTATTATTACGGAAGCTATATTAAAGGTATATGCAAATGAGCTGGGTTATGAAGGCATTTGATAGAGGGGAATTAGTAGTGTATGATTACATTTATTTGCATGCACTATGTTTTTTTTGCTTTGCATAAAAAATAACTGTTGCAGGTCATGTTTACACCCCCAGAAGTAAGCTAGGCTTCCCAGGGTTCGATTTTTGTAAAAATGAACCCTCTATGTGAGCATGCCCAGCTTTGCATCCAATCAGTAATGCTGTATGCAGCCAGCTAAATAATGCTGCTACACTCCTTAGAACTAGAATTCCTTAAATTGACATTCAAGTAAAAATGCTTGAGCGGTTACACGGTTGTTTTTTAGACATACACTCTCTCCTTGATAAATTCTTTTTTTTTTTTTATTATATTCAAATATTTTTATTATATTTTTTGCCATACTAGGTACAAATTTAAAACATTTACAAAACAATCATGTACTCATCATACAAACAAAAGGAACATCTTATAGGTCAATAACATCATTAAAATACAACAGTTATAGTGAGTATATTAAATTACTAAAACAGAGTCTAAGAAAAGGAGTAATAGTTATCCCATAAAGATCATTTCATTGCAAGATGTATTTTTGAAGTTATCAGATTATATATACCTTTTTCAAGCATACAGTCTCTATGGATCATTCTCTATACATCAGACCTGCCTGGGATAGACTTTAATTTCCAGACTTTTACTAACTGCCACTTTACTACTAATAGGATATGTGAAATCAGAAGTCTGGATTCTGTTGGCAATACGTCCAATGATATATGGAGTACTAAGGTCTCTAGACAACAAGCAATTCTAATTTTAGTGATATCATAAATCTTTTCAATATACCCCATAGTTTTTGCATATATTTACATTGCCACCACATATGGAATAAGGTGCCTCTCTCCCCACATCCTCTCCAACACTCCTCAGGTTTTAAAAGTCAAACTTAGCAACGATTACAGGTTTCAAAATGCCACTGTTGGACTATTTTAAAATATAACTCCTGGTAAGATACACATAGTAAAATATTTTTTCTAAATCCAAAGGTTTTAAACCAATTTTCCCTATGCCATATTTTACCAACTTCATTTTCCCATATCTCCATTCCACTAGTCTTAAGATCTTCATCTAATGCTTTCAATAGATATTTACATTTAGATATAATCCGTTTGTTTTTATTTTCTATAAACAGTAGTTCCATAGGAAAGAATTCTCTAAAGCTTTCTAATGGAAAGCCTATTTTTATTAACCTTGACTTAACTGTAAGATAGTCTAGCCATGAAATGTAAGTCTGTGTTGTTTTTTCTAAAATGAATTGGTATGAAATCAACCTATGGTCTAGATATAAATCTGCTATTATTATAACCATTTGCTTTTCATTTGGCCACTACCCATTCAGGGCAAGTGTTGAGAAGAATTTTGATTGTAAGGCCAGAGAAGGCCAGGTAAACCATTTAGATTTAGTTTGCTTGATGTACCAAAATCTCAGTATGGACCTGATTCCAGGGGGTTATGCTTCTAGTTGTTTATTATTTATAGCTGGAAACCAGAGCATCTGTTCCAATAGGATATGCTTGCAGATTTCCTGTTCTATAGAAAACCATTTAGTTAGATTAAGGGAGAGGGCCCAATTGAACACATGGCTAAGCATGACAGAGTCACGCAATTCAAAAATTGTGGGAGAGTTTAATCCTCCCTTTTCATTTACCCTTTTAACTACCGTACATTCAAAGCAATTCTCTGCCTCTTATAATTATTAAGAACTCTATTCAACATACTTTGTAGTCTCTCCAATTGGTATCTAGGGATACATTGAGGTAAGCACCTGAAAATGTACAATATTTTAGGAATGACTACTGTGTTAAACAGGGTTATTCTCCCAGACCAAGAAATAAAAGATGATTTCTAATCCAAAATTCTTTGCCTTATTTGATTATATAGTAGTGAGATATTTAATTTCAATATCATTCTATTTAAGGGGGTAAACATAATTCCAAGAAGTGTAATCTGTTACTTCCCCTATTGACTTATGTACAGCGCCACGGAATATGTTTGCCAGTTATAAATAAACGATAATAATAATAATAATAATTGAGACCGTATACTAGTCTAATTTTAGCCCAATCTTCTACTTGTATGCCAACTGTTAATGTTTCAGATTTAGAAATTATTAATTTTAAAATATGATAGTTTGCCAAAGATGTTTAGGACCTCAAATACATATTTTAATGAGTTAACCGGGTCTAATAAGGTTAATACCACATTGTCTGCATACATCATTAGTTTGTGATGATCTTTGCCTAAATTAACACCTACAATCTTCTTGTTGTCTGTTATTTTTGCTGCAAGTGGTTCCATACACAGAATGCAGGGTGCCATTTGTGATAATAAACCCTCCTGTCTCAAATCCATAACCTGAAATCTGTGCTTTTGAGTGTCGATATAGAGACATAATTGCATTATCCCCAAACTCCTATAATCCAAATATATTTAAAACTGCTTCGATAAAGGCCCAATTGAACCTATTGAAAGCCTTCTCGGCATCTACCGAGAGGACCATAAAGGGTGTATATTTATTTTTTACAGAGTAGTCTCTCAGATTCAAAAGTTGTTGTGTATTATCAGAACCTTGTCTGTTATTGACAAAGCCGACCTGATCTGCGGTAATTAGTTTGGGTATATATCTGCTCAATCTAGCTGCAAGTACTTTGGCATACATTTTAGCATTGACATTTATCAAAGAGATAGATCTAGAATTAGTGTGAATTTTTGCATCTTTATCAGGTTTTAAAACATTAATGATCCGGGCCTCTATAATTTCTGGTGGTATAACTACAGTATTTTTAATTTCATTGAAAACTTTGTATATGTATGGGCTCAGATTTTTACAAAAGGTTTTATAATATGGGATTGAAAACCCATCTATCCTAGGGGATTTATTTAACTTTAATGCACTAATAGCATTTTCTATTTCCTTTGTAGTGATTTGAAATTCAATTCCTTTGTCTCTACCAAGTCTAATACTGGAAGGTTAATATGTTTAAAAAAGGACTCAATTTCAAGTTTTGAAGGTATGAAAAACTCCTTTAATTCTTCTAGATTGTACAAAGTCTCAAAGACTTTTCCAATACTTTCAGGGTGGGTAAGAATTCCATCTTTACCATCTTGTAAGGAGCTTTTTCTGTTAGACCCTCTTTGCCTTCTATGTTTATTTAAGAAACATGTATTTGGCTTATTACTCAGATAGCAAGACTCCTGTTGAGATCTCAAAATTTAATTGTCTATTTGTAGTTGAAGAATCTTATTAATTTGGATCTTTACATCTTTATTCTGTTGGCAATTTATTATCTGGAGCCAATTTTTTCTGATTTTGTATTGCATATAATTCTAAGTATAGTCCTCTCAAAGGCTTTCCTCTAAAAAATTTCTCTAAAGCCTTCTGAGCAATAAAAATACTTCTCATAAACGCTTTATGCGCACACCATGTTATGGAGTGTTGAGGGACCAACCCATTATTAACTTCCAAAAATTCCACAATCTTAGACTTATACTTTTCAATAATAACTTGCTCCTTTAAAAGCAGTGGATCCAGTTTCCAACTATTTATACTTCTAGAGAGGCATGGATCTTTTATTATCATACTAATTATTGCATGATCTAACCATACAAAGTCACCAATATTTCTTAGTTTTACATTTTTTAAGGTGTGTGCACTAATCAAAAAATGGTCAAGTCTGGTGTATGTGTTGTGCCTTGCCAAAATGAAAGGTGTACTCCTTTATTCCTGGGTTTAAGGCCCTCCAGCCATCGAAAAGATCATTCCTCATGATCAACATTGAGAACTGTCTGGCTGCTCTTTTACTAGAATCGCTGGAGGAAATAATCTTAGGGGAAATCCTATCCAGTTCATAGTCTGGGATCATTTTTAAATTTTCACAAATAATGAGAAATCCTTTTATATTGTATTTATTAATTTCCATATTTTCTTTAGAAATGTAATTTGGTTCTGATTTAGTGAATACACATTTACCAATGTATAACATCTATTATTAATACTCCCCAACAAAATTATGTACCGGCCTTCTTCATCAATAATCCTATCTTCCTCCTCAAGTGTCAAATTCTTATTGAATAATATTGCGACCCCCCTAGATTTACTTACATGTGGAGCACTAATGCATGTTGTAAAGGTACTATTTTGGAGTGAGATTTTACCTTTTTTCTCCAGTGTGTCTCTTGTATACATAGATATTTTCCTTTTCTTTTCTATAATTACCATTGCCAGTCTCTTTTTGAAGGGAGTCTTCAACCCTTTGGCATTATGTGAAATTATTTTAATACTCATCTTTATACATCAGATAATATTTTAAAACTGTCAGCTCTTTCCCTAAACATAAGTTCACTCGAAGAACCTGGTATTTGATGTTAATACCTCTACGTACCCTACTCATTTTTCCTGCAATCGCACCACACTTTATTGTTAACCATTGTTGTTGATGGTAACCCATTAACATTCTAACAGAGGAAAAATTATGGAAACGCTGGGCAACTTAGCAGAAGACTCTGCTAACCACTATTAAACAATTTCAAGTCTCATTTTCTGTCCCCTTATGAGCCCAAGACATCTCTAGCCTAAGTATATATTATATTGAGCTAATTATTAATACATAATTTGTGTCAAAGATAAAATATAATCTACATCTTTTAATCTTAAGATTATCTATTTTTGTGATCTAATAGTAAACTAAGTTATTTTATTCCAAATTATATTACTCCAAACCAATTAATAGTGAACTCCTCTTGTGTCTAATCACTTTATTTTCTAATTCATCAAAGATTATAAATACCTGTAAACTAAGTAGTCTCACTACTTCTTATTTGTCAAATATAACCATCTAAGTATTATCAGTAA
This sequence comes from Discoglossus pictus, assembly GCA_027410445.1. NCBI lineage: Eukaryota > Metazoa > Chordata > Amphibia > Anura > Alytidae > Discoglossus > Discoglossus pictus. Next base: position 239,301,441 of record CM050163.1, read on the forward strand.
CTAAATCTACTGTTTATATCACATGAAATTCAACATTACAGTGAAAATTAAATAATTTTTAAGTGCAATTACTATCTGGTTACCCAGTAGGGGTCCTCAATCCTCTCAGTATAATAAACCACCAAACTAAAATAGATTTTAGTATCATTGTTTTGTAACTGTGTGCCACTCTTGATTTTTCAAAAGAGATAATGATGTAGTGTAAATCTTTGTAGTACGTTGAACTGACAGATGCCAGCTTTGCAGTCATTGAACCCCCTCTTCTAGTACAGTTATCGAATGCCACTGAGAGTTCTTAGAGGTCAGTAAATGAAAAAGAAAACCCCATTTATATCTTATGTTATTCTGTCTCAAAGATGTGGTTATATCCAGAAATTCCTTCCTTTTCAACAGAGTGTCTTAATCTCAGTAAAAGGTTCATCTAGGGACTTCTTCTTGAAGATACATCTCATTATAGTGTCTCTGTAAGTGGGAGTTTTTAGTTTCACAGTGACATCTCTGGGTTTAGAACCAAGTAATTTATTTTGTAACAAAATTCTGTATACAGTTTTCACTTGGCTCACTGAGTTGTTTGTAGCCATTAAATTAGAGAATAAATTGTTAACATATGGCAGTAATTAAATCTCAGAAACTAATTTGAGGATTCCCGGAATTCTCACATTGTTTCTCCTAGCTCGATCCTCCATATTATTTATTCTCAATTTAAGGTTATTTACACTCTCCTCCACATGCGAAGTATAAGACATCAGAGTTAAGTGACCTTGTATCAGTTTATCAAGCTTATCATCTGACTCTTCCAATTTCTGTTCAAACTCCTTGATCTCTCCAGTGTTCTCTAATATTTGTTGTTTAAATTATTTTATTATGGAGGTGCTAAATTCTTCAAAGTGAGCTTTAATATTACGCATTGTAAGTGCTTCCTCTTTATCAATTATATCAGGACTTGAAATATCCAGATTTGGAATAGGTGGAGGGCTCTGATTTAACGATTGATCTGATATGGGATCAGCTTGCGCTGGAGATGCTTGGTTCCCTTTATTTTTCTGAGAGAAAAAGTCAATAGGGGATTTTTGATTTTGAAAATGTTTATCCCTGGATCTTGGTTTGGTCGCTAAGTTCTTCATTCTTACACTCATTGTGATAAATTACCGTAGGAAGGGCTGGGAGAGATCTCAGGGGCAATTCACTGGGTCTGGGAGAGATCTTACAGGCAATTCACTGGAGCTGGGAAAGGTTATGGGGCGAATTCACTGGGGCTGGGAGTGATCACATGGGCAATTCACTGGGACTAGAAGATATCTCAGGGGCAATTAACTCAGGCTGGGAGAGGTGATGGGCTTATTCACTGAGGCTGGGAGAGATCTCAGGGGCAATTCACTGGGGCTGAGAGAGATCTCAGGGGCAATTCACTGGGACTGGGGGAGGTGATGGGGTTATTCACTGGGGCTGGGGAGGGGATACAGGGGGAATTCATTACAGGTGGGGGAAGTTTCACCTGAGATGTAGATAAAACAATCAGTGAATGACAGGACACAGACCTTGTTCTGGTTATTACAGAAATCTAAAGGAAAGCTGCAGCTTAATTCACCAACCACATAGATACAATGTATTATGTATGCCAATTTTCCCTGGGAATTTCAGGGGGTGTCAGCATTGATAAAAAAAAACAGTTTGCAAATGCAAGAAAGTCAGCAAACTTTAGGGTAACTGTTTAAATGTTAATTTTGGTATTTTTTCATGCAAACATTTTTTTTCATACACGACTAATTCTCCTCTATCAGATACATTAATAATCCAGCTCATTTGCATACACCTTTAACTGTACCTTCTGGATCGCTACCTTGTTGTGGTGAAGGGACCTGTATATCTCAAATAAGCTGTGAGCTATACAATGTAGGGTCAGTCAAGATGGACAGGTCATAGCAGAGAGGTCAGACAAATTGCTGTCCACTGGTGAAGAAACTGGAAACCCACTCCAGTACCTTACTGTGATTTTTATACTTTCCTTTTATTGAAGCTTTCTTGTTGGCTGGCCGCACAGTTACTCACCTTCTGCTACTACCCTAACCCTGAACCCTAACCCTAGGTAATTCACCAATATGTCGGACACGGCACCTAGTGGCCCACTGCGTGCGGCCAACCAACAGGAAAGGTCCATTTTATTTATAAAAATAAAGTTATAAAAAAATGGAAATAACTGAATTTACATATATTTTATTTATATGTCTGATCTTTTTTTCAAAATCAAGACTGCAGTCATGGTGCTAGCCTGAAAATAGACTATTTGTGTAACAATTAGTATAACAAAAACTTTTTAAAGGAACATTGAAAGCAGTTGTTCCATATGAAAGATGATATTAGATAATGAACCACTCCATGTTTGCCCTGTAAGGTATTATACAGTAATATAGAGCCATACTTGTCTGCTAATACAATCTACATATGTTCGTGCGCTCTGTGCATTTCCTGTTAAATATTACCAAGTGGAGCAGAAAAGCAGGCATTTAAATATACTATTGTGTATCAAATGCTCAGCAACTCAAGCTTCAACACAAGCTTCCATTAACACATTGGTAATAGAAACAAAGTAATTTAAAAACTACGGATCGGGATTTCATGGGAGGAGGAGACAATCCATTACACGGAAATATTAATGTGGCTGCCAGATCTTTTACTCCAGTCCAGGTTTTACCCTTGTTGTCTGTAGACACGTCCCTTTCTCACTCCTGCTTGCAGTTTGCTAAACTGTGAGCTGGATCACACAATGCCTGACTTGGGGCTCTGTATACAATTGTACTACAAGCCCGGGAAATGAAAATCCAGCCTGGCCATAGTTTATTGCAAGCAGGATCCGTGCTTGCAGAGTGAAAGTAAACACATTGCCGGACTTACAGTAGGAGAAATAGATGTGCAAGCCCAGATTTGGTAAGTACAGCAATGCAATCATGTCTGTGTTTGTATTACTGTGCAGATTCCTATGTGCTGCTTGCATTGGTGCATCAGATGGCTCTGTGTGATGTCTCTGTGTGGAGCTGTACACAGAGTGCCCATCACTTGTAAACACCATCTGTGGAAGCAATGAGTCAAGCTGGCATGTGTTGCATGGCATTGATCCCTAGCATGCAAAAATATTGTTTATCTCTGAACATTGTTTTGTAAAAACATTGCACAGTGTAAGTTCCAATTTTGTTTTGTAGGAAGAAAATCATACATATATATCAGACTGTATTTTATTTTGCTATATTGAAGTACAATGCTGCATTAATTTGATTCATTGTAAACTGTATTTCTTCCCCCTCCCCTGTGCCCCACCCTCGTGTCTCTTCCCCCCTCCCCTGTGTCGCTTTCTCCCCCTCTCTGGGTCTCTTTTCCTCCCCCCACATTCATTTGATTCATTGTAAACTGTGTCTCTTCCCCCCTCCCCTGTGCCCCACCCCCGTGTCTCTTCCTACTCCCCTGTGTCTCTTTCTCCCTCTCCCTCCCCTGTGTCTCTTTCCCTCCTACTTCCCTGTGTCTCTTTTCCCTGCTCTCCCTACCCCGTGTCTCTTTCTCCCTACCCTGTGTCTCTTTCCGCCCTCCCTTGTGTCTCTTTCCGCCCTCCCTTGTGTCTCTTTCCCCCTCCCTTGTGTCTCTTTCTCCCCTCCCTTGTGTCTCTTTCTCCCCTCCCTTGTCTCTTTCTCTCCTCCCTTGTCTCTTTCTCTCCTCCCTTGTCTCTTTCTCCCTTCCCTTGTGTGTCTCCCCCCTCCCTAGCTTGTGTCTCTTTCCCCCTCTCCCTCCTTGTGTCTTTACTCCCCCATCCCTCTCCTGTGTCTCTTCCCCCTCTCCTGTGTCTCTTCCCCCTCTCCTGTGTCTCTTCCCCCTCTCCTGTGTCTATTCCCCCTCTCCTGTGTCTCTTCCATCTCTCCCACCCCTGTGTCTCTTCCTACTCTCCCTTCCCAGTGTCTCTCCTCCCCTCGCCTTTCCCTGTGTCTCATTCCCCCTCTCCCTCCCCGTGTCCCTCCCCCTCTACTTTCCCTGTGTCTCTTTCCCCCTCTCCCTCCCCTGTGTTTCTTCTCCCTCACCTGTTTTTTTTCCCTCCCTCCCCTGTGTCTCTTCCCCCCTCTCCATCCCCTGTGTCTATTCACCCCCTCTCCCTCCTCTGTGTTTCTTTCACCCCTCTCCCTCCCATGTGTCTCTTTCCACCCTCTTCCCTATCCTGTGTCTCTTTCCCCCTCTCTGTCTCATTCCCCCTCTCTTTCCCTTTCCCCCTATCTGTCTGTTTCCCCCTCTCTGTTCCTTGTGCGGCGCATGCGCAGTGCTGCATGTACAGAATCCATGCAATAGTTTCTGTAGTGCCCATGCGCTCCCACCGGAAACTATATTAGTGACTAGTAAATTGCCCGTCAAAAATGTCTGTATAATTTTACATTTTTCTCTCCCTCCTCCTTCCCTGTTTCTCTCCCCCCTCCCCTGTGTCTCCCCCTTCCCTTCACTGTGTCTCTCCCCCTTCCCTGTGTCTCTTTCTTCCTCTCCCCTCCCCTATGTCTCTTTCTCCCTCTCCCCTGTGCCTCTTCCCCCCCTTCCTTCCACTGTGTCTCTTTCCCTCAATCTCCCTCCCCTGTGTCTCTTTCCCCCTCCCCTGTGTCTCTTTCCCCCCCTGTGTCTCTTTCCCCCCCGTGTCTCTTTCCCCCTCCCCTGTGTCTCTTCCCCCCCCGTGTCTCTTTCCCCCTCCCTTGTGTCTGTCCCCCCTCTCCCTCCCTTGTGTCTCTAACCCCCTCTCCCTCCCTGTGTCTCTCCCCCTTCCCTTCCCTGTGACTCTCTCCCCTTCCCTCCCCTGTGTCTCTTTCTCCCTCTCCCCTGTGTCTCTCTCCCCCCCTTCCCTCCACTGTGTCTCTTCCCTCCTCCCCTGTGTCTCTTCCTCCCTCCCTTGTGTCTGCCCCCCTCCCTTGTGTCTGTCCCCCCTCCCTTGTGTCTGTCCCTCTTCCCCCTCTCCCTCCCTTTTGTCTCTTTCCCCCCTCCCCTGTGTCTCTTCCCCCTCTCCCTACCCTGTGTCTCTTCCCCCTCTCCATCCCCTGTGTCTCTCTTCCCCCTCTCCTTTCCCTGTGTCTCCCCCTCTCCTTTCCCTGTGTCTCTTTCTCCCTCTCCCCTCCCCTGTGTCACTTTCTCCCTTCCCTGTGTCTCTTTCTCCTTCTCCACGCGTCTCTTCCCCGCCCCTTTGTCTCTCCCCTCCCCTGTGTCTCTTCACTCCCCTGTGTCTCTTCACTCCCCTGTGTCTCTTCACTCCCCTGTGTCTCTTCACTCCCCTGTGTCTTTTCACTCCCCTGTGTTTCTTCTCTTCCTGTGTTTCTGTCTGTCCCTCTTCCTTCTCTCCCTCCCTTTTGTCTCTTTCCCCCCCTCCCCTGTGTCTCTTCCCCCTCTCCCTACCCTGTGTCTTTTGCCCCTCTCCCTACCCTGTGTCTCTCTTCCCCCTCTCCTTTCCCTGTGTCTCCCCCTCTCCTTTCCCTGTGTCTCCCCCTCTCCTTTCCCTGTGTCTCTCCCTCTCCTTTCCCTGTGTCTTCTCCCCCTCTCTTTTCCCTGTGTCTTCTCCCCTCTCTTTTCCCTGTGTCTTCTCCCCTCTCTTTTCCCTGTGTCTTCTCCCCTCTCCTTTACCTGTGTCTTCTCCCCTCTCCTTTCCCTGTGTCTTTCTTACCCCTCTCTTTTCCCTATGTCTTGCCCCCTCTCCTTTCCCTGTGTCTTGCCCCCTCTCCTTTCCCTGTGTCTTGCCCCCTCTCCTTTCCCTGTGTCTTCCCCCCTCTCCTTTCCCTGCGTCTTCCCCCTCTACTTTGCCTGTGTCTTCCCCCCTCTCCTTTGCCTGTGTCTTCCCCCCTCTCCTATGCCTGTGTCTCTCTTCCACATCTCCCTTCCCTGTGTCTCTCTCCCCCCTGGGTCTCTTCCCTCCCCTGTGTCTCTTCCCCCTGTGTCTCTTGCCGCCTCTCCCCTCCCCTGTGTCTCTTCCACCACTGTGTTTCCTCCCCCCCCGTGTTTGTCCCCCCTTGTGTCTCCCCCCCCCCTGTGTCCCTACCCCCATACCTCTCCCTCCTTGTGTTTTCCTTCCTTTTCTTTTCCCTGTGTCTCTTTCTCCCTCTCCACTACCCTATGTCACTTTCTCCCTCTCCCTCTCACCTGTGTCTCTTCCCCCCATCTCTCTTGCCGCCTCTCCCCCCCCTGTGTCTCTTCCACCACTTTGTTTCTTCCCCCCCTGTGTCTGCCCCCCCGTGTCTCTACCCCCATACCTCTCCCCCTTGTGTCTTCCCCCCTTTTCTTTTCCCTGTGTCTCTCTCCCCCTCTTCTTTCCCTGTGTCTCTTTCTCCCTCTCCCCTCCCCTGTGTCACTTTCTCACTCTCCCCTCCCCTGTGTCGCTTTCTCCCTCTCCCCTGTGTCTCTTCCACAAATCCCTCCCCTGTGTCTCTTCCCCCTGTGTCTCTTCCCCCTGTTTCCTTCCCTTGTGTCTCTTTCCCCCTCCCTTGTGTCTCTTTCCCCCTCCCTTGTGTCTCTTTCTCCCCTCCCTTGTGTCTCTTTCTCCCCTCCCTTGTCTCTTTCTCTCCTCCCTTGTCTCTTTCTCTCCTTCCTTGTCTCTTTCTCCCTTCCCTTGTGTGTCTCCCCCCTCCCTA